>NIVC01001486.1:0-330746 GCA_002269645.1 Macrostomum lignano
TTTGAGAAAGACGTGGACAAATACTATGACAAAGAGGAACTTAATCTTATTAAACGCGGATCTGGACTTTTCCTGCAGGCCCTATCCAAGAAAAGAACGCTCAGGGAACGGTCTTGCTATTTTGATCGCTCAAGGGGCCAAGATTTTTAAGGTCATTGGAGAGAACAAAGAGAACATCAAGAACATTGCCGAAGCGGCGCTGGCAGTGTAGCCACAGCAGCCAAAAAGATAAAGGATACTGTAACACCTAAACAAGAGATTCAACCTCCACTGCCCCGCTGGCCCCAAATCCAGACAGTGTGGACCCTGCAGTCTATGAGAAGATGAGAGCAAGCATTAAAAAAGGAAGTGGTTTCAAATTTGACTAAAGGTACTTTCCGAGGGTACAGAAATGTAAAGGTACAAGACTAGTCTCAAAATGACACATCTAAGTCCCAAAATGACACATCTAAGTCCCAAAATGACACAATTAAGTACCAAAATGACACATCTAAGTCCCATAAGTCCCAAAATGACACATCTAAGTCCCAAAATGACACATCTAAGTCCCAAAATGACACATCTAAGTCCCGAAATGACACATCTAAATTATTTATTATTTAATTATTTTTTCATCATAGAAAAAAAAATGGACTTTTCAAACGACTTCAATCCTCACTGGACGCGTAATCAGATTAAGTTTTCTCATCATGAGTCAATCCCGAGTCACTTCAGATGCATTGTTGTTGGTTCATCAGGTTCAGGTAAAACATTCAGAGTCTTTAACATGCTTCTTAGACCTGCGATTTATCGACTATGACACTCTGCACATCTACTCTCCCACACTGTATCAAGATGAGTATAGAATGCTGATTGCAGGCTTCAAAACAAGCTGAACAAAGAGGACATTATTGCATGTTTTAATAACCAAATGAGCCTTCCCAGTAACCCTGAAATTGTAGCTCCGAATATGCAAAGCACCTCAAAGACAATGAAAATGGCAGAACATTAAAGTGTTCACCTATGGAGATCCACAGGCTGATCCAAAGACCAAACTTCTACCCCAACCAGATGAGCTAGAAAAGGGGAGAAAGCATTTGATCGGTCTTTGATGATTGTATGACAGGCCCACAGAAGCACAGATAGAAAACTATTTTACAAGAGGGCGACATAACAATTGTAATGTAATTTACATTGCACAGAACTGGTTCGAGCTCCCGAACAAAACAATTCGTGGGAACTGCAATCTGATTCTCCTGTTTCCAACATTCCACAGGACAGGTTAAAAAGATTTACAATGAGGTCATTGCGCCTGCCTATTTCATAAATCCAATAAAAACTCAAGCAGAAAGATTTCACAAGAGGAATTCGTTAATCTTTGCTATGACAAGTGGAATCAGCCTTACCAGTTTGTGATTATCAGCAAAGAAAAAGAACTGTAATTTAAAATTTGCTATTAAAATATGTCGATAAACTTTGCAGGTGAATCCATTTCTGGCAACAGCGCTCTTACATCAGCTCAGATATCCATCCTTGACAGGCGATATATCAACAGCGACGAAAGATCCCAGAGATCAAACTGAATAAAAACAGACTGAAAGCCCTAGAGCGCTCCATGCACCAGTTGCAAATAAACATGGAAGATCTCAGGCTTAAAGTAGCTAGGCAGAAGTTTGAAAGTGATAAGCTTTATGCGCCGTTGTTAAACGCAACTAATGAAACTTAGGTCAGAAATAACTTCGATAGTCTCGCTAATCAACAGCTTGAGATCATCAGTTAATCTTCTGGGAAATTCCATTGATAGACGGAGCGTATTCTTGAAGGAGGAGTTTTCACAAAACACAGCTAAAGTAAATAATTTAGAAGAGTTCATGAACCAGTCAACAGCGTTGCATGATAGAATTAAAGAAAACGTCGCAACCATTACAGGTAAAGTCAATAATTTAGAAGAGTTCATGACTCAGTCAACATCGTTGCATGATCGAATCAAAGAAAGACTTGAAGCATTAAAGAGAAAGGATGTATCACACAGTAGCTATCTAAACGGAATGTATAGCTCTTGGGTAAAATAATAAGGAGGCTTGATCGTCTGAGAGAACACTCAATCTTCGTGATATTGCTATTGATGAAGCAGAATCTACTGCTCGTCCGGTCATTTCTGCAGATGAAATTATCAAAAAGAAAACAGATCTTTCAACTGGGTAGTTTTATTATTTTTTTATTTTTTTTTTCTAGGAAAAAAATGGCCCAACAAAATTCTCTATACGATCAGTCTCAATACGTTGAACCTAAAATACCGACAGCACCAAACAATGGCACCGAATTCGAACACACAAAACTGGCACCGAATCTGAATGCACCTCAATATGAGCAACAAAAACTCTACCCCGTCATTACTTGTAACTCTCAGCAGTTTCGACTGGTGGAGATTCAAAAAATGCGCGATGATCTTGAAAAAAATATTTTCCACAACACAAAGAAAATTAAGCGCTATGACAACCACTGTAAATTTTTCGACTACAGCAATATGATTCTAGGATCTGTGTCTGTTCTATCTGGATCTGCTGCAGCGTGTCTCAACGTTGCCAGTCATCACAGCCCCAATCGCAATTCCGCTCGGCTCTGTGGGTGCTGCATGTGGACTTATTTCAGCAATTACTGGAGCATTAGCGCGAAACAGGCGAAAAAAACTAAAGCAGCTACAGGAGAAGCAAGTAAAAGAGAAAGGGGTGCACACATCAATTATAGGGTACATTTCAAGGGCAATCGAGGATAAGTTCATTTCAGAGGATGAGTTCAAAACCATTCAGGATCTTTATGAACAATCAATTCGAATGAACTTGAACATGGTCGGTACTGATGACATGAGTCAGCTGAGAAATGAACTCGAGAAAGTTCTTCAACATTATGTGGAAAGAAAGTCGGCAAGAAATCGGAGAAGGACAACGAGAAATACACCACAATGAACCCCTTATGAAACACAGCCAAGAATAATTTCCTTGTAGGTCTTTCGTGTTTTGGTCATTGCATACAAAACAGTCATGCACAGCTCACCGCAAATATCACTGCTAAGACCTTGGAGAATAAAGTCTGAGCGATAAATTTTTTTATTATTTTTTCCCTTCATATAATTTCTTAGCTCTTCTGGTACTGCCGTCCCATAGCTATCGAAGTAATAACACTTGTGCTTGCGATCGGGATCAATCACCCAGCAAACCCAATGAGATCCTGGCTTATCGGTGCTGTCAAAGTTCATGATGCCGCATTCTTTTCTTAGAGGAAAATCAGGCAGAGTGTCCCTCATAAATATTCCTCTAAAGTTTGGGATTTCCAGTTCGTTAGCCAAATCTTCAAGAAAGTTATTTGTTGTCATTTTTTATGAGGTTTATTAAACTTTCTCTCAAACCTAAACCCAATATCCACCTCCTAAACCTAACCTCCAATGCCCGAACGGTAGACTGTTGATATTGTCATCAAAAATGAATCTCTTGTTATCTGCACCTGACAGTCCAATCTTCTTTTGCTGAATTGTGTGAATAATATGGTTTTTAGATTGTAGCTTTGAGAACTCATGTGATGTCTTTTTGTTGCAATTCAAGGCGTCTCTGTATTCAGCTTCATTAATTTCCTTCCTAACCACACGTTTCGGAATTCCCTTTGATTTTTTGATTGGGTCTGACGACTCACATTTTATAAAATAGGACTTTGCTCTCAACCCAATGAATTCAGTGATTATGTCACCAGCAATCTCGTCCTTCATTTTCCCAATCACTTTCTTGTTAGTGGCGTCAAACACTTGATCACCATTCAGCGTCCTGCAAGATTCGTCATACTCAGACAAGTCAAACAACTCTTTTTGCTGCAGCATGTCCTGATAAATGTCTTCTGTTTGAATGTCCATAATAAAACTGTCTGTGTCAGTGTACAAGAGTTTCATTTTATCCTTGTACTGCTGCTTCATGCCATAGAAGAATTGGTACATCAGACGTTTTGATTCGTCGAGAACAGTGACACCTGTATAGATCGGCTTGCGCAGCGTCACCTTGGTTTTGTAAAATATGATCACACCTAAGTAGCTATTAAAGATATGGAGTTCTTTGAATGTTGGCTTTGACATATTTGCTTGAATAACAGCAGGCTCTGATGAGGTAACAAGTTTCAGGTTTGTTCTTTTCCGCTCATTCTCAAGAGTCTTGCCATAGACAGAGTTGTTGGCCAACTTAAAGAGGTTCTTGTCAAAGTCGTTGGTTGCTTTGGTCCTAAACTGGGTGTTCTTATCAATGTAGGGTTCATCCACGCTTCCTCTGTAAATGTAAGAGCCCTGTGAACTTTGGTGACCCTGCAACCCAAGTGAGATAAAATACTGAAGCAGTTTGTAATGGATTTTGTAACGTGTCTTGTTGTTTAGATTCTGTGTTAGTTTCTCTGTATGTTCTTTTCTGTTCCTGACAGGTGCCAAGTTCCATTATTATCATTGGGAGTTTCGATTATTTTCGGGCACTTGATGTTCTCTGGGAAGGGTGGAAAGTCAGAGAAATAGTCGTGAAGCTCTGGTGGAATGTAAACATCAACCTCATAAATGGCAGCCAATGAAAAGTCCCACTTTAGTTCTGATGAGGGTAGCCATCGAAAATCTCTAACTGGAAGATCTTGACTCATCGCCCACCCGTAGAGATTATTAGCGTCCAAGTAAGTAATGTAGTTTGAGGGCTGCTCCTTATTGTAAGATCAATGTAGGGATTGTTTGCTTTTGCATACCTGTTAACGCAAATTGAGATTCCCCCTCGCTTTGACGATTCGACAAAATTGTACATGTCAATGTCTGTAAGAAGTTCAATGTACCAATCTGGATCTTGATCCCATTTCATTTTAAGCAAAGATTCCCAGCTAGTGGCAGGCAGAGACACATAATGTGCTGGATCGAGGCCATATGCTGTGTACCAGGTATATCTGAAGGTTTCAAACACATCAGCCAGCAGAAACACATCTGTGAAGAGGTAAAGCAGGTGATACTGGAAGAAGTTTTGACAATTAAAGTAACTATAGACATGCTTCGCGTGCTCATAGTCTTTGTCAGAGATTCCAGAGTCTGTTAGCTTTGAAAAGAACTTCTCCTGTGGTGGTAAACCTTCTTCAAATACGTGATACCCAGTAATATTTTCATAGGGGTAGAAGCCTTTGTTTTCTCAAGTTTAAATGATTCATCAGTGTTGTTAATTTTACTTGCAAACATCTTTGTATATGTACATTGTTCATCTTTTAGATTCTTGCTTAGTTCGTCTAGACTGGCAGCTAGAAATTGATATGAATCCTTCAGTCTTATTTTACCTTTACCCGAATTATCCTGTTTAATATCAACACACTTAAACTTCTCCTTGTTCTCTGCGATGCAATCAAGGTGTATGTCTGGAATCATGCCGATTTTTTCAACTATTAAATGCATGTCATAGTTCTTTGCGTTGTGACAAAATATCGTTAGATCATGAATGTTCGATTTTAGCTTTAGATTACAGGTGTTATGCGCTGCACCTCTAAATTTCCCAGTAAAGTGGCAGTGGTCCCTAACGGTGGGGTTTTTAATATTAGTGCAAGTTAAATGTTTCCTGCAGATGTGGCAATGAGTTGCTGATAGGAAATTACTTTCATCCTCCTCAGACATACTTATTGGAACAGGTTGAAGGGTGCTAATCAATTTTTGCAACTCTAACATTCTGGCAATAAACTGCTCCACACACTGCTCTCCAAAGAAATAATTATACTCAACAAGTCCTTTTGTATTAATAAAGGCATATGCTACTGAATTGGGGACATGTTTTTGAGTTTGAGTTTGTTTTTGAGTTTCCGGCACGATTGAGCATTCGAAATCAGCATATACAACAAATGGGAGCTTCTCCATCTTGTGATAGTTCTTAAAACCGGAGATACTTCTCTTCAGCTGAAGGAAGAGAGCAGTTTGTCGGGTGATCCTCGCATGATAATTCATGCTCTGCTAGTTTTTCAAAGCGTTCAGGTCCACTGTAATGCTTAAGGCACAAGCGGCAGATGGCAACAGCCTCGTGATGATTATTCAACTGCTTGTGAATGAGTCTTGAAAGATCTTTAATCCAAACATAGTGAGCCTCCTCTAGTAAATTACCAATCACTAGAAGATCCACTTCAGTCCGCCTTTTCCCCTCAGGATCTAAAACGTCTTTGCTACATCTGACCGGTTGAACTTTCTCAGTTTTTTCACTCCACTCAAAGACTGTGATTCTAATTTTGTTATTAAACACTTCTTCTAGCTTTGGGATCTGAGAGATCGCCAAGCCTCCTTTGTCAAACCTGATTCCCTTCTTTTCGCATTCGATGAGATAGTAGTTGAAATAATTTTGATAATTTGAGGTTCTTTCGGGGTGGTGAGGGACACTAAAAAGTGCAGAAAGAACTGCCCATAGAGCACAGCAATTGTCTTTATTTTTAACATTTATGCAAGCTTTTTTACCGGCTAGCTTATGCGGGAGCTCTATATAAGAGGAGGCTTTAAGTGGGTCATATTTCATGACCATGACAGTCGCTCTTTGAATCCCTCCACGACCCATCCGGAACCTCTGGATGTAAACGCTTCAATTTTCTTATTGACATCTTGAAGGAAAGGATCCAGTGTGTCTGTTGGGGTGAATGGCTTTGCCTTTGTTGTCATGTAATACTCGAGATGCTCAGTGGGTTTCGCAGGCATATAAAACGCAATTTGAATGATATCTGTAGTTTAAAGGTCTTGCGTGTTTTGAGTGTGTGATCAACAACTGATTGGATGCTGTCTTTATAGTCGTAGATGTTTGCGGTGGTGCCGTTGGTGCCGTTAATTGGGATTGTGTACTCTATGTAATGTTCTGTAAACTTCCTCTGTGCAAAATTAATCTCTTCAATGGCAAGCTCCGACTCTTTTAAATGGATTAATTGCTCTAATTTCTCTTGTTCCTGCTTATTTTGTGGGTACTTTGCTTTTTCACCAGTGAGAGTTTCGTATTTGTTAACTAAGTTGCGACTCCTCTCTTGGTGTTCCTTTGCAGAATTTTTTATAGGCGCATACTGGTTGGATTCTAATTGTTTGATGATTTCCAACTGTTTTTCATAGCTTCCCAGGTGACCAGGGTCGGTGTTAAACTTTTGTTTACATGCTTCTCTTAGTGAATTACTTTTGTCTTGAAATGAGACGCCTTTTGAAAAATATTTGTTGACTAAATCTCTTGCTGGATTAGCTTTTGGCATTTTTTTTCTCTAAAATAAAAAAAAAACTTTGAGGGTGACCACCCTGATAGAAAAGTTGAACTGTTTCTACATCCTATAAGTATCGCTAGGTTTATGAAGCTGGATAAAGTGGGGTTTTAAACCTCATCACATCCGCAATTATTGTAAACCCAGCATTGTGCAGTGTCATGATAGCTTTGACAATGTCAGACTTGCTTACAGAATTTTCATGCTCACAATCATCACGATCGGGGCAGCCCTCTCCTGCCTTAATTGTTATACCTTTGTCTCTTGCAATCTTTTGCAATTCAAGCTGGTGGGCTCTATCATTACCAGCTTTAACAGCAGTTGCTACACCTCCAGCTACACCACCTGCGGCACTTACAGCGCCTGCAATGATCGGAATAAGAGCTGCTAATGGTAGGATTCCTCCTGACTTTTCATCTGTGATGCTGTGTCTTTGCTCATTACACTGAAGTATTTGCTGCGTGGGATCGATTTTTACTTTGACACCTTTAATTGATATAAGACCTGGTTTCTTTGATTCAATGATTTTATTGAGTTTATTGATGGTTCTGGTTTCAATCTTTGTCATTTTTTATTTTAATATTTTAATTAATTTCTGTGTCAGCTGGTATCACTAGGAGTTCAGCTCTAGTGAATGACCGCGTGGGGGATTTAGGGTTAAAGGCTTGAGATAAAAAGTAATAGTCACCGGAGTCGGAGGTAAAATGTCTGTCTATTTTATGCACATCAAGGCTGAAGTATGGATCTGTAGCTCTTCTTTTGTTGTCTTTCTCTAGCTCTCCAGGTAGATATAAAAAGCGTAGAAACTCAGAGTTTGTCAGTATGTATGGTGATTCAACTCCTGGAAGCTTAGGGTAGTTCGAGGTGTGTTTTGTGTTGTGCGTGTTGTGTGGGGTTGTCGTGTTGTTGTCTGTTCTATGAGATGCCTTAAGTTCGACAGTGTCTTGCTTAATTGCATGGGATGGTTTCAATCCAGTCATGCGTGTGACTTCATTGTTCAGTTGCTCTATAACAGTGGGGAGTCTTTCTGTCCACTTGGTATAGTACTGACCACTTTTTAGTTTCAGCTCTTCAGCTGTCTGCTTAGTGAATAGTCTCTTGGCTAGAGTTAGATTGAATCTCTCAACGTACGCTTGATCCCTGTGCAAGTTTGTTCTTCCGTAGCGAATCTCTGTATTGTGCTTTTCCATAAGGGATTTCACTGCACCCATGAATTCCTTACCCGGGTCGGTCATAAAGATTTCTGGATAGGTTAGAGGAGAGGTTTCATAGATCTCTTGAAGTGCGCTGGCAACAACCTCTGACTTTTTCGTCTTAAGCGGTCTCGCTTCCTTATATCTGGAGGCAACGTCTGTAATTGTAAGAGCATACTTGTAGCCTGAGTCGTTGGGGAGAAACAAAAGATCTGCTTGGTGCGCCTCGTTAGGTTTATAGATGTTAAAGTGAGGTCTTTCAAATTTTACTGGTGGGAAATAGACTTGAAAGACAGCCTGCTTAGAGAGCCATTTTTCTACTGTAGCTTTTGGTTCCTTACTCAGCTCCATGAGTTTACTAACGGCATTTTTGCCTACAAAGAATCCTTTGTCGCTGTAGTAAAGTTTTTTAAGTTTCTGATCTGTCATTTTTTAAAAAAGAAAATTTTAAATAAAATAATGCAGCGCTTTGGTGGTAAAATAGATTCACATGGACTGATAGAAAAGCTTCCTCATCCAAACAAAGGCTGGACACTTCCCGGCTATAAATATTGCGGGCCTTTGAATCCACTTGAAATACAGCTGGATGGAAACAACAACCCAAATCCTGGGCATGAGCCTGTGAACGAGCTAGACTCTGTCTGTATGTGGCACGATGTTAAATATAGAGATTTTCCTGAGGAGAAGAATCGCTGGGACAAAGAAATGCTTAAGAGACTAGACAATATAGGGGCTTCAAGCGGATTTCGTGAGTCGATCGCTCGGAAGCTAGTTAAAGCTGTTATTTTTAGTAAGACAAAACTGGGGTTGGGGGTGTACGCCGAGGGCGGGTGTTTGGGGAGAGAGGGCGAGTGCACGGGGAGAGAGGGCGAACGCACGGGAGCCGGGTTTATTTTGTGCGCACCTCACAAGGTACTAGGAAGACTGCTGAAAGAGCTGGGGGTAGAGAGAGACGTTTGAGTCGGGAAGGGTTTAACTACGAGCGTATTATTCTCAGCCCTGGCCAAACGCAGCAGCTGCATTTTTAAAAATTGAGAAATCGATTTTTGCGAATGTATTGCTAGGAATTTTGTCCATACAATCTTAGGAAAGGAAAGAGTGAGCTTGGGAGTCTTAGCTCGCTTAGCTAGTGTTAGGTGCTTGTGTAGAGCAGCGGGTGGGTGGCTTAATCGATCGAACGCAACAGCTAGTAACAGAAATTTCGCGTAGATACGAGCGCATGTACATTTGAAAACGATTTTTAGCTCTCTATATCTTCACACGCATTGTGCACTGAGAAACAGAAGCGACAGATTATAGTTTTTTATGTGCAACTACTTTACGCTTCTGCTGCTCGACCGAAACCGTAATGGCTTCTAGTTCATCTATGGATGTCGATTGGTGTTTAAACCTGTCTGGCGAAACAGCGAAACGGAGACTATGCGAGGTCTTATCTGAGACTTTAGCAGAAATCAAGGATCCAGTTAGAGCTGCGGAGAAAAGACAAAAGATCGCCAGATTTTTCGGGCTCAAGGAAGATTCGCTGCAAATGGAAGTCCTAACTCTAACGCGGCAGCAGAAGAAGGAGGCGAGTGATCGCATGGCGGGCTTAATGCAGAGCGGCGAGCTAAGCGCAAAGAAGACTTCAAACAGAAGCTCACCGCCTCACGAATTCCCCAAGCGGATGTTGGGATACCTTCCGATGATGAAGGCGGTGATGTGGTAAAGCGTCTGCAGTGCGCTCTGCTTCGTCTGAAAAGGTCGCAGAAGAGTGGTCTGCTTCATGCGATCCAATGTGGAAAAATTTTGTTGACATTTAAAACCGGTAACAAAAACTACGATAGAAAGACCCGAAAACAGAATTTTGACTATCTTCTCGATAAAGTAAACCTCAAGGTTTCGTCGGCCAATCTTTATATGAAGTTATTCAAGCTGGAAAGTGAATACCCTGGTCTTAAGCAAGTCTCCCTGCCGCTTCGTGATCTGAATGCTAATATGTCAATATTAGTTGAAATCCTTGAGGATGATCAGTCATGGAAGCAACTTGTTTGAAAAAGACACTCTAGCCTGCTTCGGATTGGTCAGAAAAAACCAACGCGTTGGCATTTTTTCCTATTGCAAGAGCAAAAGAAAGAATTTTTTATAGAAAGCGCTAGCCTGCTTCGGATTGGTCAGAAAAAACCAACGCGTTGGCATTTTTTCCTATTGCAAGAGCAAAAGAAAGAATTTTTTATAGAAAGCGCTAGCCTGCTTCGGATTGGTCAGAAAAAGCCAACGCGTTGGCATTTTTTCCTATTGCAAGAGCAATTATTTTTTTTGTTAAATATTTTTGTATATTCTGTATATTTTGTATATTTTTGTATATTTTGTTTATTTTGTATATTTTATATATAAATATTTTTGTATTTTACGCACGCTCTAGCTTGCGTTCGATTGGCCAGAAAAGGCTAACGCGTTGAAATTTTTCCTATTCTGGTACCAGCTGTGTGTGACATGTTATTTATGATATACTACAACCCCACCTGCTGTAGGGGTTGTAGCCTAGTGGTTAGGGCGTCGGACTCACGACTTGAAGGTCGGGGGTTCGATTCCCGATCCCACTGCAACAATTTGTGTCCTTGAGCAAGGAACTTTACTCCGCATTTCTTCAGTTCACCCAGCTGTAAAATGGGTACCAGCATTAGCTGGAGTAAGTGAGGGTGTGTGTATGGCGACCCCCCCCCCCCCCAGTCCTTGGACTGAACAGCCGTAGCAGCCTTCAGATGAGCTGCGCAATAGCTGCGGCTGAGCTGTCGGTTGCACATCTGCCCATTGGTAATCAATTATCAATTCATTAATTATGATATGCTATTTACTCATTCTTCTAAATAAAAAGTGACAGACACAATCTTCAAACCAGCTTTGCTGATATTTAATTTAGATGAGTTTGTCCATGTGCTGATTTATTATTAGATAATGCAGAATTTAATGTTTCGGCTTATATTTCGAGACACCTGATGCGAGTAAGCCAGAGAAGAAACTGTTCCCTGTCAAACTAACCTATGATCTCACTGTAATGAGAGTGGTCATGCAAGTTCACAAAAATGCGGAGGTTGAGTTTAAAGATGACACTTGGTATAGGGAACTAGGATTCGAGAAGAAAGTTTATAAGGCAGAATCCGCGGCGCAGACCGCCACTCAAGCATCGGGGACTGTTAGAATGGTCCGGGAAAGTGTAAGCGGTTTGTTCTTAGCACCCAATATTGCAGACATTGTAAAGGGTTTGAATATTCTAATCAGAAGCAATCTCAGTCTTGATTGGGTATTTAAGGGAAAGCGAACGAATATTTTGTACAACATCTCCAACTCTGTTGCTGGAGGACAGATGGTGGTAGAGAAACCAAATCCAGTGAAAAGAGTTGTATTGAGTAATAAAGAGATTCACGAGATTGTGCTACAGTTTGAGACTGAAGATGGGATGGGCGTTGATTTTAATGGGGAAGAGTTTGTATTGACGTTGATCATTGAAAGAATGTAAGAAAAAATTACAATTGTCTAATGATTTCTGCAAAGTTATAGTAGCTGTCGTAATCTTTTACATAGGTTACTCCATACTTATGAAACCAGTGTCTTTGGAGAGCTAGATTAATATTAGGGACATTGATATCAACATCGGGCCAATATTTTCTCATGTACTCGCTGCATTCTAGTTTGCATCGGTACTTGGATTTGTACAATGGATGAGGCTGAGTATAATAGGAACCTGGAGAGACAACTGGAAACATTTTTATTGAGAATTTAATTTTTTTAAAGGGTGAGGACCCTGCGCTGATGATTTAAAGTCTTAGGGATGTGGTAGCACGTTGCGGATTGAATGTGGGGAGAAGAATGCAGATTATTTTCTGATTGTTTTAGAAATGTTATGGGTGGATTTGGAGCTGTTATGCTCAGAGCATAAACCCTCAGAGCATAACAGTAGGACACCTGTTATGCTCTGATTCTGTCAGGGATAATATGGATGGATTTAATGGGATTATGGAGGACGTTTTGTGAGCGAGTGCGACCCCCTTTTTTTCTGATTCTGTCGGGGATAATATGGATGGATTTAATGGGATTATGGAGGATGTGAAAAATTTTGTCCCAAAAGCCCCCTCATGCCTTCTACTTATGGGAGATTTCGGTACTTCGGTGCGAGGTACGGTGGATACTGCTGCTGTGGCAACAGCTACGGCTCGTTCGGTCCAGCCCCGGCAAGTGACTGCTCGCATCAATGCAAGGGAAACTCATCCCAAATTTGCGGTGGAAGCATGAGGAACTCCGTCTACGAAAATATTTATAATTACGGTAAGAGGGACTTTTTCTGAAGCGAGTGTTGTTTCGTTTGTCATGGAGAGCACTGGACGTCAAAATGTCGTTATGTGATAGATACAATAAATGTATATAGCATGCACGATAAGCAATTAATTAGGCCCTAGACAAACCTACTTGGAGCGTTCGGAGATTTTAAAGCTATTGGCCCTAATCGCCTATCGCCGGTCGGCGAGTCCTACCAGTCTTTCTCCAATAGTCACAGTACGGTACAAGGAAAGGAAGAACGCAGATGAACATGAACCGAATAGATTTAGAGAGTGATAATCCTATATGATACAGACTGATAATTGGCTAGACGATTTAATTTGATTACTTCAAGTTACAAGCTTCAATGCAATTCGTGGCGCAGATAATTTCGAACTGATAATAGCGGAAAATGATAACGAGATAAACGATTAAAAATAACTTAGTTACGCAATGGCAAGCAGATCTCAGCTTGAAGAAGAAAAACCGAACAGGACCACGGAGAAGACTCCTAACCCCTGGCCTAAACCAGAACCTACACTCAAACGAGAGCCCTGCCGAATTGACCGTTCAACGGAGCACTGACTAAATTCTATCAGCACTGCCCTTCAGTCTGACACTGAGGCCCTCAGGATCGAGGCCACGTACTTGGTCAAATCCGACAGTCTCTAACTAGACCGCGCTTGATAGCGACGACTTCAGACAGAAAGTTTGCCGTAGACGTTACGCTACAAGACTGAAGCGGTCGGGCGGGGACAAAAATATGGACCGGGGGTGATAAACTCAAGCGCCTCAAAACGCGAACCAAAACAAGGGCGAGTGGCCGGAAAGCCGGGACAAAAATCAAAACCGGGGACGGAAAAACAGAAGTGAGATCTGATTGCCAAACACTTTCATATATAGTCAGAGTCAAACCCTCAAAACCCCCCTCAAGCCGGGTGGTGGTCGTCTGGCCGGCCGATCGCTAAGCCGATTTGCACTGTGCCCGCGGCGCCAGGTAGACTTGGATTTTGCCGCGTGCCAGGGTCCAGGCCGGTTCTGATTGACTGGCCGCGCAAAGCTGGGGTTCGCAGAAAAACTCAACCCTCCGCTGAGTCACAAAATGGCGTTTGACTTCTAACCTGTTTACAAATTTAGATTTTAACTAACAAGAAAAAAAGTACATTAGACGGCGTGACTAAATTGAAGCAAAATAATAATTAACAATATGAAAACTAATACAATCAATTAACTAACAAAATACACGCAAAAGATGCTCACACTACAGTTATCAGAATAGCACTGATTAGTTTGTGCTGAAAATATTCTTTTTGAAACTCTATTGCGAATGCAAAAATTTTGAAAAAGTCATGTATAGCAATTCGCATTGAATAAATCATATAGAAATGTCTATAAAAACACACTATCGATTGGGTCTGACTTTCTGTTTTAGTTGTGTTTTTCCTAAATTCTGTTTTAATTGAACTTTGTAGCTGGCCTAACAGTGTCCAGGCTTCCAACTTCTGCCATGCCGAGCATCACAGCTTCACTGAGCTCCATCACCCACCGCAGCGTCTCTGCCAACAGCGCCATTGAGTGCGCTGCCGCCTGCCAGCGAAGCCCGGACTGTCAGGGCTGCGCCTTCGTGCCTTCGAACCGCATGTGCCACCTGCTGAGATTCACCGCTGTGCCCGCTGAGGTGTCCAGCGAGGCTGAGTGGGTCTGGATGAAGCTGTGAGGCTGCGAGGGTCTGAAGAACTGTCACTGTCCTACAACTATTCAGTCAAACGGAAGCCCTTTTAGACTTCAATATATTTTTATCAGTACTTTTTCTGCTACTGCAAGACTCTTGTACGTGCATTATGTAGTTTAATATGGTTTTAAGCAATTAAGGGCTTTTTAATTTAGGATAAAAAGTTAAACGTTGTTGTCGTTGGGTTAATAAGTTGTTAGGTTAGGAACAGAACCAAAATAATACGCAAAATAAAAAACTTTCGAAGTGACACCTAAGTCGAGCGCACGGCTTTATAAAAGGATTTCAACCTAAAAAACCGTGAAGGATCACGATTTTAATGTTGCTTTTTTGCATTTTGATTATTCGTGAGAAACTCCATGGAAAATGCCAGCAGTGTAACCAAAGTTGCAGAGGCAGGTTCTGCGATAACAACCATACGGTCGGCTTTTTTCATCAAGGAAGCTGGAAACGTTTCCCTGCATTCAGCCGTTAGAAACGGATCCCATAGGCTTCTGTACTGATGCCTGTGAATCAGCCAAGGCAGAGCTGGCTGGTTCCTCAGCATTCGCGTCGGCATTCGATTCGATGAAGAATTAAAGAGTGCGATTCCGCAAGTCGGGAGAAATCGAATGGATCTTCTTACGTATGCATTCATTCTATTGTTCTCACAAATCGATTCCTGTCCACCAGAGCGGCAGAAAGGGAGGGGGTTCAGTAAAAATCGACAGGACTTGTGAATATGCATGTATCCGTTGCATTAATTAGCAAGAAATTCAAATGTCTGAGTAAATAGATGAAGGTGAAAAAGCAAACTCGTGGACATATTTACCATCCACTGCAAGGAAGCGGGAGTTGCCGCTCTCTGTCGGAAAGCAGACAGCTGCTCAGACGTGTGTGCTACTCGTAGATTAAACATTTGCTCGCGTTCGATTTCCATGGTGACGGCTTTGCTTGTCTCATCGGGAGGAAATTCCAGATAAAATCATCGTTATCAGCTGCCACCTGTAAACATCTGAGGCGATGCAGAGATTAAAAATACCAGCAACTGATCTCCTGCTGTTCTGGGCAGCCCTTGCTAGGCTGTGCACCGCTTCCGTACCACCCAACCGCAGGGTATTCGCTACGTGGGTTGCTTTAGGAGGACGTTAGAGGCCCGTATCACTGGAACACTTGCTGCTATCGGTAGTTTTATTGAAAGCAATTCGCTCACTGTAAAATTTTTTGCAGTCACATCTGCACCTACGGGCGGTTCCGATACTTTGGACTTCTATTCGGTTCGTTATGCTTGTAGAGAACTGTTAGTTATATCGTAATCAACTACTTAAAGTAATATTCTAAGAAAATCCTATTAAACTTGCAATCTATTTTTAGAATGAGTCATGTTCAAACACAAGTGACTCAGTGCCCTACGTAGGACCAACGTTTATTTGATCCAAGGACCGGATTTTAGCAGCTGTGTTTGCTTAATTCAATATGTGGTAATGCTCAGACATTCATGACTGCTAATTCAAACATGTATGACCTAAGTAAATATCTGATCTCAAGCCGTTTTTTCGCGAAAATTTTGCTATAAATATAAGTGAAAATCCGAGTAAAAAATTCAGACCCGGAGCGGTCTCAAAGAAGACTTTGAAGACAAAGAAAAGAAGACCAATCTCTGAGGGACGATTCTTGTCCAATTGGTAAGCGCTTACCAAATTTAGTTTTTTGTTGCTAGCGTTAATTAATAAGTTTATTATAGTTGCTTACGAGAGCCTTTTTGCCGGCCCATTTAAGAAAGACCTCCTTGTTTTTTTTATTAGAGGCAGGGGGGTTGTGTGCACCCGGGCGCAATTTAAGCGTCATTGGCACACAACCGGCGAGAGGCATTACTGCCCATTCCGCCGACTCCCCTGAGCAGGCATACAAGCGCGCGGATACGTTACGCAGGCACACACTCACACAGGAGTGTACAGCGGCCCTAACTTTATCAATTGTTAGGCATGTACACTTCACTGCGCCTTGGGGGGGTTGGCTCTCAAGGCCGTTAATTGCACAAGCGAGCCAAGCCAAGATTCCAATCCAGCCCCAAATTAATGTGGCTGCACTTGGAATCGAGCCTGGGTCGCTGGCACACCAGAGCAGCTGCGCTACCGCTGGGCTACGGCCCCCTCGACCTCCTTGTTTCTTAGGATATATATTCCCAGAGGATGTATTTTATTAATTTGAGTTATCCGTCACGTTTCGGACGTAACGAAGAAGACGCCCTTCATGAGGACCTACTACAGAAACTCAGAGAATTCAATTTTTAATTTCGAGCTCGAGGACCGTCAGGACTTCTGATTCGCTCTTGTTTTTGCCCGATCAACAGATAAAGTGAAGGACTCCAGGAGACAACAGTTCACAGAAGCCAATTATCACTACTACAGTTCAGCAAGTGTCCCCAGTGTCTAGAAGTGGGAGTTTTCGAGTGACTGATCGCCACTGTTAAAACTCTTCACGCTCCTGCGGCCGGACTAGCGGATCCAACTGGAAGGAATTGGAGAGCAACTGTCAATCCGAATGCAGCGGCAATGTGTCTCAGATGTGCGGCCTTGAACTGAGCGACTCTGTTTATGAAGTAATTTACCCTGTGGGTAAGTAGGGGGGGGGGGCGTCTATTTGACTGCTCAGTAAGAAAAGCATATCTTTGACAATAATTGGTCTTAAAAATTGATCGAATGTCCTATCCTAACGCGTGTATCACACTCAGATCGCTCTCTGCTGACATGGCTTCAAAGGGGCAAAAAATGCCGAGCATTTCAAGCTTTATGAAACTGAGATCCGTAACTGACCTTAGCGCAGAAGTCAGCGAAGTCATCGAGTGAGCTGCCACCTGCCAGAGAAGCCCGGACTGTCTGGGCTGCACCTTGAGTCTGTGAGGTTCAGTGGGTCTGGATGAAGCTGTGAGGCTGAGTGGATCTGGATGAAGCTGTGAGGCTGAGCGGATCTGGATGAAGCTGTGAGGCTGAATGGGTCTGGATGAAGCTGTGAGGCTGAGCGGATTTGGATGAAGCTGTGAGGCCGAATGGGTCTGGATGAAGCTGTGAGACTGAGCGGATCTGGATGAAGCTGTGAGGCTGAATGGGTCTGGATGAAGCTGTGAGACTGAGCGGATCTGGATGAAACTGTGAAGCTGAGTTGGTCTGAATGAAGCTGTGAAGCTGAGTGTGTCTGGATGTAGCTGTGAGGCTGAGTGGGTCTGGATGCAGCTGTGAGGCTGAGCGGATCTGGATGAAACTGTGAAGCTGAGTGGGTCTGAATGAAGCTGTGAAGCTGAGTGTGTCTGGATGCAGCTGTGAGGCTGAGTGGGTCTGGATGAAGCTGTGGAGGCTGAGTGGGTCTGGATGAAGCTGTGAGGCTGAGTGGGTCCGGATGAAGCTGTGAAGCAGAGTCGGTCTGGATGAAACTGCCAGGCTGATTCATCTCTAATGAAAAACTGTTAGAAGGATTCTGAGCAAGAATTATAGCGGAATTATTAAAAATAGACGTGACTCAGGCTTTGACTATTATTTATGCCTTATTGTTTTTAACGCTATCAAGAATAACTACTGAAAATGCAATGTCCAGGGAAAACGTTGTGGTTCTACTAAAAATACTAATAAAGGATTGTTACATTCAAAATTAAATTTACTAGCTCAATTTAAACTTTTGGATTTAATCTAGTTGTTAAAACATTCTGAACCTGACATGATATACGCAACTAAGTTCAGTTTTTAACACTAAACTCGCGCATCTCAAATTCTGGACTGCCGAATACAATATGAAACGAAACTATTCAAGTGAATAGATTGAAAAATGTATTATTACAGAGCGACAGCGCTCAGAACACAGTTGTATTTCCGAAACAGATCGAAATGAAACGCAAAGCTTAATGGGACGACAGCTCAGCCGCAGCAATTGCGCGGCGCATCTGAAGGCTGCGTACGGCTGTTCAGTCCAAGGACTGGGGGTTCGCCACAGCCTCAATTACCCCAGCTAATGCTGGAATCCATTTTACAGCTGGGTGAACTGAAGCAATGCAGAGTTAAGTGTCTTGCTCAAGGACACAAATTTTTCTGAGTGGATAGGGAATCGAACCCCCGACCTTCAAGTCGTGAGTCCGACGATCTAACCACTAGACTACAACCCACGATTGGCGAGTGCAGCGTCCTTAGCATTATTTTAGCGGCCCATGAGCGCGCACGAGCTTGAAAATGCAGCTGCTTTCTCACTGGCTCAGGCCCCTAGCAACCAGACAGCCATTCCCGAGTCGGGAAAACATCAGAAGCGGTTGCGATCAAAACATAAGCGTAGGAACCGGTTCACAGCACAGAGCAGGCACATTCGGAAACCCCAAAACTCCAAACACTGACCATAAAGACCGGCAGAGGATCAAATGTTTTCAAAAAGCTTTTCTGTAGGCTACTTGCTGATGTGGGCAGCGTTCGGAAGCTGCTTGACTTCCGTGCCGCCTCATCCGACGGCATTCCGCTACATCGGTTGCCACGTGGATAAAAGGGACCCCGACATGACCGGTCTCGTTGGAGTCGCTACATTCGGTCCGTATTCGACATATCCCGGATGGCCATCTCTTTTGCGAAACGCTTCAATGACGCTGCAGCTGTGCAGCCAGATCTGCGCTTATGGGAGATTTCGATACTTCGGTGCGAGGCTCAGTGAATACTGCTGCTGTGGCAACAGCTACGGCTCGTTCGGTCCAGCCCCGGCTAGTGACTGCTCGTATAAATGCAAGGGAAACTCGTCTCAAATCTGCGGTGGAAACATGAGGAACTCCGTCTACGAAAATATTTATAATCACGGTGAGAGGGACTTTTTCTCATGCAAATTTTGTTTTGCCTGTCAGGACGGCAACGTCGTTAAAACATCAAAAACCGTAACACAAAGCAGGATTTTTTATGATTTCATACTGAAAATATTCTTTTTAAAACCAAACTGCAAATTCCAACTGGAAAAGTCAGGGCAATCAGTGTTCGTTGAATAAATCCCAGATATTTCCATACATTCGTAAACAGATTTATTATTTCTATAAGTTTTTGAGTAAAAATTTCTAAATTCTGTTTTAATACAACATTTGTAGCTGGCCAAGCAGTGACCAAGCTGCCAGCTTCTGCCATGCCGAGCATCTCAGCTTCACTGAGCTCCATCACCCACAGCAGCGTCTCTGCCAAGAGCGGCATCCAGTGCGCTGCCGCCTGCCAGCGAAGCCCGGACTGTCAGGCCTGCGCCTTCGTGCCTTCGAGCCGCATGTGCCGCCTGCTGAGATTCACCGCTGTGCCCGCTGAGGTGGCCAGCGAGGCTGAGTGGGTCTGGATGAAGCTGTGAGGCTGAGTAGGTCTGGATGAAGCTGTGAGGCTGAGTAGGTCTGGATGAAGCTGTGAGACTGAGTGGGTCTGGATGAAGCTGTGAGGCTGAATGGGTCTGGATGAAGCTGTGAGGTTAAGCGGGTCTGGATGAAGCTGTGAGGTTAAGCGGGTCTGGATGAGGCTGTGAGAATGAGAGGGTCTGGATGAAGCTGTGAGGCTGAGTGGGTCTGGATGAGGCTGTGAGAATGAGAGGGTCTGGATGAAGCTGTGAGGCTGAGTGGGTCTGGATGAGGCTTTGATAATGAGAGGGTCTGGATGAAACTGTGAGACTGAGTGGGTATGAATGGGGCTGTGAGACTGAGCGGGTCTGGATGAGGCTGTGAGAATGAGAGGGTCTGGATGAAACTGTGAGACTGAGTGGGTATGGATGGAGCTGTGAGGCTGAGCGGGTCTGGGTAAACTATCACTGTTTCTACAATAAAAAAACTCAAACAGTAGTCCTTCTAGGCCTCAAAAGTATTTTATGTTCTATCAGTACATATCTTGCTGCCATTGTAACAAGCTTGTACGTGCATAATGTTCTGTAATATGGTTTTAAGAGATTCTTTATTTTCCATTTAAGATAAAATGTTGAAAGTTTATCTCGTTGGGTTGATACGCTTCATCAACGATACCGAATTATAACTAGGAAACTAATAAACTACCTTTAAGTCACACTTAGTGACGGAATTGCCGAACGCATGGCAGTATAAATGAATTTCAACCTAAAGAACCGTGAACTAACACGATCTTAATGTTGCTTCTTTTGCATCATGATTTTTCGTGAGAAAATAAAGATAGAAAGGAGTTCCGCTTTGACGGCACAAATCTATGCATTCTTTACAGGAGCTCAACTTTACTGCAAAACGGTAGGACAAACTACGAAATAAAAAATAAAATATTCAATGGAAACTGAAAGCAGAGCATCCAAAGTAGCAGAGGTGCCTCTGTGACAGCAACCGTTGGACTGCTTTTGCTGTCCTGAACAAAAGCGTCACTTTAGTTACAATCTTTATCAGCTCGCTTGGTCCACTTCCTTTATCCAGGAAGCTGGAAAAGTTTCCCTGCATCCAACCGTGAGAAAACAAATCCCAAGACTTCCTTACTGATGCCTGCGAATCAACCAAAGGAGATCTGTCACTCCTCACCCGCGTCGGAAGTGAAGAATGCGACTCTGCAAGTCAGGAGAAATCGAATGGATCTTCTTCCATCAGCATTCATTCTCTTTTGTTCTCCCAAATCGATCCCTGGCCACCGCAGCGGCAGTAAGGAGAGGGGGTTGGGTAAACTTCGACAGGACCTGTGAATATACGCATAACTGTTGCAAAGATTAGCAAGAAATTCACATTTCTGAGTAAATAGATGAAGGTAAGAAATCGAACTCATGGACTGCCGACACAGATTTATTATCCTCAGATTTATTATCTGAGGCAATGCAAAGAAAAAATACTAGCAATTAATCTCCGGCTGTTCTGTGCAGCTCTTGGTAGGCTGTGCAACGCTTCCCTGCACCGAAATGGCAGGGCATTCGCTACGTCGGTTGCTATGCGGAAAGTTACAGAGATCTGTGGGTAAGTCCGAGCTTGAATACTGGGTAAAAGACGTAAATTTGACAATAATTGATCTTATTAATTGATCAAATTAGTATCCTATCACATGCACCACACTCAGATCCCTCTCTGCTGACAACGCTGCAAGTTGCTGAGATCCGTCACCGACCTTAGCGCAGAAGCCAGCAGTGTCATCCAGCGCGCTGCCGCCTGCCAGCGAAGCCCGGACTGTCAGGGCTCTGCCTTCGTGTCTTCAAGCCGCTTGTGCCGCCTGCTGAGATTCACCGCTGTGCCCGCTGAGGTGGCCAGCGAGACTGAGAGGATCTGCATAAAGCTGTGAGGCTGAGTGAGTCTGGATGAAGCTGTGAGGCTGAGTGGGTCTGGTTGAAGCTGTGAGGCTGAGTGGGTCTGGATGAAGCTGTGAGGCTGAGCGGGTCTGGATAAAGCTTTGAGGCTGAGCGGGTCTGGATAAAGCTGTGAGGCTGAGTGGGTCTGGATGAAGCTGTAAGGCTGAGCGGGTCTGGATAAAGCTGTGAGGCTGAGCGGGTCTGGATGAAGCTGTGAGGCTGAGTGGGTCTGGATGAAGCTGTAAGGCTGAGCGGGTCTGGATAAAGCTGTGAGGCTGAGCGGGTTTGGATGAAGCTGTGAGGCTGAGTGGGCCTGGATAAAACTATCACAGCACTGTGAGGCTGCTTGAGTCCTGATGAAGCTGCGATTCTGATCTATCTGATGACAAGCAGGGATAAGGGTTCTGAGTTATAATCATGTAGGAATTAGCGAAATCTGAATGTTGTGTATTTTTATGTGCTTTATGTCCTATTATTTGTTAAGCTTTTTCGAATAACAGCTGCAAATGCAATTTTTTGATAGGATCTTTCTTCAGATCTGGTAGATGGTGATTTTCAATCTGGTAGATGGTGATTATCTATCTGGCAGATAATGATTATCGATCTGGTAGATGATGATTATAGATCTGGCAGATGAAGAGTATCGATCTGGTAGATAATGATTATCGATCTGGTAGATGATGATTATCGATCTGGTAGATGGTGATTATCGATCTGGCAGGTGGTGATTATCGATCTGACAGATGATGAATATCGGTCTGATAGATGGTGATTATCGATCTTGTAGGTGGTCGAACAGGATTCCGGTCCGCAAAATCATGGGACAACAGTGAATACAGCTGCTGCATTTCATGGAAAATAGCTTGATAAACTTGTGGTTGCGACTCGAACAGGACACATCTTTACTTCATTTGCAACTAGTAAGTCTTGAAGCTGAGGTATTGGAATTGAAGACTAAACAACTGAATATTTCCAGCCGAAAGAAGATATCTTTAGATTCAACAATTCAACTTTACAGATGCCAGGTGCTAAAAGGCAATAATAAGCTGTCTACTTCACCACAGCTGGTAGTTCCCGCATATTCAACTTCTTTCGCTCTCACGAACAAAAATCCTACATTTTCCCTGTCTAGAATTGAAGCATCGAAAATTCTCTTTTGAAAAGCTGCCATGATAATTGTCTGGCTGTCAGTATAAAGACTTTGACGGCTGATTGCTATGAAGAAATGGAAACACACCTGGAGCAATGCAAGCGCCTATAATTGTAGTTGCCTTCCTGTCTGCATGGGTGCCGTTGCTGGCTTCTGAGCCGCCCCAGTTTCGAGAAGTTCGCTACATCGGATGCTTCGCTGACAGCAGAAGTAACAGCGATCGAGACCTGCAAGGACTGGAAGGCGTCATTGCGTTAGACCGGTACACAGTTGACCGCAAGTACAGCGCCTTCGTCAAGAGCAGGAAAATGACACTGCAGAAGTGCAGCCGGATCTGCTCATACGGTCGGTTCCGCTATTTTGGTGTGCAAGCAGCTTTTTTTTGCTGCTGCGGATCTGCGTACGGGTCGCTTGGCGCGGTCGAGGAGAGAAAATGCGCTGCTCTTTGCAGTGGGAACGCGTCGCAGGTGTGCGGTGCCAGCTGGACCAATTCCATCTTTGAAATCGTCTATAAGCCTAGTAGGTAATCGCTTATTGCATGCATTGAAAGGTGGCTAAACTCACAAAACATGTCAGTTTCACTGAAGCTTGAATGTTGAGCTTCCTAATTTTATCTGAAACAAGTATGGGTATGAAACAAGAAATGCTACCGGAGGCCTGAAATAAAGCAAATTTTATACTGATACTGCTTTTGTCCGACTAAAAATCTCATAGAATAAAGATATAGATGGGGCCATAGACAGCACTGAGAAGCCTGACTGAGAGACAGGCAAACCTGGAAGGCCGCTTAAAAAATTGAAGCGTATTCCAAGTTGAATTTCTAGTTTAGCTGTGAATATTCAGGGTTAAACTAAGAATGAGTGAAATTAAAGATCGAGCCCTAGTTAAACTGACCGTTTGAATTAAAAGCACTTAAACAAAGCTGTACTTCAATTGTTATTCCTACTACTTCTAGGGCTTTTCATAACTAAAATAATTAATCATCTTACTAAATTTTATTAAACTACTAACCGCAGTAGTGAAATTCAGGTATAGGTCCTAAATTTCCGCGACGCTCAATAAATTAAACGATTCTTCCGTCTTCCTAGTTAAATCTTCCGTCTTCTGACTTACCTGACTGGCTGAGGCTAACTTGGAAGAAGTGGGTAATTTAACTAGGAAGAGGCAATCAAATTTTTAGGCGCGCGGGAGTGGACGTCTAAACTTGCAATTTACATTTATAAATAAGTTGATTAACACCTAAGTGTGATTGTGTTTTAAAAACTTAAATAGAACTGGGGGAATAACCATACAATAACAATCCGTAATGCTAATGTGAAGGCAAGCTCTGACAACTGTGTAGAATCTAACAGAAAGGCACATCGATCTCTATGGCTGTAAATTGCCAGTTTGGATGTCCACTTAAAGGTTTGCCTGTCTCTCAGTCTTGGGCTGTCTATGGCCCAAACTATCTTTATTCTGTGGGGTTCTAACTTTGGATTTGACCCTCTTACCGTGAAGAAACCCTTTTCACGGTGCAAGTTGGTGTTGGTGTTCCTTTTTGTTGATTGTCGATTTTTTGAAAAACAACCTTTTATAAAATGGTTAGGAATTTACACTTCACTGCGCCTGGGTGATAGGCCTTCAAGGCCGCTAATTACACGAGCAGAGCCAAGCCGAGATTCCAATTTAGCACCAAATTAATTTGACCGCACTTGGAATCGAGCCTGGGCCGCTGGCACATCAGAGCGCCGCTAGTAGAGTACTAGTCTAAGGACCCCTGAAATCGACAGGATCTGGGATATGCCTTAATGGATTCTTTCAGTCAACCATAAGATTCTTTATGCCTTAATGGGACATTCATCATTTGAAAACTACAAAACCTACGTTTGGTTGACTGATTGATTCCTATAATTTTGAGTAAACCTTGCAATTCTCCCACAGCTGAAAAAATCATGACCAAGCTACCAGTGACCGACATGCCAAGCATCTCAGTCTTGGCGAGCGCTTCTGCCTATCGCAACTCCACGGCGAAGAGCGCCATCCAATGCGCCGCCACCTGCCAGCGAAGCCCGGTCTGTCAGGGCTGCGCCTTCGTGCCTTCGAGCCGCATGTGCCGCCTGCTGAGATTCGCCGCTGGGCCCGCTGAGGTGGCCAGCGAGACTGAGTGGGTCTGGATGAAGCTGTGAGGCTGATCGATCTAATGACAATAACAATAATATTATTAATATTAATCACATAATAATAACATAGTAATAATAATAATAAACAATAATAACAATAACAACGACAATAACCGAGAAGAATTCTGGAAAGAAACATAATAATCATGGCGCACTTATAAAAATACACAGTTGTACTTTAGAGCCATGTCTCAATATTTATAAGACTTTTTCAAATGTCAACTACAAATAAAAAATCATAGATGTATTTTCATTTGTTTTAATTTTTAGCCTAATATCTGACTTGTACTGCAGGCAAGTAATTGAAATCTTCCTTAGGAAAAATAGGGAAACATTAGATGCCCACATCTATCTAAAGAATTCCTTCAAGGCCCTGTGTAGCTCCAAGTGCAAAAAAAGCTTTTTGGTGAAACCTCGACCAATCCATATGCAGCATTAGTGCAGGCGATTTTTCATTGGCTTCTGCCAGCATATATATTGCTTTGGTTTCTTGGCTGAATCAGAAGAAGCGTCTTTAAAAACTTCGGTTCGGTCACTGTCTGGGATTTTTTCCCAATGCTGAAACTCTGCGCTCTGCTGCTCTGCTGGGCAGCCGCTGCTGCGGTGCCGCCTCAACCGTTGGAGTTTCGCCACCTCGGCTGCTACGTGGATGGCGCTGTTGGCAACCGAGATCTTGTAGGACTGGAGGGGGTGAAAAAGTTCGGACAGTTTGAGACTCACCCTCTCGCCCCAGCGTTCGGTTTCGATGACGCCAAGATGACACTGCAACTGTGCAGCCAGATGTGCTCTTACGGCCGATTTCGCTACTTTGGAGTTCAGTCTGCGGCCTTCTGCTGCTGCGGCTCGGCCTATGGATCGCAAGGCATCGCATCGGCTGGCCACTGCAGCTTGGCTTGCAGCGGAAACTCGTCTCAGATTTGCGGTGGGGCTTACAGCAATTCCATCTATGAATTGACTTACTCACCAAGTAAGCATTTTGGATTGACGCAGCTCTTTCATGCGTAAAAACAGGGTTCTTTAATTTAGCCAAAATACGACTTTAAAATGTCGTTTTTAAGTCCCCGTGATATTCGAAAGAGGATTTGAACTTAAGCGCGATTTGGAAGCCGTGAGTCCAGCAACCAAACCGCTGCAAAATTCTCACTATTCAGACCCAAAATAGACAAGAAAAGCGTAATTGATCTTTCTTCCACCCCGGCCGCTTCCGCATAGGACAAATGGGGAAAAATTGGGATTTCATGTGAACTTAAGGCTCTGAAATGGAAGCGGTGGCCGATTAAGCCGGTTTCTCTATCGGATCTCTCTACTGGACCGACAATGAGAGAAGAATCGTCGAAAACCGCATCTCTCTATCATTTGGGCTCCCTGAATGGGATAAATGGGGAAAATGGGGATTTCATGTGAACTTAAGGCTCTGAAATGGAAGCGTTGGCCGATTGAGCCGGTTTCTCTATCGGATCTCTCTACTGGACCGACAATGAGAATCTGATTGATGAAGCAGGCCGGCAAAGCTGCCTTGAGTCTTTATGTTAAAGAATGTTTTAATGATTTCTGTAACTATATTTAACGTTAAAATATCTTTTTAGTATCTGTATTAGACTTTTTTGAACAGGTTTAATGAAATATTAAAATGCACGATTTTAGTACTGTATGAATACAGTGCATTTGCAAATAATGGGAACCAAAAGTGCATGAGCAAATAGTAACAAGCAAAAGTACATGGAACAGAGCAAGTAGTGGCAAGCAAAAGTTCATAGGTAGGTATAAGTCTTTCGAATGTTGGAGTGCATCGCAAGGAAAAACTAAAACTTGTCTAGCTCGGGTCTACGATCTAGTGAAAGCACGATTAGTCTTTCTTTTGCACAACTACAGCAGCGATATTTTGTGCATCCCGGAGAAACGGATTGCAGTTGGGCTCAATTCTGGAATCGCCAATCAACCACCATACATTGTCATGCCAAACACTGGTAGTGTAGTGCCCGCGATGGAGAGATCTGCCATAGTGGCATATCACTATCACAGGACTGCCGAAGTCGGAATTACTCTCAGCTCTTGGTGAGTACCGTATTTGGGTGTTGATTTTTTCGGTATTATAGTTTTCTGGAGTCCTGCTGAAGTAAATAATTGCAAACTTGGCCGCTGATGGAATAATCTGCTTTCAATCAAGCCTTCGCATCCTAATTGGCCGCACTGCGAAATGCGTGGTCGCAGTCGTTCTTCCAAAAGATCGTAAAGGCTAATCGGAGCCCTGCTGTACTCTGAGAGAGGAACGCAAAGAATTTGTTCACTGATTGTTCCTGTTGGAATCGAGGCTGCGCTGTAGCCACAACGTCGACAATTACGGAGCGCAGTAACATCTGCAAGGGCGCCATTAGCAACCGAGAGAGTCGAAAGCAGGGCTTCCAAGAACTCCAGAAAGCAGTGCTGTTCACCAGCAGCAAATCTGCCGGGAAGATGCGCCTGATAATTCCTTGTACTTCTGCGGCGGAAGTATTTTTTAGAGCTAGCATTTGATGAAAAAGTAGCTCTACAGATCTTTGCAAGTCGCTAGCTATGTCCCGTCTCATTAATGGGCCCTTCTGCTCCATCCAGTAAAGAAGCTGAATGGCAGAATTGGCATAGCAGTCTGCTCCGCTATTTCTTAGTCCACAGAGAGGCTGCGGCTCTGAACTTCTTGATGATGTTTGTTTGGCATCCTTTCCTTTGAACGATGCTCTTGACGAGGCTCTGTTCTAACATTTTCCTCAGCAGGTAGAGAGGAGTAAGGATTAGCGTTGAGGCTTTTAGGAAGCTGTGTATCAACGAAGCGGCGCTCAGGATATCGTTGGCGAAAGGAATCTGGGTCGTAGGCATAATGACCTAGGAGCAAAAGAACTGCCATTACATGGCAGTCACAGCCAGCTGTTCGGCTACCCACTTTGGACGAGGAGTAGTAGGCATGTAGCCTCCTTAGACCGGCATCGTGGAATCCAAAAGGGTTTCCATTCGGTAAATCGTTGAGGCGAAGAAGGACTCGATATGTTCGAGATGTGTGCCTCGAAAACACAACGGATATAAATATCCACGACGGTTGCCCGTTGCCGAATTTCTTTTTTCCAGTTCCTTGCCTGCTGTTCTTGCCGGAATTTCCAGCAGCGCATCGATTGAGGCAGCTGCGATGCAAGGTCTTCAAGCTCTAACAACGTATCACCGGCGAAATTCTCAAGCGTGCGTTGCACCTGGATGTTTTGGATATAGCTTTCAGACTGCTGTACATGAAATGGTCCCACACTTACTTCCTGAAGGTTTTCTATCTCAATTCGAGGAAAGCCTGTGGACTCAGGATCTAGCACATCAACTGGTGACCAGCGCCTCGACCCTTCGATAGGAGTTCGGGTCGCGTCACACAGGTAGTTCTCACCTTCAATCGGATCGAATTCGTTGCTGAGAAACATGCGCCTGGTAAAATTCTGACCAAACTAAAAAAGTGAGCTGTCATTCCATGACTTTGGCAGCGTTTTATTCAGTGGGAATCCAATGTGCGAGCGGTTGTATTTGGCAATACAGTTGTCGATAATGACATCCAGCCGACTAGATGTACTGAATTCAGCTGGCTGCTGCCACTGGTATGGCTCATGCCGCTCATGAATACACCTGTTCTGCTTGATTGCGGCGAACGCGCACTCAACAGAAAAGCGGGAGAGCGTAGCCAGCCTACTGGTATTTGACTCAATAGCAGTCAGTGAACGGGACGATCCTCAGACTGGATTCTTTGAGCCATAAGTTCACATGAAATCCCCATTTTTCCCCATTTATTCCATTCAGGGAGACCAAATGATAGAGAGATGCGGTTTTCGACGATTCTTGTCTCATTGTCGGTCCAGTAGAGAGATCCGATAGAGAAACCGGCTCAATCGGCCAGCGCTTCCATTTCAGAGCCTTAAGTTCACATGAAATCCCCATTTTTCCCCATTTATCCCATTCAGGGAGCCCAAATGATAGAGAGATGCGGTTTTCGATGATTCTTCTCTCATTGTCGGTCGCGGCGCACGGCATCGCATCGGCTGGCCACTGCAGCTTGGCTTGCAGCGGAAACTCGTCTCAGATTTGCGGTGAAACTTACAGAAATTCCATCTATGAATTGACTTACTCACCAAGTAAGCATTTTGGATTGACGCAGCTCTTTCATGCGTAAAAACAGGGTTCTTTAATTTAGCCAAAAAACGACTTTAAAATATCGTTTTTGAGTCCCCCGTGATATTCGAAATTTTAGAAATTGGAAAAAAGGCTGGCTGTTAAGAATACTATATTAATATTTTCAACCAACCCTTCTACAGTCGATCCGGTGATGCCGAAACTGCCCGCGACGTCTCTGCCGAACATCACAGCCTCCGCGAGCTCCGTCACTCACCGCAGCATCGTAGCCAGCAGCGCAGTTGAATGCGCCACCATCTGCTACGGCAGCCCGGACTGTCAGGGCTGCGCCTTCGTGCCTTCGAGCCGCATGTGCCGCCTGCTGAGATTCGCCGCTGTGCCCGCTGAGGTGGCCAGCGAGGCTGAGTGGGTCTGGATGAAGCTGTGAGGCTGAGTGGGTTTGGATTGGATGAAGCTGTGAGGCTGAGTGGGTATGGATGAAGCTGTGAGGCCGAGTGGGTCTGGATGAAGCTGTGAGGCTGAGTGGGTTTGGATTGGATGAAGCTGTGAGGCTGAGTGGGTATGGATGAAGCTGTGAGGCCGAGTGGGTCTGGATGAAGCTGTGAGGCCGAGTGGGTCTGGATGAAGCTGTGAGGCTTAGTGGGTTTTGATGAAGCTGTGAGGCTGAATGGGTCTGGATGAAGCTGTGAGGCTAAGTGGGTCTGGATGAAGCTGTGAGGCCGAGTGGGTCTGGATGAAGCTTTGAGGCTGAGTGGGTTTGGATGAAGCTGTGAGGCTGTGGGTGACTGAGCTAGAGACTTAAATGTTATGTACGTGAGAAAACTATGAATAGAACGAGTGTTACTGAAAACGATATATTGAACCTCTTAAGAACATTGCTGCTAACCCTCAATTAGTTTTTTACCTGTCTTTATAAAGTTTGATGTTAACCCCGAAATGTTCTTTGGAGTAGTAAGAAGAAAATAGAAATCTTTTTTTAATGTTTTTTTGCTATCGATCATAATTTTAGCGAATTTGCCCTTGATTTTTCTTTTTGACAGCCATACCCTTACAGCAAATATGCGTGAAAATACGGATTAACTTATCTAATATTAGCTCGTATCTTTGGATGCAGACGTACCAGTATCTGGGATGAATAAGCTGTCAATTCCTTTCAGAAAAGCAGCAGAAAAGTTGAAGGAATAATTCCCTGGCTTTCCCAAGTTAGGTTGGGTGATACTAATTCGGTCATGAAAAGGCAGACTATAGATCCATTGTATCGGAGCTTTTCCGGTAGGTAGCTGACGCAACTTCCCCCCCCCCAAACTTCCCAGTCAAAGACTCGTGCAGAGAAGCTGCGGAAATTCTAGAAACAAAGAAGTTAAACTTTCCGCAGCAGCGAACCGATGTTTGCTTTACAAATCGATAAACGCACCGTCTTCTTCATACAATGCCAAGTCATGGTAAAGGAAAAGTTTTGGAAAATTCTCACTTTTTTTCGATTTAGGAATAAACGAAATCTTTGGAGCTGCAGTTCATGAACGCTCATTTTTTAGAAATGAGCTGGAGGCCGATAAAGAAACCACAGAATGTTCAGTCGTCTCTAACATTTAGCAAAATATCAAATTGAAGCTAAGGAAGATTGGACATTAAGCTGAGAACTTATTCGTTACCTTCAATGTAGTCGAACCCTCGCGCAAAGTGTATAGTGTCACGCAGACGCTGCACCTGAGGCACCCTAGCCTGATGAAGCTAGGGCGACATCAGCTGCTGCCACGTCCGGCGGGCAGAATCACCCACGCCTGTCTTCCAGTAACAGGAAATTGATAATAATAATAAATGATTACACCTGCCCCAATTGGACCAGATGTGCAACCGACAGCTCAGCAGCAGCAATCGCAAGGCGCATCTGAAGGCTGCGTTCGACTGTTCAGTCCAAGAACTGGAGGGGGGGGGGGTCGTCACACACATACCCTCGATTACCCCTAGCTAGCACCCGTCTTACAGTTGTGTGAACTGAAGCAATGTCGAGTTAAGTGTCTTGCTCTAGGACACAAATTATTCCGAGTGGGTCGAGAATCGAACCCCCAACCTCAGTCGTGAGTCCGACGCTCTAACCACTAGACTACAGCCCCCGCCGGGGAACAACGGGGAGCAGTGTGGATGTAACATTTGTCAGCGTTGAAGCGCTTGACACCAATTTCCTCAATGGATGAAATCTGATAACGTCGTCCTGAGTCGCATCATGGCCACATCCATCCTCTTCTGCGTTTAACTCCGTCTAGACTCAGCTTATTGAAGTGCTTATTCAAGTGCTTATTTAAGTGCCTCAAGTGCCTATTCAGCTGGTGCACTACTAGTGGGAGATCCGCTGCAGAATTCAGCTTCTGTCTACCGCACCAGTAGCCGCACCCACCGTCACCCACCAGCAGGCAGGATAGCACGGACGGCACTGCCATTTAAGCCGTGCCTGGTGACGATTTTCTGCCTAGCAACGGCGAAACTACCGTATGGACATACCGTATGTGTGTCTACTTCTTTTGCACACAGTCTCGTGCAATTACAGATGGACTTCTTCATCGGAACTACTGATGCTGCTGCTGCTGCTGCTAATGAAGCAATTGGAGAAGGATGCACCCTGCTCGACACTGACGTTTTTCTTGACTCAATGGACTGATCCTGTCATTCCGGTGGTCTTTGTTTTCCTCTCTTTCATCCTCATCCATCCATCCAGCCTCCTCTAGCATCCGGGGAGTCTGTCTGCTCTACCTCAATATCGATTATCGGTGCAGTAGCACAGTCTTCTTCAATGGCGACAGCAGCTGCCTCATTTTGGGCGTCCAGTTGTACCCAAGCGAGAAGCTCTCGTCGCTTTGGTCGTCGAAGAGCGTCACCTTGACGCAACCGTTCTGTCAGCCATTATGGCACTGCAGATATTTTAGTGCAAGTAATTTTTGACGAATTACGTGTAAAATAAATGAATTTCTACTTTAAATTGCCTGTGATTATACAACCAATCTATTGGTACAATAAAAGGTACAAAAACTTAAGACAAAGATACACGAGAATCAATAAATACACCTGCTTTAAAGAAAGAAATGTGGCTTCGTGCGTATACTTGCGTACTCATATCACCCTTTGCATGTAAAACATTTTATATGTTGCGAAATTCCCCAAGTTTTTCCACAGGCTAGACATAACTTAAAGTGGGAACCAAGTACCCAATGGAAGTTACCGCATTGTAACAGGATGTAACACCCGTAAACAAAGGCTTGCTGGTTCACGTGTATTTAGCGATGGTTGCTTCAAAACAGCATTTTATTCGACTGTTTTAAAGTTTTGTGCTGCAAAAGCTTTAAAATTTATGCATGCATAATTTGTTAAGACTTTAACCTGTCAAATCTACATTCTTTTATTGGTACCTTCTAGTGGTCCTTGGTACGAACACTGCAATAACGTGGCGTCCGACATATGTTGTACTTTTACTTGTCTATCTGATGATGTTTACAATAGTTTCAGAAGTACACTAGCAATCTAGTGCCCCCCCTTCGGGAGCCCAATAAGCAAGGAGCAAAAATTATTTGTAAAATCCATTAAAGGGTAGTTTTCTTAAGAAGCAGTTCCTTCTTCAGTTTAATAAACCACGTAATTCAAGTAAAATTGTCACAGACGAAGATGTTTGCTATGAATCTTTTTTTCTCTAAAAGTAACAAAACGACAACGAAATAAAGCATTCACAAAGATAACAGGCATTCCCCCTAGTAGAAAACATCCCCAAGACAACAAGCATCCCCCCAGATATCAAGCATCCCCCCCAAATAAAATAGCAAGCACCCCCAATATACAATAGCAAGCCCCTCAAATACAATAGCAAGCTCCCTCAAATAGCAAGCTTCCCCCTTATAGCAAGCATCCCCGCGATAGCAAGCACCCCCCTCCGATAGCAAGCAACGCCCCACCCACAAATACCATGTCTCAGCTAGTACAATTGATCTTTTTTCAGCCAGTGGAATAATAATTTACTTATCCAGCGCAATAATCCTTTTCTCATCAATTGCAGTAATTCAAGTCTCAGCTAGTGCAATAATCGATGTCTCAGGTGTGCGCACAGGAGGGTGAGAAGGGGACTGAGATGGTGAGGGATTGCAACGGTGCGGGAGCAGGGGCAGTCTAAAAAATCAAATAATCTTCGCCCAGTTCATCATCATCTTCTTCCTATTCTTGTGCTGCAGCTTGTCGCTGCCTTTGGCGGTCTGGGTTGCGCAGATTCTGTGGCAGCAAGCTCAAAAGTGGCTGTTGCTCCCCATGATCCTCCCGTGGGTCTGCCAAGTAGGCATCAGGATCTCAGGTGAGTCGTCCTCCATCGCGTCATTCTCTTCATCCTGCTGCTAATCCATAGGTACCTACAGCTGCACAAAAGCAGCTATGCACAATAGTACATATCTGCGAATACCATTGAGGCACTACCCGACCATTATTTATCAACCATATTCAATGGGGCTGAGGAATCAGTGTAGGCACAGCAGGCAGCCGGAATTAATTCGAACTAACTGTAGGTAGAAAAACATTTCAAGCAAACAGCTCCTGTCTAGCGTTTTGCATTTCATTTTTGTAGGAATAAAAAGTCTTTTTAAAATCCAAGAGCGAACAGTCTAGGCATGCAGAGAAGTTGGAGTTAAACCTGTTTATGCCTAATCAAAGACTTACTATACTTTTCACTGTTATGCATATTCATCTATAGTATACAGGGACCTTGAAACGCATTTCATGTTAAATCACAACAGTGACAATTACTATAACTGCTTACTGGACTGACTACATATTTCGAAAGAAACTACTCGTAGTAGTCAATTTTTGGTCACTGAACGCAGCCGTTCGATTAAATTGATCTATCTATCTATCTATCAGTCAGCCTTGAACTAGAGACAGATAAGACAAACTCCGCCACTGAATAGCTGCAAAAATGAGAAAAATGGCTTTTTACGGTAGAACGCAATCTACACCCAGTGTATATCTTATTGAACTCTAATTGCACCCTACCTGGCCTACTGAGTTAGTAGAAAGTTAAGCGCCAAAACAGCGCCAACACAACGTTAAGCGCCAGCACGTTCTTGGACGACTTTTTCTCGACTCTTACGATCTAAGAGTAACTCTAAGAACAACTCGTGACTCGTTGTTGATGCAACAGTCGCTTCTCCGTCACATTAGACGTAACTGAGTCGTTACAAAGTAAAATGAGTTGCCCCAGCGGCGCTAGAGTCACTATAGACGAAGACACTATGACTCCTCACTCCGCCCTAATAAGACTCACATAGAAGCAGAACAGGCGATTCCAACCAACCTTGTCAGGCACAATGGTAGATTATTAGATCTATCTATTTCCGAAGGAGTTAGCGAACTGTGTGGGGGTTCAGGCATGCGAAACGCGACAGAGTTTCGTAGGAAGCTTTGCTAGCTCATGACCTTCTTTAATCCATGTGGCGCCGTTTGGTGGGGGGCTCATTAAAAAGTAATTCTGACTCACACTATAGGCGACATGTTGCCGTCGGTCGTTTTTAAGATAATCTATCTATCTATCTATCTATCTATCTATCTATCTATCTATCTATCTATCTATCTATCTATCTATCTATCTATCTATCTATCTATCTATCTATCTATCTATCTATCTATCTATCTATCTATCTATCTATCTATCTATCTATCTATCTATCTATCTATCTATCTATCTATCTATCTATCTATCTATCTATCTATCTATCTATCTATCTATCTATCTATCTATCTATCTATCTATCTATCTATCTATCTATCCATCTATCTATCTATCTATCTATCTATCTATCTATCTATCTATCTATCTATCTATCTATCTATCTATCTATCTATCTATCTATCTATCTATCTATCTATCTATCTATCTATCTATCTATGTATCTATCTATCTATCTATTTATCTATCTATCTATCTATCTATCTATCTATCTATCTATCTACCTATCTATCTATCTATCTATCTATCTATCTATCTATCTATCTATCTATCTATCTATCTATCTATCTATCTATCTATCTATCTATTTATCTATCTATCCATCTATCCATCTATCTATCTATGTATCTATCTATCTATCCATCTATCTATCTATCTATCTATCTATCTATCTATCTATCTATCTATCTATCTATCTATCTATCTATCTATCTATCTATCCATCTATCTATCTATCTATCTATCTATTTATCTATCTATCCATCTATCCATCTATCTATCTATCTATCTATCTATCTATCTATCTATCTATCTATCTATCTATCTATCTATCTATCTATCTATCTATCTATCTATCTATCTATCTATTTATCTATCTATCCATCTATCCATCTATCTATCTATGTATCTACTATTAACACATCAGAGATCAGAGTATTAATATATAGATTAATATAATATATCCGAGTAAGTATCAGAGATTTGCCTGAAATCTTCTTGTCTTGCTACTCACTAGTGGTCGATCTCTTTTTCCTACTAGGGCAAAACCTCAGACAATCAGGCACAGAATTGGTGGGTGATTCCTCATTGGCTTCTTGCAGCAAATATATTGCTTGAATTTCCTACCTGAATCAGAATAAGCGTCTCAGAAACTGCCGTTCGGCCACTCTCTGGGATTTTCCCCAATGCTGAAAATTTGCGCTCTGCTGCTCTGCTGGGCAGCCGGTCCCGGACGCTGCGCCGCTGCTGCGGTGCCGCATCAACCGTTGGAGTTTCGCCACATCGGCTGCTACGTAGATGGCGCTGTTGGCAACCGAGATCTTGTAGGACTGCAGGGGGTCAAAAAGTTCGGACAGTTTGAGACTCACGCTGGTGCCCCAGCATTCGGTCACGATGACGCCAAGATGACACTGCAACTGTGCAGCCAGATGTGCTCTTACGGCCGATTTCGCTACTTTGGAGTTCAGCTCAACAGCTTCTGCTGCTGTGGCTCAACCTATGGATCGCACGGCATCGCACCGGCTAGCGACTGCAGCTCAGCTTGCAGCGGAAACTCGGCTCAGATTTGCGGTGGAGCTTCAAGAAATTCTATCTATGAACTGACTTACTCACCAAGTAAGCGTTCCGGATTAACGCAGCTCGTACATGCATGAACACGGGTTATGTTAATTTAGCGATGGACGACTTAAAAGCACTCTGTTTTCCTTAAATGCAGTTCGCATTGGAAGATTTAAGCATCAATATTTGAATTAATCTGACCAGTAAAAATATAAAAAGTAATATCGGCATTCCATATTTCCAACCAACTCTTCCGCAGTCGATCCGGTGATGCCGAAACTGCCCCTGACGTCTCTGCCGAACATCACAGCCTCCGCGAGCTCCATCACTCACCGCAGCATCGCAGCCAGCAGCGCAGTTGAATGCGCCACCATCTGCTACGGCAGCTCGGACTGTCAGGGCTGCGCCTTCGTGCCTTCGAGCCCCATGTGCCGCCTGCTGAAATTCGCCGCTGTGCCCACTGAGGTGGCCAGCGAGGCTGAGTGGGTCTGGATGAAGCTTTGAGGCTGAGTGGGTCTGGATGAAGCTGTGAGGCTGAGTGGATCTGGATGAAGCTGTGAGGCTGAGTGGGTCTGGATGAAGCTGTGAGGCTGAGTGGGTCTGGATGAAGCTGTGAGGCTGAGTAGGTCTGGATGAAGCTTTGAGGCTGAGCTGGGTGAAGGCGCAAGAGACTGAAGTGCTGATTACGGAGGCAAATTACAATAAGCGTTATTAAAATCGATACATTGAACCCCCCCCCCAAGAACATTGCTGCTGACCCTGAAATCGAGTTCCCCTTCTCTGTCCTAAATGAAGTTTCATGTTAACCCTGCAATGTTTTTTGAGTTGTGAGAAAAAATCTAATATCTGAGTAGCTATAGAAAAACAAAAAAATACAAATCTTTTTTAAAGCTTTCTGGCTATCGATAACAATTTAGGGTGATTCACTCTTAATTCTTATATTTTGCAGATATTCATGTATTTATAGCAAATACGCATGCACAATTGGATACATAAATATTACCTATCTCTGGATGTAGAAGAATGTGGGATGCATAAGCTGTGAGTTCCCTTTAAAAAACAGAAAAGTTGAAGGAAGCTTTCTATTCATGTGCTGTCTATCTGTCCATCCCAAGTTTGGTTGTGCGATTCTGACTCTGTCATGAGAAAGCAAACCCAATGCATTGTCTGCAGGAGCTTTTCCGGTTGGTAGCTGATGCAGCGTTCAGCACCTGTGAATGCGTCTTTTAGTCAGACTCGTGAAGAGAAAGTTAGCTGCGGATGTTCGAGAAACAAAGAAGAAATACATCCGCAGATGCAAGCCGTTGTTTGCTTTTAAAATCGATGAAGAAGCGATGTTAAAAGAAGAATAGCTAAAAAACTTCTCTTTTTTAGAGTTAAAAATAGAGGAAAACCTTGGAGCTGCTTTGGCAATGGATGCTTTACTTCCATGGACAGCTGAACTCCATGAAAGCTACACTTGATTTTCTTAGAAATCTTGGCCGGTGAAGAATGCGTGTGTTCTTGGTAGCACAGAAAATCCACAGAATGCTCAATCGCCTGATTAATAAAGGGATCTGATGCAGAACTAAAGTGCTAAGTAGCCAGCAGCCAGTTAAGCAGATAAAGGGCCGTATGCAGAAAGCCTAGTCCAGACTAGCTTACTCCGGACTTGGGTAGTTCAGTCTATAGTCTATGGTCTAGCTACCCTAGTTCTGTCTATAGTAGACCGGTCTAACTTTGTGTTTCTGCATACCAAATCCAAGACTAAGCTTTCTGAATACGGCCTTTCTGCATCTAAAGTATACTTGTTTTATTAGATTAAAATAGCATCGAGCAATTTCTTGGCCAAGTTGCATGTACCGTCACGGAAAAATTTCTGATCGAACAGTGCAAGTTCGAACAAAATCGGTTGAGCCGTTTTTGCTAAAATCGATCGCATACCTAGATACCGACAGAATAGTTTTATAATAGTATATGGAAGATTTAGTATATTTAGATATAATAAACGATTGTTGCTTGTTTTTTATTAGAAAATCAAGTCAAGAAATATTGGAAACATTCTGAACACATCCTCTCTTGATGGTTTGTTAAGACGGAATACATCGGACTAACACTGGAAATAACCTTTTCGACCGCTATCTAGTAGAATTTGGTTTAGCTCAATTTTAGCTTAATCGTAAGTTTCTTTTTGGGACATATATACTACTATTCCCTACCTTCTGCACACAAAGAGTAGTTTAAGCGCAAATGCGATCCGATTGTTTATTACCAGTGTATCTCTCAAGCCAAACACGCAATTGAGCTATACAAAACAAAAACATCTGTGCATATCAAAATATCCTTGAAATTTTCGTCTCTCGTAAGCATATGTGCGTATTGACTCAGAATTCAAAATTACCAGGGGTGATAGAAGTTTGACGCTGGCTAGGGGGTGGGTGCCAAAAAGTACCTCTTTATTAAGCCGGTTTACATTGTAGTGACCTTCGCGAACTTTCCCGATTATTGTACTATTAAAAATTCTACGCCTTTCCTGAAATTTCTATTAAGTTCACAATATTATTTCTACACCGTTTAGGCATATTAAATTATTAATTTACATGAATTCTTGTACTGTAACACTTAGTCACTATTTGAGCAATACGTACATACAACTTAGTTTTGTTATAACGATGCACGTTTTTCCAGAACTTTCCGGAAACCCCAATTTCATCTATAAATACACGAAACCAGAAATACAATTATTTTAAGCCTTTTCAATCACTCGATTGACTCAAACAAACAGAGCATTCGACTGCCAAACCTTTACAACATTACCTAAGGGTTACTCAGTATTTAGTAGTCCCTCTGTGACATTACTGCTAGTGACTAGGCGGTCAAACATTGCTCAAATCAGATGTAAAATGGTGTTACGATACTGCACACGATGAGATCATTCACAATACTAACAATTAAGTATTGTTTCACATGAAAGATGTACAAAGCGACAAAGAATGATTTAGAAACCATGTGTAATCACGCAACTAGAATTGTCATACGAACGAATCAGCAGTGAGGACAAAATTTTATATTACACAGACATTTAGCCGTTGTATAACGTCGTTATCCCTCGATGCAATGTAAAAGCGCATATTTTTCAGCGACATTTATAGGCGTCGTGGGGTGCAAACTGAAGGTAACGGGCTCGGGTGGTTGTTTATTATGACAAATGAGTCCACCTTCAACTGAAAAATATTGCAGTTGTTCTGTAAAGGTAATTGTAACGACAATTATTGAAGGATATATTACTTTAAATTATTTAGGATAATGGTGGATCGCAGCTAGCGCCCTGCAGATAAGACCTGTCTAGAGACTCTCAGGAGAACGCAAGGGCGCGCATGCCGCATGATCATTAGCGCCCCCCCCGTCTGCTCCTTATGATGGTCTCAACGCCTTCCTCAACATTCCTCTGCTGGAAACGATCTTTGTCCACAGGAAAGCTTCCAAGATTTCCCGCCGTCTAATTGACACCGGCATTCGTTTCTGCCCCATAGGGCCATATAATTGGACCTACGGACAACGAATAGGTTCAGCACTTTGTCTGTCAAATGCCGTTTTCATTATCAGGGACCGGCTACGCTACCTCAGGCTGAACTCTCCATTATCGAGGTCCGCCAGCCCGACAGCATTCCACGACTCATCCAGTTTTTCCGGGAGAGCTGAGCCACTTTCTTCACGGAAGATCACACTACAGGACGGACTGGTGGACCGTCTTCATCTTCATCTTCAGATGAGCCGCACAAAAGCTTCGGCTGAGTTGTCGTTTGCACGTCTGGCCCAATTGAGACAGGAGTAATCACTTGTTTTCATGCATAGTTTTTAGATGAACATTGTGCGTCTTAAGATTGTATGTCGAATTCTGGAAGAGTAGCTCGCTTAATAAATAGGAATAAAATGAATAAAAGAACAAACATTTTCTTGTTTTTATTAACTTTAATTTAATTGCCAATGCATTTCGATCCCTGTAGGTCATCGTCAGGGCAGTAATGAAATTGAAAATTTTAATAAACAGTTAAATAAATATACCTGTAATAAGTTGAATACACAATTTAAGTTAATGTACGTAGTTTTCAATTGAAAAAAAGTTCTAACACACGGTGCAGTAGCGTACACTCCAAGCTAAAACACGCTGAGTTGGCGGCTGGCACCCCCCATAGCTAGCTGGCAGTTTAGGCTCGGGTTCTGATCTTTAGCCTCTAAAATGTTCAAGTGGTGCTTAGCTTCTAAGTCTAAGTTGTTTAGCCTCTAAGTGGTGCTGATGGCGGCAGGAATCGATAATCTTAAATAAATCAATCGGTTTGCTGTTACAGCATTAGTCGCATGTGAGAAGGTGCTCCTGAATAGCAGATCTTTCGGTCCATGCAGTGCTCCTTGACCCTGGTGTACAAGTGTCGCTTAGTTTTCCGATGTACGAAATACTCTGGTCCCCAGAGCAATGAAATTTATAAACGACACCTGCAATGAGAGGCCGAGGCACACGAGACTTCAAGTTGCAGACATACTGGGACACCTTCTCCGTGCGGAACGTTATCCTAAGCTGCACGTTAAGGCTTTTTTGAACAGTTTTTCCACTTTTTTCTTGAACTCAAGTAGTCTTACTTGAAAAAACGTTGAAAATAATGACAATACCATTTTAACATGAAAAATCGATTAATGCTTCGCCTGAGCAGCATGAGGCACAAAATAGTGTGATTAGGACTTTCTCTGACACTGTTAGAGACCCAATCACTGTTTTAGTGTTGAAAATCGTGAAATTTCTACAAGCAATAAGAAAGACACAACATATCAAAATATAAACACTGGATCTGCCTCCTATCAAAAGCAATAACAATTTTATGCTGAAAAATTAAAACCTTCTATCTCTGCAGTGTATTTTTCGGCGAAAAGTGGCCTTCAAAACATTTACCATAGATTTCGAGTGTTGCGTCCTTCTACTTAAGTTGTCCTTGTAGGTAAATTACGTGAGAGACTTCCATGCTGTGATTTAAATTGCTGCAGTTCTACTTTCAGTAGCTGATCGCTCACGCGACGAACAGATGATGCAGCCAGCTTCGTGAGGTTAGTTGAAACCAAAACTTTAAAACTGTGTGCACTGCTAACGAATGCAAGCGCTTGTCAGTCAATTGTAAGTGAGCCTACTCGTACCTGCTTGCTTCAGCCTCTCTTACAGAAACAAAAATTTCGCTTTTGTCTTCTATTATTAGACTAGCTCCTTGTATTTCGACAACGAATGCTAAAAGAACACTTTTGCAGTTGAAATAGTGAAGTCAGGCTGTTAAATAATTAACGATACTCAGATGGAGACGCAACTATTCAGCGATTTCGACAATTCTTTCCATGAACAATTGTTTTTCTCTGCAGGGACTAGGAGAGAGCTTCTGAAGGGTTGAACCGCGGCTCGAAGATGAAGTCATGCGTGACACGAGACAATTTTTGATAGGAAGTTTTGTCAGCTTTTGGCCAGCTTTCGGCCAGCCCCCAAGGCACAGCGATTAAACATGCATTTATGTGCTCAAGAGTCAGACAGAGTTGTCGTCAGTAAATGTCGCCGAAGTGCGATATCGCCAAAGGCGTTGTTCCAGTGTGCCCACAGGCCTCCTGCAAATATTACCTTTTCTATCTTAGAAAAGATGTTAAATAGGGCCCAAGGGCTGTCTCTCTGTCTGTCTATCTGCCTGCTAGCTCTATCCATACCTAGCACTGCAGTTTTTCGTTACACAACGCCTATATTAGTGAAATTGATTGAATTAAAACTCAGGAATGATAACCAAATCAACTCTCCATTTTTAACCAACTTCTTTAACTAATCATTGAATCTACGAATAACTCTAAAAGCTCGTCTAACAAAATGCTTCATCGTTTGATATTGCAAACTTTCGATTTATTTTATTCATAAAAGAATTTTTTCAATCCAACTCAAGCGATATAGAGTACTCTGCAAGACAGTTTGCATTACCACCATCAAACGTTAGTGCTTCATCCAGACCCACTCAGCCTCGCTGGCCACCTCAGCGGGAACAGCGGTGAATCTCAGCAGGCGGCACATGCGGCTCGAAGGCACGAAGGCGCAGCCCTGACAGTCCGGGCTTCGCTGGCAGGCGGCAGCGCACTCGATGGCGCTTTCGGCAGAGGTTTTGCTGTGGGTGATGGAGCTCAGTGAAGCTGAGATGCTCGGCATGGCAGAAGCTGGCAGCTTGGTCATTGTTTGGCCAGCTAAAAAGTCGGATTAGAACAGAATTTAGGATAAAAAAACTAAAACAGGAAGTCAGTCCCAATCGAAAGTGTATTTTTATGGACATCTCTTTATGATTTATTCAATTTGAATTGCTATCCATTCCATCTATTGCTATGCAAGTGCACAGACTATATTTTCAGCACAAGCCAAGTCATCACTGCTATTCTGCTTCTTGTGTCAGTTTTTGACCTTAAATGACATTATGACGTCCTTCCAGTGCTCTCCATGACAAGTAAAACAATATTTGCATCAGAAAATTTCCTCTCACTGTGATTATAAACATTTTCGTAGACGGAGTTCCTCATGTCTCCACCACAAATTTGAGATGAGTTTCCCTTGCATTGATACGAGCAGTCACTAGCCGGGGCTGGACCGAACGAGCCGTAGCTGTTGCCACAGCAGCAGTATTCACCGAACCTCGCACCGAAGTACCGAAATCTCCCATAAGCGCAGATCTGGCTGCACAGCTGCAGTGTCATCGAAGCGCCTTGCGCCATTGATAGCCATCCTGACACGGTTGAATACGGACCGAATGTAGCGACCCCAACGAGACCCGTCATGTCGGGGTCCGTAGTGTCCACGTAGCAACCGATGTAGCGGAATGCCGTCGGATGAGGCGGCACCGAAGTCAAGCAGCTTCCGAACGCCGCCCAAATCAGCAAGTAGCCGACAGAAAAGCTTTTTGAAAACATTTCTGTCTGGATTATTCAGAGTGAAAGCGTGAATGTTTGTGGGGGGGGGGGAGAATCGGAGACTGAGCCCGGGAAAGGGTCTATTGTGCAGCTTTTATAGGCTTTGCAAAGGCAGAATTGCAGTCAAAAATTGTTTTTTGCTATTGGCCAATTCCCACCGAGTGTAACTAAAACTGCGCGTAGCTTGTTAGTTGCGTTTTTTCTTGTTGCCATGCCGTTGCTAAGAAAGCTGTGAGCCAGTCAGAAATGAGTCTTCTAACGCTTTTGTCTCTCTGCACCCAACCAGCCTGTGTTGCGCTGTCATGTTGAATAATTTTCTTGTATAAAATGAGAGACCATCAGCGGCTTCACGACCAATTTAAATTGATCTTCACAAAGCATATTCAGTTATTCGTTAGTAATCTAATTTTATTAAACTCTATTAGAACGGAATGCCAACAAAGGCCTGGGTTCCTCCGAATACCAGAAAAGCGTTGTGTTTTATTTTTTTTAATTTACTCTTGAGTAAATTGCTCTGAGTTTTGCTGTCAAAAAAAACTTTGAAGAGAGCCTGCATCAGCTAATTCAGTAATCAGCCGTGTTTACTGACAGTAGAGAATGCGAGCATTTAGTTATAATTTTCTAGCCGCCAAGAAAGAGATTCACCCCAACAGTGTACTTTGCTGGGAATCTTTGGTGGGAATCCTGTCGTGACCTTGAAAAGTTATATTCTATCACGAAAGATACAATCTATCTAAAAATAGTTTGTACAGGCAAGCACCTGGGAACACTTCAGAACAAGAGCTATGGTGGGTGAGTTTGGGTGGGCTCTACGGCAACTCCACGGCAAATCCACGGCAAATCCATCGGTTTTTCAGTCTTATACTCGTAAATGTAAAATAGCGTAGACTGTATGAAAAGAAAATAATCAGCAAATAAAATTCTGCTCAAAAATTCAAATCAGCTTTGAGATTTCTGATTAAGAAACTATGCATAGGGAATTCATGAGAAACTGGAGTGCTGGGGAATTCACGAGAAACTGGAGTGCTTGGAAATTCATGAGAAACTGGAGTGCTTGGAAATTCATGAGAAACTGGAGTGCTTGGAAATTCATGAGAAACTGACGTGTTGGAGAATTCATGAGAAGCTGGAGTGCTGGGTGAATTCATGAGAAACTGGAGTGCTGCGTAAATTCATGAGAAACTGGAGTGCTGGGTGAATTCATGAGAAGCTGGAGTGCTGGGTGAATTAATGAGAAACTGGAGTGCTGGGGAATTCATGAGAAACTGGAGTGCTGGGTGAATTCATGAGAAACTGGAGTGCTGGGTGAATTCATGAGAAATTGGAGTGCTGGGGAATTCATGAGAAACTGGAGTGCTGGGTGAATTCATGAGAAACTGGAGTGCTGCGTAAATTCATGAGAAACTGGAGTGCTGGGTGAATTCATGAGAAGCTGGAGTGCTGGGTGAATTAATGAGAAACTGGAGTGCTGGGGAATTCATGAGAAACTGGAGTGCTGGGTGAATTCATGAGAAACTGGAGTGCTGGGTGAATTCATGAGAAATTGGAGTGCTGGGGAATTCATGAGAAACTGGAGTGCTGGGTGAATTCATGAGAAACTGGAGTGCTGGGTGAATTCATGAGAAACTGGAGTGCTGGGAGTTCATGAGAAACTGACGTGTTGGGGAATTCATGAGAAACTGGAGTGCTGGGTGAATTTATGAGAAGCTGGAGTGCTGGGTGAATTTATGAGAAGCTGGAGTGCTGCGTGAATTCATGAGAAACTGGAGTGCTGGGTGAATTTATGAGAAACTGGAGTGCTGGGTGAATTTATGAGAAGCTGGAGTGCTGCGTGAATTCATGAGAAACTGGAGTGCTGGGGAATTCATGAGAAACTGGAGTGCTGGGTGAATTCATGAGAAACTGGAGTGCTGGGGAGTTCATGAGAAACTGGAGTGCTTGGGACTTCATGAGAAACTGGAGTGCTGGGGGAAAATTTCACGAACTTGCTTTAGAATACTTAAACTCAGAGTAGTGTCTATAAAGCAATTAATTTTCTCTTCGTTGCTTTCAACACTTCAAGGAACTTGCAATCAGTCTATGGCCCAGGCTTCGGCTCTGTAGCTTCAACGAAAGCCGTGCAGTGAAAAATTCTCATTCAACCTGCGTTAAGCCAGGGCTCCGAAATTTTCGATAGCCAAGAGAATGCCGAACCAGCGAGACATCGTTGTTGACTTCTTCAAGGCTGGCAAGTCTGCAGCAGAATGCATGCGGCACCTGCAGGACATCCACCAGCATGAAGCCATGTCGCGGAGTCAAGTTTACCATATTTTCGGCCAACTGCGATCTGGTCACGATGGCTCTGATGGTCGCGGCAAGAATCGGGACCCAACCGTACGGACTTCCGCGAACATCCAGACTGTGGCCGCGCTGATCCAGCAGGATACGAGTACTTACTTACTTACTACCGACGGGGGGCAGAGCGCCGCGAACAGGCCGCGAGGCCCCTATCGCAACCTTAAGCTAAACAGAAACAGAAAGGCGTTAGCCTTGGGGCTGCGCCCACCCCTCGCCGGCAGAAGAGCTCGCGAGAGTGGCGTCTGCGATTTTCATCCGCCCAGAATCCCGAACGAATGCACGTAGATCACGGATACGGTCCGGAGTGGTGAGCTCGTCAAGCCTTAGCGGGTGACCGAGGTGACGCCTCCGCGCCTCGTTGAAGTGCGGGCAGAAAGTGACGTGGTGCGTCGAGGTTTCCTCCTCTAAATCACAGAATGGGCAGATAGGGGAGCAGCCACTTTGCAGTGAAATATGTCTCTGGAAGAAGCCATGGCCAGTAATGACCAGATCCAGCAGGATAGGCGCCTTACCGTCAGGGAGCTGGCAGATGAATCAGGGATCCCTAAGACCACTGTCCATGACATTCTAGTGCGAGATCTCCATCTCAAGCATGTGTCTGCCAGGTGGGTCCCTCATCTGCTCACTGCTGAGAACCGTGCGGAGCGGGTCCGCTGTGCCCAGGAGTTCCTCCGGATGATGAGGCAAGAGCCTGGCTTCCTCCGGCGAATCATCACGGCTGATGAAACTTGGCTGCACTACGTGACACCAGAGACCGAGAACCAGTCCAGGCAGAGGGCCGAACGGGATGCCAAGGCACTAACAAAGTCCCATGTGTCTCTGAGCACCAGAAAAACAATGGCTGTTGTGTTTTTCGACTCACACGGCATGGTGTACACCCATTTCGTCCCACAAGCCGAGACTGTCAACAGTGTCTACTACTGCTCCGTGCTGGACACCTTGATTGAGCAAATTCGACAAAAGAGGCCCAACATGGTGCAGGCTGGGTGGTTCCTCCATCATGACAATGCGCCCCTCACGCGTCGGGCCACACCAGGGAATTCCTGGCCAGGAGAGGCATCCGGGTGGTTCCGCACCCGCCAAATTCGCCTGATTTGGCACCTGCAGACTTCTGGTTGTTCCCGCATATCAGAAGCAACTTTGCTGGACGCAGGTTTGACACCTTTCAGGAGGTGAAGAATGCATGGGAGGGGGTCACCGCCTCCATGGCCGCAAACCTGTACGCTGAGGCCTTCAACAAGTGGCATTTGAGATGGCAACGCTGCACTGAGAAGGATGGCGACTATGTTGAAAAGTGATTCCTTAGTTACAGCAGCTGTCCATTCTTACTCTTGTCTTTCATTTTCTTCTGATACGCTCAGTTGGCTAAAAAAAACTTTTTTCTGAATTCTTTGATGCCTCACACACAGCTTGCTCTGGCACACGTCTTCCTGCAATCTTTGGCTTACTTGACAGAAAGACTTCCAAACTCTCGGGTATTAAATGCACTATTCAAAGCAGTGCATTTTATAGTCAACGAGAACTCGTTTAGAGGGGTAGGCTTTTCCATTTCCAGATAGGCTTGGCAAAGGCTTGGGCCAATTGAGCATCCACTTCATTGGCACGTGGAGGAGGCGGGGGTCGCTGCGGTTACAACGGCGGGCATCCACAATTGGCTGCTTCTGCAGAAAAAGTACTGCAGATTTCACTGCGGGGAAAGGAGACAGGCAAGACAGTGCTGGTACGTAACAAACTTGCATACAGAGGCCTAAATAGCTCACGCGCAGCCCCAACCCAGCCAAGCAGCCACCCTGCTAGCAGTTCAATCGCCCTCTCGAGACATCGTGTGCAGCGATGTTGCTTTCGGGTCGCCACACACACCCTCAATTACCCCAGCTATTGCTTGCACCCATTTAGCTGGCTACAGCTGGGTGAGAACGGAAGGAATGCTGAGTCTCGCTCAAGGACACAAATTGTTCCGAGGGATCGGAAATCGATCCCCCAACCTTCAAGTCGTGACTCTGATGCTCTAATCACTAGACTACAACCCTGGAAGAGATCAAAGAGATCAAAGCCAAGAAGCTGCTCTAAACTTCTGTTTAATTTTTCGAATAATTTTGATTCGTTTCGTTTGAATGGTGGCGTTTTAAGACGCATGTCGAATTCCCACGTGCAGCATCTGCAGAGCATCATCATCGATATGAGTGTATTTTGGCTTTTAACGCGACATCAACAGAATTAATAAATGAATTTAAGTGATTTGTATAAATGTAAGCTCAATATTTGGCTTATTTAATACAAGCAAAGTTGTATTGTATGAGAGTGACACTGATTCACACATTGAGATGCAGGTGCAATCGCTCAGCTGCTTCTCTCTGAAAAGCTGGGGAAAGACTTGATTGTATGTCAGCATGCAATCAGGGCTGTCAGGCCTTCACTATGGTAATTTTTAAGCAACAGAAGCTCACAGAAGCTCACAACCCACCTGCCAATCTGCCAGAGACCGGCATGGACTCTGCGTTACGATGGGGCTGCACGTGACTGTCGGGCTGCTCCGACGAACAATTTGTGTCCTTTAGCCAGACAGCATTGCTTCACTTCAGCCAGTTGTATAATGGGTTATATAATAAGCATTAGCACCAATTATACAGCTGTTTTAGATGAATATTGTGTTGTTTTGCTCCCTAAGACGTGCTGTTGGGATCACCAACTCCATGGCCGCAAACCTGTAAGCTGAGGCCTTCAACAAGTGGCAGTTGAGATGGCAGCGCTGCATTGAGAAGGGTGGCGACTAGTGTTGAAAATTTCCGTTTGTTCTGCTTCTGTTGTTTCTTGGATTCCTCATTACAGCACCTGTCCGATATTTCACCGGACAACATCGGACTCAGAATGCTTATAGAATATTCGAATAAGTGAATTACAGCAAGCAGTACAATGTAAAAGATTTGAAAATAGAAAAACAGTACAATGCACTGCTAGAAGCCATACGCTGCGCCGGCAAAACCGTGGAAAGACCGGAAAGAGGTAAAATATTAATTTAATTTAGAAATTAGATTTAATTTAATTTAATTAATTTAATTTAATTTAATTTTCTAATCTAATTTAAAACCTTTTCTAATTTAAATTAAATAATAAATTTTCTAATTTAATTAGAAAAGAAAATTTTAGAAAAGAAATAAAAAGAAAAGAAATAAAAAGAAAAGAAATAATTTAGAAAAGAAATTTTCTAATAGATAATTTAATTAGAAAATTATCTAATTAGAAGTCGGTAGATAATTAAGACTTATTACTTTATTAAGAATTATTAAGACTTATATAAGTTCAAATATAAGTCTTTTCCGAAAGATGAAATTATTATTGAACTATAATAACTTGAAGTGTTGAACTCATAGTGGATTCATGTTTCTACATAGTGGACATAGAAAAAAAAAGTGTGTTGGACTCATAGTGGACATAGAAAACTCACAATGAGATGTACGATGATTCCACGTTATCATAAGTTTTCATACGGCACTCATAGCAGGTAATAAATAAATAGCCTGCTATAATACGATGTAGCACGAACAATTTATATTTATATATATATATTCCAACACACTTAAGCTTAAGCATTCAGCTCGATCTCTCTCGACACATCGCAAATCAGCCATCGTTGCGGCCAGCAATGCCAGCAGCAGACGTCAGCGAGCAGCTCAGCAGCAGCCCGACAGCCACCTCCAGCCCCATCGTTGCGGCCTGGGACGCAGAGCTCATGGCAGATTCGCAGGTTGGTTTTTGAGCTTCTGTGATTCTCAAGCATGAGGCTTGACAGCCCTGAGTGCATGCTGAAATCCCTGAATTTCCTGAATCCCTGAATATTTTTCTGTGAAATCCGGCTTTTCAGAGACCTTCGCAACCTGATGGCTGAGCGATGGCAGCTGCATCTCAATTTGTGTAAATCACACTATGATTAGATGCATCAAATCTTTGACTTTTTTCCTAAATTCATGTTAATTAATTTCATTAAATTCTGTTAATAGCCCGCGCGTTAAAAGCCAAAATACACTCCTATCGATTCGATCGATGATGAGCTGCAGCTGCACTGCAGGTGTGAATTCGCCATGCGTCTGAAACCGCCAGAATTAATCGATTGATCGACTTTGTCAATCGGGCACACTTAAACAAAAGCGAGAAAAACAGACACATCACATGTACATGAAAATTCCATTAACATAAAGCTTCAGCTTCTGGCAACACTAATTTATTTCACGAGCAGGTAGAATGAGCCTCATGAGAATGAGGTAGAATGTTCCCACCAGCACCAGCCCTCCCCTTTCTACCTAGGAGGATAAAGACAATATAATTTATATCCGTTGCAGATCAACTGAACTGATCAATGAACTTGCAAAGTACGTAAATTAAAATATAATAAAGCACAACAAATTGCTTTAAAAGAATCATTGTTCATATTTAAAGTTTTGGCTATATTAATGTAGATTAGATATTTTTTGTACCTATAAATGCTAAATAAAAGAAAAAATGCTTAAGACATTAAGACTTTAAACTCGGAAGAATTGTTTAATTTAATGAGCGTCGCGGAAATTTAGGAGTTATGTCCGAATTTATCTACTGCGGTTAGTAGTGCGCAAAGTTTTTTGCAGTAGTAGTAAATGTGGAATTTCATATTTAGAAGCCCTGACGCCAAATCTCAGTCGTTTTTTGCTCGCCGTAGCAACGCTTGCTCTCACACATTTCTTGCTCTCTCAAATTTAAATTAAACTATTAAATTTAACAAAAGTACATAACTCTTATCACGGATACGAGTTTGTTTAATGACAAAACGTAGAATTTTTTCTTAATTTTTACACGGTCTCCAATCTCAATTATTTCTTTATTTAATTTTAACCATAATGCAAGAAAAATGAATAGTGAGCAGTTGGAGATGCGAGTGGGATATCACTCCAGCAGCAATTCACTGTAAAACATGTGTAACCAATGAATTATTAATTGTATTAGGTCAATATGATTTTCATATCTTATATTTTTGCGGCGTAGGTAAGCGGAGTATTTGAGAATTGCCCCTCAGTCATTACTCCTGGACAGCCTGGACAGTCTCTTAACTCGAGAATTTCTCAACTCAGGAGAAAACCCCGCGTGGGCTAAAAATAGATTTCTGCGTGCACGGAGCTGCGGCAAATCCACGGCTTTTCCGCCTGCCACAGAGTTGTGCTAAGTGCAGTTTTATAAGCACTTCGGAACAAACATTTCGTTGGAGAAAATGCAGTTTTCTTGTCGATTTTCAACACTCAAACTGAGCAGCTTCAGTTTATTTAAAACAATTGAAACATTTCGACAGAGCATTCAACTGAGAATGAAGCAGATCGCAAATGCAGTCTGAATGCCTGACAGTAGTATGCAAAGGATATTATTATTATTATTGATAGAAATGGCACATTTAACATTGCAATCGCATTCGCCTATTAGAATAGACGCAATCAGGCTTTGAGTCCGGGCCGATATGTATCGAAAAGACCCAGCATGCAGTGCGAATTGCAGCCTGAGTGAGCCGCGGCCTCAGCAGCTGAGCAGGCAGGCATCGCAGTAGAAATTGTCCAAGGCGGCGTCCGCGACCGACTCGACAGACGCCAGCAGCCGGGCGCACTCGGCGTGGAAGCGGCTGCCGCATTCCAGACAGCGGATGTGGAGCTGCGGCTGCTGACCGGCCTGCTGGCAGGTGGGGATCGGCTGCTCACAGGCTGAGCACTGGGGCGACGTCCTGTGCGGGGAGCGGCGACTGCGGTTGGTTGGTGCTGTGGTGTCACTCTGTGTGTCACTCTGTGTTACTCTGTGTGTCACTCTGGGTAGCTGCGGCACTCTGTGTCACTCTGGGTAGCTGCGGCACTCTGTGTGTCACTCTGGGTAGCTGTGGCACTGTGTTTGTCATTCTGGGTAGCTGTGGCACTCTGTGTGTCACTCTGGGTAGCTTCGCCACTCTGTGTATTACTCTGTGTAGCTGCAGCACTCTGTATGTCCCTCTGGGTAGCTACTGCACTCTGTGTGTCACTCTGGGTAGCTGCGGCACTCTGTGTGTCACTCTGGGTAGCTGCGGCACTCTGTGTGTCACTCTAGGTAGCTGCGGCACTCTGTGTGTCACTATGGGTAGCTGCGGCACTCTGTGTGTCACTATGGGTAGCTGCGGCACTCTGTGTGTCACTCTGGGTAGCTTCAGCACTCTGTATGTCACTCTGGGTAGCTTCGACACTCTGTGTGTCACTCTGGGTAGTTGCGGCACTCTGTGTGTCACTCTGGGCAGCTGCGGCACTCTGTGTGTCACTCTGGGTAGCTTCAGCACTCTGTGTGTCACTCTGGGTAGTTGCGGCACTCTGTGTGTCACTCTGGGTAGCTGCGGCACTCTGTGTGTCACTATGGGTGTCACTATGTGTCACTCTGGGTAGTTGCGGCACTCTGTGTGTCACTCTGGGTAGCTGCGGCACTCTGTGTGTCACTCTGGGTAGCTTCAGCACTCTGTGTGTCACTCTGGGTAGTTGCGGCACTCTGTGTGTCACTCTGGGTAGCTGCGGCACTCTGTGTGTCACTATGGGTAGCTGCGGCACTCTGTGTGTCACTCTCATCACTCACAAGCACTCTAAAATTTGCTGCAAAGACCAAAAGTCACACACCAGAAATCCGGGCGCTCCTCAGCCTCGTGCCCAGTCACGCGGACACGTCGGACATGCCGAAGCCGACGGCGAACAGGCCGCAGCGGAGCTTCTTGATATTTGATGATGAGCCGGCGGGGCAGGATGCAGCCCTTCAAACTGAGGTGAGGCTCATCCATGAAGAGCGTGAGCACAACCGAGCACATGAGGCAGAGGGGCAGGAGAGAAACCCTGGGCTCAGGGCAGGGCCAGCTGTACGAGCCTGGGGTGGGTGTATTTTTAGCACGCCTGGAGCTCTACAGTTTGGTTTTCTGTCTGCCCGGCCGTGCCTAGGCGCTCCGCCCCTCCGCTCGCCGCCCACGCAAATGATACAGCCAAGGACGACTTAAGTAGACGGACGGGAAACCTCGTTTCTTAGAAATTTTAGAAGGCAGGTGTTTCCGAAAAAATACACTACGGAGATAAAAAGTTTTCATTTTTTCAGCACAAAAGTTGTTATTGCTTTCGATAAGAGGCCGATCCAGTGTTCATTTTTGATATGTTGCACAATGACGTCACCACACAGCAGTAAATTGGCGAGTTTTGCTATGTTTCCAAACTTACCATGACATGACTTGCTTGAGGCAATCTTCCTAATAAACTTGCGGTCTAATCATTTTCAAGTTAAACAAGTTTTGCATGTCTCAAAGAGAGGAGGTTGATTGGAGACTTCGAACTGTAGAGAGCAGTGTTCTCCTTGCTTGCTGTTGTCCAGCTCTCCCTTCGTGCTGCGAGTCTGCCTGCAGCCCGGAGCAGGGCTCGCCATTTTCTCTCAGGTCAACCAGTCTGCCTGGTGTATTTCTATTGCTCAACAGGGTGGGGGCTGTGAAGGTCTTAGAAATCGAATCTTAGTTGCAGCGCTTGTTGAAGAAATTCTTAGAGTTTATCCAATCAACAACAATTACCGATCAGACTCAGACTCCGAGTCCAGGACCCGAGCGGTGCCAGCAGCAGCGGATGACTCCAGAGAGCTTTTTTGTCCCTTTTCCACAATTTCAGACCCGCGAACTTTGATTTTGATCACACAGACAGCTGACATGTAGACTGTCACATTAATTTAAAACTTGGCAATGGAGTTGGTCAGTAAACAATCCACAGAGAGTGTGCAAGTGCCGCTGTACACCCAGTCAGAGCGTGTGTATGAGGGTGCTGCATGCGTATTGGCGCGCTTGTATGGTGTGCTCAGAAGTCAGAGGAATGAGCAGAATTGCCGTCAGTGCTGTATGTGAGAGAAGGTGGCCCACATTCACCTGCGAATATATTAATATTAAAAGCACTTGCACTTACTTACTGACCCTCAACTAAAAGTTTGTCCTTGGCTGTACTGGGCGTACCTAAATAGGGGCAGTGTATTTGAAATAAAAACGGTGGCAGTGTAAGGCACAACATAGCAAATTCTTCTTATCAAGATTTATAACACAGAGTTGAATAGGAAGCGAAGTTAGCCATTAAAAGAGGCCCATAATAAGCTGCATCTCATTATTCTGGTAAACAATAAATGAATAATACTTTATTCACAGTCTTGAATAAGTATAACAATAAAGTTCATAAGGCCCAGGATTGTCCCCGCAGTCGCGTCGGGATCTGCACCGCGCCCCAGAAAGCGACGGTGCTGTCGGCGATGCGAGCTTCTGACGCCATGGACGACTCTGCTGGACTGCCGCTGGCTCTGACGAGCTGCTGAAAACCGATATCTGACTGTTAAAAGCACAGTGGCTAAATACGAGTTACGGAATGGCACCGGCCCGAATTGTCACAGCTGTCATTGGCTGGCTGCAGGAGTCTCAGTGCAGCCAGCGTGGCTATAGCACAGACGGCGACCCTGGATGTACCATTGTTAGTAGCTGCTGAATAGCTTTTTGCGTGGGTGTTAGGACTGAGATATTGTAAAGAATAAGAGAATGAAAGAAGTAGCTGGAAAGCGGGACTTCATGCAGGCAATTCCGCGGTAAACCCACGGTTTTTTCTCACGCTTTTGCTACGAGCGTACAAATAGCCCGGCTGGCTGGAAATATTGGCCCTGCCGTTGAGCAACTGCTTCGAACTTGAAAAACCACCCTATGCACTGTTTGAGCTGCGCACATTGAATTTGCGCAGCCACGTGCAGCCCCATATTTGTGGCCTGAGGATCAGATTAGAAAGAAGGTTTCCAGGAGCGGTTGTGGCCACCTAATCACGGACAACAACCAGGGGCACACAAAGGACTTGCTTGAAGAGTTTGCTAACTTGCTTTAGAATATCTAGAATAAGTATGATGTCCCGCACCTGCAAGATATCCTCCAACATGAAGTCGCGGAGTCAAATTTATCATATTTTCGGCCAACTGCGATCTGGTGACGAGGTCATCTGGTTCTGATACTCGGGGCACTAACCGGCACCCAACCGTACGGACTTTCGCCGTCGGTTGCTGTCGAAATTTTGAGCTTTTGTTTAATCAGTGACTAGACAGCTCCTAAATTCAGTTAAATGCTGTTGATGTTGCGTTAAAATTAAGTCAAAATGCACTCGTATTGACGAGCTTCATATTGAGTAGCAATCAGTGCAAAACATCTGCAACCAATTCTTACAGAACTTGTTATGTCACTCTCACCACTTAGGCACTCCAAATGTCACTCTCATCACTCACAGGCAAGCCAGATATCACTCTTATCACTCACAGGCACTCCAGATGTCACTCTCACCACTCAAAGGCACACCAGATGTCACTCTCACCACTCACAGGCACTCCAGATGTCACTCTCATCATTCACAGGCACTCCAGATGTCACTCTCATCACTCAAAGGCACTCCAGATGTCACTCTCATCACTCACAGGCACTCCAGATGTCACTCTCATCACTCACAGGCACTCCAGATGTCACTCTCATCACTCAAAGGCACTCTAAATGTCACTCTCGTCACTCAAAGGCACTCCAGATGTCACTCTCACCACTCAAAGGCACACCAGATGTCACTCTCACCACTCACAGGCACTCCAGATGTCACTCTCATCATTTACAGGCATTCCAGATGTCACTCTCATCACTCAAAGGCACTCCAGATGTCACTCTCATCATTCACAGGCACTCCAGATGTCACTCTCATCACTCACAGGCACTCCAGATGTCACTCTCATCACTCAAAGGCACTCTAAATGTCACTCTCGTCACTCAAAGGCACTCCAGATGTCACTCTTATCACTCACAGGCACTTCAGATGTCACTCTCATCACTCACAGGCACTCCAGATGTCACTCTCATCACTCACAGGCACTCCAGATGTCACTCTCGTCACTCAAAGGCACTCCAGATGTCACTCTCATCACTCACAGGCACTCCGGATGTCACTCTTATCACTCACAGGCACTCCAGATGTCACTCTCTCACTCTCATCACTGACAGGCACTCCAGATGTCACTCTTATCACTCACAGGCACTCCAGATGTGACTCTCATCACTGACAGGCACTCCAGATGTCACTCTTATCACTCACAGGCACTCCAGATGTGACTCTCATCACTCACAGGCACTCCAGATGTCACTCTCATCTCTCATCCAGCAGGTCCAGCAGGCGGCGCCAGTCGAGCCGCCGGGTGCACCCAGCTATTATGAGTGTGAAACACTGAGCTACGGAGAATTATCTGGGAATGCATTCTAACGATTTGATAGTCAACGAGAACTTTTCCAGTGCTTACAGTGTCTCTTCCTAATCCGATGGCTGCAAAGGCCAATTGGGCAGCCACTTCATTGGCTCGTGAAGGAGGCGGGGGTTGCTGCGGTTGCAACGGCGGGCATCCACAATTGGCTGCTTCTGCAGACAAAAGTACAGCAGATTTCACCGCGGGGAAAGGAGACAGGCGGTGCTGGCTCGAAAGAATTGTGTGTGAAAGAAACTTGCAGACGAAGGCAGGTCAGCAAACACAGCGCACGCACAGCCCCTCCCCCCTCCTGACCCAGCAAAGCAGCCACCCAGCCCGCAGTTCAATGGCCCTCACCAGTGGCAAGCCTAACAGGAATTTCTACCTCAATGTCTAAAACTGACTATCCAGATCTAGGACGCTGGGCTCACTGCATGTCGCCAAACCAACCACCGCCTGTCTCTTGCCGAAAAGTGGAGTTTTCTATGGGAAATTGGGAAATTGGGGGCTGGGGGGCAGGATGATTCAAGGGAAGAGAAATCGCAACACGTGGGTTACACTGGATAATAAATTTGGTTGTTGAATTCTGATAACTAGGGGTGGATTCTCAACAAGTGCAAAGCGATAATGATTTAGTGATTTGTGTAAGTAAAATACGCAATGCATGTACAATATCTAGATATGCGCACTATATGCGACTAAGATTGCAAATGCAAACACAAATTTTCAATTTATTTTTTAGTGGCTGATTTGTACTTTTATTCGAATTCAAATTATCACATTATAACAGCGGCCAACTAAACAGAAAGGCAAGTTTTGCAAAAAGTTGTAAACCAACTTCACACATATCCAGTCCTCCACACATGTATCTCTAATGTATTCTTAATGCATTTAAACATACTTTTGGTGGCGTTGGCAACGAATTACAACAAAGAAACAACGAAGAGTCATTTCATCGAACTCCACTCTACGCCAAGTTTAAGGCCAGCAAACGGGGTTTCTGGTTTTCTTTAATTAAATTCTCAAAAGTGTCAAAATCAACATCGCAGGCCGCCATTTTGAGTGAATTCTACTTGAATTCCACTTCAGTTGGCCGCAAACCTGTACGCTGAGGCCTTCAACAAGTGGCAGGTGAGGTGGCAGCGCAGCACTGAGAAGGGTGGCGACTATGTTTAAAAATGACTTGTGCTGTTTGCTCTGGTTGCTTCTTTGTTTCCTGAGTTACGGCACCTGTCCGATTTTTCACCGGACAGCTCTGTACTTTGTGTGCAAATTCTCGAGTTTTAAAGTGATTCTCATCAGCTGTGAAGTAGGTTTTGGCAGTTGAATGAGTTTTTTAGAACACAACAGTTTCTCCCTAAAGGCCAAAAAACGACCGTCACGAGAATTTCTAAAAATAGCTGCAATTGGCGGGAATCCTGCGGCAATTCCATTCCTTGCAGCTGTGATGCACTGTTCTTCTGTATTGGAGTTAATATATTAGATATATATGTGCGATTATTAATAATAACAAGTGAGCAGGAATTGGCTTAAGCATTCAGCTCGATCTCTCGACACATCGCAAATCATGCCTTCAGAGTCCAGAAGCCCAGCAATGCCCAGCAATGAGCTGCTCGATGTCGTTCTGCGCTACCTGCCGCTCTCGGGCGGCTCTCGGCGTGGGAGCTTTGGCGGCTGCCGCCGAAGTCTAATTTTCTGTTTTACTGACTGCTTCCCCTCGCCTCCTCTCCTATTGTTTGGTGTTTGGCCTGTTCCGCCCGGGTTCGTCTTCCTCGCCCGTGTCGTGCCTTTGCCTTCCTTCCTCGGCGTCGTTCGTTAAAGGCTATTATTATTATTATTGATAGAAATGGCACATTTAACATTGCGATCGCATTCGCCTATTAGAATAGACGCAATCAGGCTTTGAGTCCGGGCCGATATGTATCGAAAAGACCCAGCATGCAGTGCGAATTGCAGCCTGAGTAAACCGCGGCCTCAGCAGCTGAGCAGGCAGGCATCGCAGTAGAAATTGTCCAAGGAGGCGTCCGCGACCGACTCGACAGCTGCCAGCAGCCGAGCGCACTCGGCGTGGAAGCGGCTGCCGCATTCCAGACAGCGGATGTGGAGCTGCGGCTGCTGACCGCCCTGCTGGCAGGTGGGGATCGGCTGCTCACAGGCTGAGCACTGGGGCGACGTCCCTAGGGAAAATAGCCACAGAAAATAGCCAAGCACGTACCAGGGTAGAATTGAAGAGATGCGGCAAATCCACGGTTTTTCCGGCAAATCATCCATTTGCTTCTTTTTTCATGGTGCACACAGCAGCCAGCTAGTTTGGTTGGCTTATGTCTAATCCATGTCTAATGTCTAATCCGAGTCTGAGGACTTTTAATGTATTTGAAAATATTGCTAAACATACTACCCTCTGCAAGTACTCATATTCAGGGGCATCGACATGGATTTTATGGTGAGGGAGAGCCAAGACTTCTACATGTACATTACTAAATTCCTAGATGTACATTATTTTCAGAATAAGTGTTGTCAGAAGCACCGTTTGAGCGGCACAGGCACTCATTTTAGCGCCTCAAGCACCGTTTGAGCGCCACAGTCACTCATTTTAGCGCCTCAAGCACCGTTTGAGCGCCACAGGCACTCATTTTAGCGCCTCAAGCACCGTTTGAGCGCCTCAAGCACCGTTTGAGCGCCACAGGCACTCATTTTAGCGCCTCAAGCACCGTTTGAGCGCCTCAAGCACCGTTTGAGCGCCACAGGCACTCATTTTAGCGCCTCAAGCACCGTTTGAGCGCCACAGGCACTCATTTTAGCGCCTCAAGCAACGTTTGAGCGCCACAGTCACTCATTTTAGCGCCTCAAGCACCGTTTGAGCGCCACAGTCATTTATTTTAGCGCCTCAAGCACCATTTTTGTCGCCCTGAAGCTAAGTTAATAATTCCATAACAGGTTAACAAAGGTGGGGTGGGGGCAAAGCATGAGAATGTCGTTCTCTAAAGTTCTCCTGATATTCGGTTTAAACCAAAGACCAAAGATAAAGTGGCTTGTGAGATGGAGGCGCTGCATTGAGAAAGTTGAGAAGGAAGGAAGGGTGAGAAGGTGACAGTGATAAGAGTGACTGTGCTGTTTTTTCGATTTGTTTCTTTGATACCTGGTCCAGAATTTGGTTACCGGGCAATTATTGACTTCGAATACTTTTAGAATATCGAATAAAAGTACAATATTCTACTTTTATACGGAGTAAGTAAGTATAATTTTAAGTACTTGTAAGTATATTGACATACACTAGAGAATACAAATGCACGGAATTTCACCAACACGTTAGTTTCTCATGAATTCCCCAACACTCCAGTTTCTCATGAATTCCCCAACACTCCAGTTTCTCATGAATTCCCCAACACTCCAGTTTCTCATGAATTCTACAGCACTCCAGTTTCTCATGAATTCCCCAACAGTCCAGTTTCTCATGAATTCCCCAACACTCCAGTTTCTCATGAATTCTCCAACACTCCAGTTTCTCATGAATTCTCCAACACTCCAGTTTCTCATGAATTCCCCAACACTCCAGTTTCTCATGAATTCTCCAACACTCCAGTTTCTCATGAATTCCCCAACACTCCAGTTTCTCATGTATTCCCCAACACCCCAGTTTCTCATGAATTCCCGAACACGGCAGTTTCTCATGAATTCCCTAACACGGCAGTTTCTCATGAATTCCCCAACACTCCAGTTTCTCATGAATTCCCCAACACGTCAGTTTCTCATGAATTCCCCAACACGTCAGTTTCTCATGAATGCCCGAACACGGCAGTTTCTCATGAATTCCCTAACACGTCAGTTTCTCATGAATTCCCGAACACGGCAGTCCCAGTTTACCATTGTCCCAGGCCGCTTTGTCCCAGGGCTACCAGGGGCTGTCGGGCTGGTGCTGGTGCTGCAATTCTCGCTGGCATTGCTGCGGACTCGGAGTCTGACGGCATGGCTGATTTAACATCGTGTGTCCTGTGTACGCGTTTTGCTGGTCCTGAAATTATATACACAGCTGTAATACAAGCTTATCTCTTTTTGTCCTATAGCAACACCATTGCTTCAATTCACCCAGCTGGAAACGATTCACGATTTCCAGCATTGGCTGGGGTAATTGTGAGTAACGCTGCAACACTGTGTTTGCAGCGATGTTGTTGCTGTTGTACGTAAAAGTACGCATCGCGTTGGGGTCACCAACTCCATGGCCGCAAACCTGTAAGCTGAGGCCTTCAACAAGTGGCAGTTGAGATGGCAGCGCTGCATTGAGAAGAGTGGCGACTAATGTTGAAAAGTGCCGTTTGTTCTGCTTCTGTAATTGGTTATTTGATTCCTGATTACAGCACCTGTCCGATTTTTCACCGGACAACACCGGACTCAGAATTAGATATATTAGATATTTTATTATATTATATTATTTCAGAATAAGTGAATTACTGCAAGCAGTACAATGTAAAAGATTTGAAATAGCTGGTAAAAAAAGAGTTTTCTATTTTTAGCACCGCTAGAAAAGTTGCGGCCTGGCCAACCGCTGCGCCGTGGCTGAAGACGTCAGTTTCTCTGTGTACGCGTTTTGCTAGACAAGACAAGACAAGACAAGACAAGAAGAATAATACGGCACTGATAAAAAGGCTACATAAGCACTCCATCCAGAAATATGTATAAATAAAAGACCCTGCTGCTCCAGTGCGGGTCTCAGCTGCTCCAGTTCGGGATATCTGTGTCATCATATCTTATTAGATTTTCTGGAGATTTTCTGGAGATCTGGAGATTTTCTCTTGACTCAAATCAGCAATGCCTTCCGACTCCGGAACCCCAGCGGTGCCAGCAGCGGACGAGCATCGCATGTTTGGCAGCAGCAGCCCGACAGTCACGTGCAGCCCCATCGTTGCGGCCTGGGACGCAGAGCTCATGCCGGGTCTCTGGCAGATTCGCAGGTGGGTTGTGATCGAGCTTCTGCGATTGCTTAAACAATGCCGTAGTGAGGCCTGACTGCATGCTGAAATTCTTTCTCCGGCTTTTCAGAGACAGTTTTTCCGCCTTTTTCGGCCTTTCCGGCTTTTCCGGCCGGTTGCGAGACCGGCTTTTTGCAACCTGATGGCGGCTGAGCGATGGCAGCTGCATCTCAGTGTGTAAATCAATGTGACTCACACTGACACATTTGTACAGATGAAATGAGATGAGATGTCAGTGATTTGCTTCAAATATTGACTTGTCATACATATTATATTCATACATATTTTATTCATATTATATTTTATATTTATTCTGTTGATGTTGCGTTAAAATCCATAATACTGCAGCAGTGAACTCGACTCCCACCGCCTGAAAACCCCAGGGCTCAAACGAATCGAATCAGTTAATCTACTTGGGCACAGGTAAACAAAGTTCAATAAGCAACTTATTGGTTTTGAAAAATGTGATAAACACGAGCTGTTACAGGACAGCTGTGATACACAGGCACACATCATATTCCAGCAGCAATCACGTAAGGCATGTGCAACCAAATAATTCTTTATTTGCCTCAGGACAATATGATCTTCATATTTTATATTATTGGGGCAAACTCATTACTAGAGCGATAGGAAAAAATAAAAGGTTAATGAGGAATGAAAATGAAATAATTCCCCCCGTAACCAGAGCTAAACGAGAATTCGAGAGCCCGCGTCTCGAGCTTTTTTTGTACCAAACAAAAAAGCCCCTCGGTCGGTCGGGCTAAAAATAGATTCCTGTGTGCGGCAAATCCACGGTTTTTCCGGTCTGCCACAGAGTTCTAAATGCAGTCAGGCCATGCATTTTATTAGCTTTTATAAACTCACTGCAGGTAATCGTAATCATACAAAGCTGTCACCGCATTTCACCAGTTTCAAAAAACAAAATGAGCCAACGCCACCAAATGCTGTTTTCTTGTCGATTTTCAACACTCCAACTGAGCACCTTCAGTTTATTTAAAACAATTGAAACATTTCGACAGAGCATTCAACTGAGAATGAAGCAGATCGCAAATGCAGCCTGAATGCCTGACAGTAGTATGCAAAGGATATTATTATTATTATTGATAGAAATGGCACATTTAACATTGCAATCGCATTCGCCTATAAGAATAGACGCAATCAGGCTTTGAGTCCGGGCCGATATGTATCGAAAAGGCCCAGCATGCAGTGAGAATTGCAGCCTGAGTGAGCCGCGGCCTCAGCAGCTGAGCAGGCAGGCATCGCAGTAGAAATTGTCCAAGGCGGCGTCCGCGACCGACTCGACAGCCGCCAGCAGCCGGGCGCACTCGGCGTGGAAGCGGCTGCCGCATTCCAGACAGCGGATGTGGAGCTGCGGCTGCTGACCGGCTGGCAGGTGGCGATCGGCTGCTCACAGGCTGAGCACTGGGGCGACGTCCTGTGGGGGGAGCGGCGACTGTGGTTGGTTGGTGCTGTGGTGTCACTCTGTGTGTCACTCTGGGTAGCTGCGGCACTTTGTGTGTCACTTTGTGTGTCACTCTGTGTGTCACTCTGGGTAGCTGTGGCACTCTTATCACTTAAGTGACACTTAAGGGAAGTAAGTCACTCCGGGTAGCTGTTTAGTGTGTCACTCTGGTAATTGTGGCTCTTTGTGTGTCCCTTGGTAGTTGCAGCACTCTGTGTGACTGAGTGTCACAGAGTGTCTCTCTGTGTCTTTCTGGCATTTAGGGTGTAAATCTCAGTTGCTTTGAGTGTCACATAATGTGAACGTAGATGTCACTCTCATCACTAATATGCACTTCAGGTGTCACTCTTATCACTCACAGGCACTCCAGATGTCCTTCTCACCACTCACAGGCACTCAAGTTGTCACTCTCACCACTCACAGGCACTCCAAATGTCACTCTCGTCACTTATAGGCACTCCAGATGTCCTTCTCACCACTCACAGGCACTTCAGTTGTCACTCTCACCACTCACAGGCACTCCAGATGTCACTCTCACCACTCACAGGCACTCCAGATGTCCTTCTCGCCACTCACAGGCACTCCAGTTGTCACTCTCACCACTCACAGGCACTCCAGATGTCACTCTCACCACTCACAGGCACTCCATGTAACTCTCACCACTCACAGGCACTCCAAATGTCACTCTCACCACTCACATGCACTCCAGATGTCACTCTCACCACTCACATGCACTCCAGATGTCCTTCTCGCCACTCACAGGCACTCCAGTTGTCACTCTCACCACTCACAGGCACTCCAGATGTCACTCTCACCACTCACATGCACTCCAGATGTCACTCTCACCACTCACAGGCACTCCAGATGTCACTCTCGTCACTCACAGGCACTCCAGATGTCATTCTCACCTCTCAAGGCACTCCAGTTGTCACACCACTCACAGGCACTCCAGATGTCACCCTCACCACTCACAGGCACTCCATGTAACTCTCACCACTCACAGGCACTCCAGATGTCACTCTCATAACTCACATGCACTCCAGATGTCCTTCTCACCACTCACAGGCACTCCAGTTGTCACTCTCACCACTCACATGCACTCCAGATGTCCTTCTCACCACTCACAGGCACTCCAGTTGTCACTCTCACCACTCACAGGCACTCCAGATGTCACTCTCACCACTCACAGGCACTCCATGTAACTCTCACCACTCACAGGCACTCCAAATGTCACTCTCGTCACTTATAGGCACTCCAGTTGTCACACCACTCACAGGCACTCCAGATGTCACTCTCACCACTCACAGGCACTCCAAATGTCACTCTCACCACTCACATGCACTCCAGATGTCACTCTCACCACTCACAGGCACTCCAGATGTCACTCTCATAACTCACATGCACTCCAGATGTCACTCTCATCACCCACAGGCACTCCAAATGTCACTCTCGTCACTTATAGGCACTCCAGATGTCACTCTCACCACTCACAGGCACTCCATGTAACTCTCACCACTCACAGGCACTCCATGTAACTCTCACCACTCACAGGCACTCCAGATGTCACTCTCGTCACTCACAGGCACTCCAAATGTCACTCTCATAACTCACATGCACTCCAGATGTCACTCTCACCACTCACAGGCACTCCATGTAACTCTCTCACCACTCACAGGCACTCCAGATGTCATTCTCACCTCTCAAGGCACTCCAGTTGTCACACCACTCACAGGCACTCCAGATGTCACTCTCATCACTCACAGCACTCTCACTCATCACTTTTTTAATCACTTCTCAAAAGTGTCAAAATCAACATCGCAGGCCGCAATTTTGAGTTGAATTCTACTTGAATTCCACTTCAGTTGGCCGCAAACCTGTACGCTGAGGCCTTCAACAAGTGGCAGGTGAGGTGGCAGCGCAGCACTGAGAAGGGTGGCGACTATGTTTAAAAATGACTGTGCTGTTTGCTCTGGTTGCTTCTTTGTTTCCTGAGTTACGGCACCTGTCCGATTTTTCACCGGACAGCTCTGTACTTTGTGTGCAAATTCTCGAGTTTTAAAGTGATTCTAATCAGCTGTGAAGTAGGTTTTGGCAGTTGAATGAGTTCTTTAGAACACAACAGTTTGTCCAGAAAGCAAAGGTGAGAGTGGTGAGAGTTTCAAAGTTGTCCAAAATTGCGAAAAGATTTTCTCTACCCCATGACTTTGTCTAAAAATAGCCACAATGAGGAGTGTGGAGTGTGGAGCTCATTGGCTTAACCAAAATGCATTTCATTTCATAAATGAGACGATGAGACGATTCATTTGTCTTATCTTATGTTACACGAATCTTATAAGACGTATAAGATTCAGATCGATCTCTTGGCACATCTCAAATCCCTCAGACTCCGAGTCCAGAAGCCCAGCAATGACATCGTCCGTTGTCAGCGAGCAGCTCAGCAGCAGCCGAGAGTCACGTGCAGCCCCATCGTTACAGCGTGGGACGCAGAGCTGATGCCAGTCTCTGGCAGATTCGCAGGTGGGTTTTGAGCTTCTGTGATTGCTTAAAAGTGTTGCCACCGACTCTTGGCTCGCAAAAATCGCATCGTAATAAAAAATCGCTGCAACTTTGAAATAAAAAGCATTGTTTTGAGCACGATTCTTATCCCAGCAACTCACGATTCTTATCCCCAGAATCTCACGATTCTTATCCCAGAATCTCACGATTCTTATCCCCAGAATCTCACGATTCTTATCCCAGAATCTCACGATTCTTATCCCAGAATCTCACGATTCTTATCCCAGAATCTCACGATTCTTATCCCACAATCTCACGATTCTTATCCCAGAATCTCACGATTCTTATCCCACAATCTCACGATTCTTATCCCAGAATCTCACGATTCTTATCCCAGAATCTCACGATTCTTATCCCAGAATCTCACGATTCTTATCCCAGAATCTCACGATTCTTATCCCACAATCTCACGATTCTTATCCCACAATCTCACGATTCTTATCCCAGCAACTCACGATTCTTATCCCCAGAATCTCACGATTCTTATCCCAGAATCTCACGATTCTTATCCCAGAATCTCACGATTCTTATCCCAGAATCTCACGATTCTTATCCCAGAATCTCACGATTCTTATCCCACAATCTCACGATTCTTATCCCAGAATCTCACGATTCTTATCCCACAATCTCACGATTCTTATCCCACAATCTCACGATTCTTACCCCCAGAATCTCATGATTCTATCCCACAGAATCTCACGATTCTTATCCCAGAATCTCACGATTCTTATCCCAGAATCTCACGATTCTTATCCCAGAATCTCACGATTCTTATCCCAGAATCTCACGATTCTTACCCCCAGAATCTCACGATTCTTATCCCAGAATCTCACGATTCCTATCCTAGAATCTCACGATTCTTATCCCCAGAATCTCACGATTCTTACCCTCAGAATCTCACGATTCTTATCCCAGAATCTCACGATTCTTATCCCACAATCTCACGATTCTTACCCCCAGAATCTCACGATTCTAACCCCAGAATCTCACGATTCTAACCCCCAGAATCTTATGATTCTTACCCCCAGAATCTCACGATTCTTATCCCAGAATCTCACGATTCTTATCCCCAGAATCTCACGATTCTTACCCACAGAATCTCACGATTCTAACCCCCAGAATCTCACGATTCTAACCCCCAGAATCTTATGGTTCTTACCCCAGAATCTCACGATTCTTATCCCAGAATCTCACGATTCTTATCCCCAGAATCTCACGATTCTTACCCACAGAATCTCACGATTCTAACCCCAGAATCTCACGATTCTAACCCCAGAATCTTATGATTCTTACCGCCAGAATATCACGATTCTTACCCCAGAATCTCAGATATCCCAGAATTCTTATCCCAACGAGTGGCAGTTGAGATGGCAGCGCCTCTGTCCATACAATAGGACAGTTGCCATGAATAGCACTCGACTCGTCGCAGATGGTCCATATAAGTGGCGACGGCTAGCTAGTTATGTATTCTATATTATTCTATAATGGCTCACGCGGCATTCAGCTCGATTTCTTGGCACATCTCGAATCAGCCAACTGACTCCACAGACTCCGACTCCAGAACCTCAGCGGAGCCAGCAGCAGACAATGTCAGCAGCAGCCCGACTGTCACGTGCAGCCCCATCGTTGCGGCCTGGGACGCAGAGCTCATCCCGATCTCTGGCAGATTCTCAGGTGGGTTTTGAGCTTCCGTGATTGCTTAAACATTACCTTAGTAATAGTAATGATTCACCGTGTAATATTTGTCTTTAGGCTAAACTGTTTTTTCGTATTTGTCATGCCAAAATAAAGTGAAAAATAGCATTCTTTTACCCTAGATAGACTTCGGTTTTAAACATAAATGGTTGGTGCTGTGGTGTCACTCTGTGTGTCACTCTGTGTGTCACTTTGTGTCCCTCTGGGTAGCTGTGGCACTTTGTGTGTCACTCTGGGTAGCTGCTGCACTATGTGTGTCACTCTGGGTAGCTGTGGCACTCTGTGTGTCACTCTGGGTAGCTGTGGCACTTTGTGTGTCACTCTGGGTAGCTGTGGCACTATGTGTGTCACTCTGGGTAGCTGTGGCACTATGTGTGTCACTCTGTGTGTCACTTTGTGCCACTCTTGGTAGCTGTGGCACTCTGTGTGTCACTCTGTGTGTCACTTTGTGTCACTCTGGGTAGCTGCTGCACTCTGTGTGTCACTCTGGGTAGCTGCGGCACTTTGTGTGTCACTTTGTGTGTCACTTTGTGTGTCACTTTGTGTGTCACTTTGTGTGTCACTTTGTGTGTCACTTTGTGTGTCACTTTGTGTGTCACTCTGTGTGTCACTCTGGGTAGCTGCTGCACTCTGTGTGTCACTGTGGGTAGCTGTGGCACTCTTATAAGAAATTCTTGAGTTCGAAAATTAGAGACTGTCCAGGCTACAAGAGTAATGACTGAGGGGCAATTCTCGAATACTCCGCTTACCTACGCCGCAAAAATATAAGATATGAAAATCATATTGACCTAATAAAATTAAGAATTCATTGCTTGCAATGTTTTATACAGTGATTTGCTGCTGGAATCCATATGAAAGCTGTCAATGATTAACCTGTGAATTTGTTTTGTGCTCATTCTACCTGCTCGTGAAATAAAGTGTTGCAGAAGCTGAAGCTTTATGTTAATGGAATTTTCAGCTTAGCAGGCAGGCATCGCAGTAGAAATTGTCGAAGGCGGCTGCCGACGGAGCTGAGAAAACTGATGCCCCTGTTGCCAGTGGCGAATCTGCTGCCACTGCCGAGTGAGACAGGTCGCGAGTTCGAATCCTAGCTTTAATTAGACTTCCGTGTTAAAATTATACTGCCAGTTCTCATAACTTAAGCAAACCATGCATATTGTTGCACTTTATCTTTAATCCCCGTTTCTCATGAATTTCCCCCAGTTTCTCAAAAGTTCCCCAGTTTCTCATGAATTTCCCCCAGTTTCTCAAAAGTTCCCCAGTTTCTCATGAATTCCCCCATGTTTCTCATGAATTCCCCCATGTTTCTCATGAATTCCCCCATGTTTCTCATGAATTCCCCCATTTTTCTCATGAATTCTCCAGTTTCTCATGAATTCCCCTTGTTTCTCATGAATTCCCCAGTTTCTCATGAATTCCCCAGTTTCTCATGAATTCCCCAGTTTCTCATGAATTCCCCCAGTTTCTCATGAATTCCCCAGTTTCTCATGAATTCCCCCATGTTTCTCATGAATTCCCCCATGTTTCTCATGAATTCCCCATGTTTCTCATGAATTCTCCAGTTTCTCATGAATTCCCCAGTTTCTCATGAATTCCCCAGTTTCTCATGAATTCCCCAGTTTCTCATGAATTCCCCCATGTTTCTCATGAATTCCCCCAGTTTCTCATGAATTCCCCAGTTTCTCATGAATTCCCCAGTTTCTCATGAATTCCCCAGTTTCTCATGAATTCCCCAGTTTCTCATGAATTCCCCAGTTTCTCATGAATTCCCTAGTTTCTCGTGAATTCCTCAGTTTCTCATGAATTCCCCCAGTTTCTCATGGTTTTAATCCCCTCACCAATCCCATAATTGTGAGCACTTGCTTGCGTAAAGCTTGCTCAGTGTCAAAATTGAAGCAACTCATTAGCTTCCTTTTTAAATTTCTGTTATTAATATACTGTAAATTATTGTTCACTAACCGAGTTCCTACTAATTTATAATTATTAGTAACTTCCATAAAGTTCGAAAATCATATCGTCTGACATATCCTCTGTCGCATATTTCTGGTTTTGTACAGTGTACCGAATAAACCGATTGAATTTACCGGCACGCAAAAAAAATTTAGGTTTTTTCATTTTTTAAAAGCATAACCCTTTCTGCATAAAAATTGGGTTCAATATTATAGTTGAATAAACTAAACAGCTTGTCTAATAAAAAATGTATGTAGTTCGTATGTATAAAAGTATGTGTAATAATAATATAAATATACAGCAACATGAGTTCAAGCTTAACTATAGCAATGTCCGTGCTTAAAAAATTTTGAGAGCTTCAGAAATGTTAAGAGAATGATGAAAAATCACGCTCAGGTGTCCTTACTCACCTGTTGCCACCTGTTGAAGGTGCCGACGGCGTCGGGGTGATGACTAAAGGCTCGAGAGACTAGCTGAGAATGTCCGGCAGTTGAGGTTTGCCCATTATTGAAGCTTGATAAGAAAAACCTGACATATTTGCAACAGGATGTCCATAGTCACCTGGTGTAATCTGTTGAAGGTGCCGACGGCGTCGGGGTGATGACTAAAGGCTCGAGAGACTAGCTGAGAATGTCCGGCAGTTGAGGTTTGCCCATTATTGAAGCTTGATAAGAAAAACCTGACATATTTGCAACAGGATGTCCATAGTCACCTGGTGTAATCTGTTGAAGGTGCCGACGGCGTCGGGGTGATGACTAAAGGCTCGAGAGACTAGCTGAGAATGTCCGGCAGTTGAGGTTTGCCCATTATTGAAGCTTGATAAGAAAAACCTGACATATTTGCAACAGGATGTCCATAGTCACCTGGTGTAATCTGTTGAAGGTGCCAACGGCGTCGGGGTGATGGCTAAAGGCTCGAGAGACTAGCTGAGAATGTCCGGCAGTTGAGGTTTGCCCATTATTGAAGCTTGATAAGAAAAACCTGACATATTTGCAACAGGGTGTCCATGGTCACCTGGTGCCACAGCTGTTGAAGGTCCAGAAGCTCCGCCTGGGGGAAGGCTATTGACCAACGAAGTCAGAGCTGATGCAGACACATGTGGTCGACGTGCTAATGAAATTTGGAGACTTGGCAAGGCTGCACTGAGGCGCAGTGCTAATTGGCGCACAGGGGTGTACTGAATCCACTAACGCTTATGGGAAAAATCAGACCTTCTGGCAGAATCGTCGAATATCTCGACGGTCCGGAAGGCTGGCGACTTGATTCTTGTTTGAGAAGGTGCACAACAAAAAGTTAGCTCGTGTTCTTGAATTTCGTGTGCCTGCGTTGCTCCGTACCGGCGCAGCAAAAAAAATTGTCAGGGGGGGGGGGGAATTTTTCTCCCCCTCTTGGTAGTTATACTGTTAAAGGACATTCTATGTCCATCCAAACTGCCCGCCGTAACTAGTGCTCGGTCCCAAAACTCAAACCTCTTTTCAGATGAGAACTAGATGAACAGGTGTACACACGCGTTGCAATCGTTCCCACCCCAACCATATTGATCATTTTATTTTACACGTGGTTTTTTATACTCACTATAAATACCCAACTCTGTTTTAATTCGCCCGTTTTCACTGATTTTTATTTGCAATATACCCTGACAAAGACTCGGTTCGGGTCGAAAATTAGTTTTTCTTCTTAGAATTAAAGAAATTGTGAATTTGCTTCAACTGTGTGCGTGGTTTCATTTCGCCTTATCTATCATCTATCTATCTATCTATCTTTTGAACTTTTTGAACACAGTATCAGAGATATCAGATATATTCCTGTCTTGCTACTCATTAGGGGTCGATCCCTTTTTCCTATTAGGGTGGAGCCTCAGCCAATCCTTGCACAGCATAGGTGGTCAATTCTTCATTGGCTTCTTCCAGCAAATATATTACCCAAATTTCTTACCAGAATCCGAAGAAGCGTCTCAGAAACTGCGGTTCGGCCACTCACTGGGATTTTTTCCCAATGCTGAAACTCTGCGCTTTGCTGCTCTGCTGGGCAGCTGGTCCCGGACGCTGCGCCGCTGCTGCGGTGCCGCCTCAACCGTTGGAGTTTCGCCACCTCGGCTGCTACGTGGATGGCGGTAATGGCAACCGAGATCTCGTAGGACTGGAGGGAGTCAAAAAGTTCGGACAGTTTGAGACTCACCCTTCTAACCCAGCATTCGGTCACGATGGCTCCAAGATGACACTGCAACTGTGCAGCCAGATGTGCTCTTACGGCCGATTTCGCTACTTTGGAGTTCAGTCTGCGGGCTTCTGCTGCTGCGGCTCGGCCTACGGATCGCACGGCATCGCACAGGCTGGCGACTGCAGCAGAGCTTGCACTGGAAACTCGGTTCAGATTTGCGGTGGAGGCTCAAGAAACTCCATCTACGAACTGACTTACCCACAAAGTAAGTGTTCCGGATTAACGCAGCTCGCACAAGTGTAAACACAGGTTATGTAAAGTTAGTGAAGGACGACTTAAAAACACTGAACTCTTTTTTCATTAAATTTACTTCTCATTGGAAGATTTAACCATCAATATTCGAATTAATTTGACTGATAAAATATTATATTGGCATTCCATATTTTCAATCAACCCTTCTGCAGTCAATCCGGTGATGCCGAAACTGCCCCTGACGTCTCTGCCGAACATCACAGCCTCCGCGAGCTCCATCACTCACCGCAACATCGCAGCCAGCAGTGCAGTTGAATGCGCCACCATCTGCTACGGCAGCCCGGACTGTCAGGGCTGCGCCTTCGTGCCTTCGAGCCGCATGTGCCGCCTGCTGAGATTCGCCGCTGTGCCCGCTGAGGTGGCCAGCGAGACTGAGGGGGTCTGGATGAAGCTGTGAGGCTGAGTGGGTCTGGATGAAGCTGTGAGGCTGAGAGAGTCTGGATGAAGCTGTGAGGCTGAGTAGGTCTGGATGAAGCTTTGAGGCTGAGCTGGGTGAAGGCGCAAGAGACTGAAGTGCTGATTACGGAGGCAAATTACAATAAACGTTATTAAAATCGATACATTGAAACCCCCCAAGAACATTGCTGCTGACCCTGAAATCGAGTTCCCCTTCTCTGTCCTAAATGAAGTTTCATGTTAACCCTGCAATGTTTTTTGAGTTGTGAGAAAAAATCTAATATCTAAGTAGCTATAGAAAAACAAAAAAATACAAATCTTTTTTAATTCTTTCTGGCTGTCGATAACAATTTAGGTTTATTCCCTCTTAATTCTTATATTTTGCAGATATTCATGTATTTATGGCAAATACGCATGCACAATTGGATACATAAATATTACCTATCTCTGGATGTAGAAGAATGTGGGATGCATAAGCTGTGAGTTCCCTTTAAAAAACAGAAAAGTTGAAGGAAGCCTTCTATTCAGGTGCTGTCTATCTGTCCATCCCAAGTTTGGTTGTGCGATTCTGACTCTGTCATGAGAAAGCAAACCCAATGCATTGTCTGCAGGAGCTTTTCCGGTTGGTAACTGATGCAGCGTTCAGAACCTGTGAATGCGTCTCTCAGTCAGACTTGTGCCGAAAAAGTTTGCTGCAGAAATTCGAGAAACAAAGAAGAAATGCATCCGCAGATGCAAGCCGTTGTTTGCTTTTAAAATCGATGAAGAAGCGATGTTAAAAGAAGAAAAGCTAAAAAACTTCTCTTTTTTAGAGTTAAAAATAGAGGAAAACCTTGGAGCTGCTTTGGCAACTGGGCGCTTTTACTTCCATGGACAGCTGAATTCCATGAAAGCTACACTTGATTTTTTTAGAAATCTTGGCCGGTGAAGAATGTGTGTGTTCTTGGTAGCACAGAAAATCCACGGAATGCTCAATCGCCTGATTAATAAAGGGATCTGATGCAGAACTAAAGTGCTAAGTAGCCAGCAGCTAGTTAAGCAGATAAAAGACCGTATGCAGAAAGCCTAGTCCAGACTAGCTTACTCCGGACTTGGGTAGTTCAGTCTATAGTCTATGGTCTAGCTACCCTAGTTCTGTCTATAGTAGACCGGTCTAACTTTGTGTTTCTGCATACCAAATCCAAGACTAAGCTTTCTGAATACGGCCTTTCTGCATCTAAAGTATACTTGTTTTATTAGATTAAAATAGCATCGAGCAATTTCTTGGCCAAGTTGCATGTACCGTCACGGAAAAATTTCTGATCGAACAGTGCAAGTTCGAACAAAATCGGTTGAGCCGTTTTTGCTAAAATCGATCGCATACCTAGATACCGACAGAATAGTTTTATAATAGTATATGGAAGATTTAGTATATTTAGATATAATAAACGATTGTTGCTTGTTTTTTATTAGAAAATCAAGTCAAGAAATATTGGAAACATTCTGAACACATCCTCTCTTGATGGTTTGTTAAGACGGAATACATCGGACTAACACTGGAAATAACCTTTTCGACCGCTATCTAGTAGAATTTGGTTTAGCTCAATTTTAGCTTAATCGTAAGTTTCTTTTTGGGACATATATACTACTATTCCCTACCTTCTGCACACAAAGAGTAGTTTAAGCGCAAATGCGATCCGATTGTTTATTACCAGTGTATCTCTCAAGCCAAACACGCAATTGAGCTATACAAAACAAAAACATCTGTGCATATCAAAATATCCTTGAAATTTTCGTCTCTCGTAAGCATATGTGCGTATTGACTCAGAATTCAAAATTACCAGGGGTGATAGAAGTTTGACGCTGGCTAGGGGGTGGGTGCCAAAAAGTACCTCTTTATTAAGCCGGTTTACATTGTAGTGACCTTCGCGAACTTTCCCGATTATTGTACTATTAAAAATTCTACGCCTTTCCTGAAATTTCTATTAAGTTCACAATATTATTTCTACACCGTTTAGGCATATTAAATTATTAATTTACATGAATTCTTGTACTGTAACACTTAGTCACTATTTGAGCAATACGTACATACAACTTAGTTTTGTTATAACGATGCACGTTTTTTCCAGAACTTTCCGGAAACCCCAATTCATCTATAAATACACGAAACCAGAAATACAATTATTTTAAGCCTTTTCAATCACTCGATTGACTCAAACAAACAGAGCATTCGACTGCCAAACCTTTACAACATTACCTAAGGGTTACTCAGTATTTAGTAGTCCCTCTGTGACATTACTGCTAGTGACTACGCGGTCAAACATTGCTCAAATCAGATGTAAAATGGTGTTACGATAACTGCACACGATGATATCATTCACAATACTAACAATTAAGTATTGTTTCACATGAAAGATGTACAAAGCGACAAAGAATGATTTAGAAACCATAGTGCAATCACGCAACTAGAATTGTCATACCAACAAATCAGCAGTGAGGACAAAATTTTATATTACACAGACATTTAGCCGTTGTATAACGTCGTTATCCCTCGATGCAATGTAAAAGCACATTTTTTCAGCGACATTTATAGGCGTCGTGGGGTGCAAACTGAAGGTAACGGGCTCAGGTGGTTGTTTATTATGACAAATGAGTCCACCTTCAACTGAAAAATATTGCAGTTGTTCTGTAAAGGTAATTGTAACGACAATTATTGAAGAATATATTACTTTAAATTATTTAGGATAATGGTGGATCGCAGCTAGCGCCCTGCAGATAAGACCTGTCTAGAGACTCTCAGGAGAACGCAAGGGCGCGCATGCCGCATGATCATTAGCGCCCCCCCGTCTGCTCCTTATGATGGTCTCAACGCCTTCCTCAACATTCCCCTGCTGGAAACGATCTTTGTCCACAGGAAAGCTTCCAAGATTTCCCGCCGTCTAATTGACGCCGGCATTCGTTTCGGCCCCATAGGGCCATATAATAGGACCTACGGACAAAGAATATGTTCAGCACTTTGTCTGTCAAATGCCGTTTTCATTATCAGGGACCGGCTACGCTACCTCAGGCTGAACTCTCCATTATCAAGGTCCGCCAGCCAAACAGCATCCCAAGACTCATCCAGTTTGAATATGGGCCGAATGCAGAGACTCCAACCAGGCCAGTCATGTCGGGGTCCCTTTTATCCACGAAGCAACCGATGTAGCGGAATGCCATCGGATGAGGCGGCACCGAAGTCAAGCAGCTTCCGAACACCGCCCACATCAGCAAGTAAATGACAGCAAAGCTTTGTGAAAACATTTCTGTCTGGATTATTCAGAGTGAAAGCGTGGATGTTGGGGGAAACAGTCGGAGACTGAGCCCGGGAAAGAGTCCATTGTGCAGTTTTTATCTTTGCTTTGAAAAGGCAGACTTGCCGTCTTAAAAATTGTCTTTTGCTATTGGCCAATTCCCACTCAGTAGAACCAAACTGCGCGTAGCCTAGCTGAATTTTTCAGGTTGCCATGCCGTTGCTAAGGAAGCTGTGAGCCAGTCAGAAACGAGTCTTCTAACGCTTTTGTTTCTCTGCACCCAACCAGCCTGTGTTGCGCTGTCATGTTGAATAAATTTTCTTTTATAAAATGAGAGACCATCAGCGGCTTCACGACCAATTTAAATTGATCTTCACAAAGCATATTCAGTTATTTGTTACTAATCTAATTTTATTAAACTCTATTAGAACGGAATGCCAACAAAGGCCTGGGTGCCTCCGAATACTAGAAAAGCGTTGTGTTTTTGTGCTTTTCGACTTGGTTTCGCTCTATCATGACAATGCACCCCTCAGGTGTCGGGGTTGGGCTTTTCTGGCTTTGCAGAGACTTAGACATCGAATTCTTTGTACACCTACCCAAGTACAGTCATTCTCTTGCGAGGTTTGGGCAGTTGAATAAGGACTGGAATTCCGAGAGAAAAATCTATTTTTAACCCACCTTCAGATCCGGACATAGCGGAAAACACCCACTCAAAATAAACGAGAACTCCGGAACTCCACAGTCCTAATTTTGTAGGAATCGATCCTCTCCTTCTGAGTGTGTGCTGCTTTGATAAGCACTACTAAATGCAACACTGTAAATGAAAGACAAACTAAGACAGAAGACTCAATTCAGCCATGCCTTCTGACTCAGAGTCCAGACGTCAGCGAGCAGCTCAACAGCCACGTACAGCCCGATCCTCGTTGCGGCCGGTCTCTGGCAGAGCTCATGCCGGTCTCTGGCAGATTCGCAGGTGGGTCGAGAGCTTCTGTTGACTGCTAAAAAAACTGAAGTGAGGCCTGACAGCCCTGACTGCATGCTGAAGTTCTCCGGCTTTTCAGAGAGAAGCGGCTGAGCGATGGCAGCTGCGTCTCAATGTGTGAATCAGTGTTACTCACACTCAACATAAAACTTTGCTTGTATTGGATGAGGTGCCAAATATTAGGCTTACAATTATACAAATCACATCTTAAATTCAGTTATTAATTTTGTTGAGGTCGCGTTAAAAGCCAAAATACACTCATATCGATGATGACGCACTGCAGATGCTGCACGTGGGGATTCGACATGCGTCAGAAAACCCCACAGTTCAAACGAATCAAATCGATTAATCGACTCGTCAAGCGAGAAAAATTAAACAAAAGTTCTAAGCAGTTTCTTGGTTTTGAAAAAAAAAATTGATTTTAACTGTTACAGGACATTGTGATACACTGACACATCACCTGCATGAAGGGACTGGGCTGACATTTTCCATGAAGCTGAGCGTCATATAGCGGCTTTTCATGGGTGTTAAAAGTTGGAGTGCCGCTGAAAGTTGTGAAACTCTGAGTCCCGAGCTCTGCGTAATACGAAGAGTGATATGAAGAGTGATATGAAGAGTGATATGAAGAGTGATATGAAGAGTGATATGAAGAGTGATATAAAGAGTGATATGAAGAGTGATATGAAGAGTGATATGAAGAGTGATATGAAGAGTGATATGAAGAGTGATATGAAGAGTGATATGAAGAGTGATATGAAGAGTGATATGAAGAGTGATATGAAGAGTGATATGAAGAGTGATATGAAGAGTGATATGAAGAGTGATATGAAGAGTGATAGGGGCTCGAAATCAGGCCCTAGTTGGGTTGGGAGTGACGACACTTAAGAGTGACACTTTGAGAGTTACTTTGAGAGTTTATGAAGTAAAAAAGCCAAGTTCGAAGCTAAATCTTGAATTGCTTCATTTACTGATCACTATGAAATCTGGATGCTGATACTCAAGGGCTGCATGAAACCCCCTGCCGAAGTCCCAGCAGTATCGGCTATGACTTCAAGACTGACAGCTAAAAGACACTGGTTGACGGGTCAGTTCAGAGCCTCCTCCAGTCGGATACCCGATTCCCAGAGAGCCGCTTTTGGCGAGCCAGTTCGCCTTTTACAGTGGGTGAACCTTGTTCGCTTGACCATAGCTCGTATAAGCAAAAGCAGAAATTCTTATGCATTGCTGTTTATATTGATCGTAACTTGTTATTCACTCTAAATGTACTCAATCGGATAAATCTAGACGATGAAGCATCTTAAAGAGGCTGGATGAATTCGATTAATCAGCCGTGTTTACCAACAGTAGAGAATGCGAGCATTTAGTTATAATTTTCTAGCCGCCAAGAAAGAGATTCACTCAACAGTGTACTTTGCCTGTCTGGTGGGAATCCTGTTGTGACCTTCAAAAATTTATGATATTCTATCACGAAAGATGCAATCTATCTAAAAATAGTTTGTACAGGCAAGCACCTGGGAACACTTCAGAACAAGAGCTATGGCGGGTGAGTTGGGGGTGGGCTCTACGGCAACTCCACGGCAAATCCACGGCAAATCCATCGGTTTTTCAGTCTTATATAAAATAGCGTAAACTGTATGAAGAGAAAATAATCACCAAATAAAATTCTGCTCAAAAATTCAAATCAGCTTTGAGATTTCTGATTAAGAAACTATGCATGGGGAATTCATGAGAAACTGGAGTGCTGGGGAATTCATGAGAAACTGACGTGTTGGGGAATTCATAAAAAACTGTAGTGCTGGGTAAATTCATGAGAAACTGGAGTGCTGGGTGAATTCATGAGAAACTGGAGTGCTGGGTGAATTCATGAGAAATTGGAGTGCTGGGGAATTCATGAGAAACTGGAGTGCTGGGTGAATTCATGAGAAACTGGAGTGCTGGGGAATTCATGAGAAACTGGAGTGCTGGGTGAATTCATGAGAAACTGGAGTGCTGGGTGAATTCATGAGAAATTGGAGTGCTGGGGAATTCATGAGAAACTGGAGTGCTGGGTGAATTCATGAGAAACTGGAGTGCTTGGGACTTTATGAGAAACTGGAGTGCTGGGGGAAAATTTCACGAACTTGCTTTAGAATACTTAAACTCAGAGTAGTGTCTATAAAGCAATTAATTTTCTCTTCGTTGCTTTCAACACTTCAAGGAACTTGCAATCAGTCTATGGCCCAGGCTTCGGCTCTGTAGCTTGAACGAAAGCCGTGCAGTGAAAAATTCTCATTCAACCTGCGTTAAGCCAGGGCTACGAAATTTTCGATAGCCAAGAGAATGCCGAACCAGCGAGACATCGTTGTTGACTTCATCAAGGCTGGCAAGTCTGCAGCAGAATGCATGCGGCACCTGCAGGACATCCACCAGCATGAAGCCATGTCGCGGAGTCAAGTTTACCATATTTTCGGCCAACTGCGATCTGGTCACGATGGCTCTGATGGTCGCGGCAAGAACCGGGACCCAACCGTACGGACTTCCGCGAACATCCAAACCGTGGCCGCGCTGATCCAGCAGGACAGGCGCCTTACCGTCAGGGAGCTGGCAGATGAATCAGGGATCCCTAAGACCACTGTCCATGACATTCTAGTGCAAGATCTCCATCTCAAGCATGTGTCTGCCAGGTGGGTCCCTCACCTGCTCACTGCTGAGAACCGGGCGGAGCGGGTCCGCTGTGCCCAGGAGTTCCTCCGGATGATGAGGCAGGAGCCTGGCTTCCTCCGGCGAATCATCACGGCTGATGAAACCTGGCTGCACTACGTGACACCAGAGACCGAGAACCAGTCCAGGCAGAGGGCCGAACGGGATGCCAAGGCACTAACAAAGTCCCAGGTATCTCTGGGCACCAGAAAAACAATGGCTGTTGTGTTTTTCGACTCGGACGGCTTGGTGCACACCCATCACGTCCCGCAAGCCCAGACTGTCAACAGTGTCTACTACTGCTCCGTGCTGGACACCTTGATTGAGCAAATTCGACAAAAGAGGCCCAACATGGTGCAGGCTGGGTGGTTCCTCCATCATGACAATGCGCCCCCTCACGCGTCGGGCCACACCAGGGAATTCCTGGCCAGTAGAGGCATCCGGGTGGTTCCGCACCCGCCAAATTCGCCTGATTTGGCACCTGCAGACTTCTGGTTGTTCCCGCATATCAGAAGCAACTTTGCTGGACGCAGGTTTGACACCTTTCAGGAGGTGAAGAATGCATGGGAGGGGGTCACCGCCTCCATGGCCGCAAACCTGTACGCTGAGGCCTTCAACAAGTGGCAGTTGAGATGGCAACGCTGCACTGAGAAGGATGGCGACTATGTTGAAAAGTGATTCCTTAGTTACAGCAGCTGTCCATTCTTACTCTTGTCTTTCATCTTTTTCTGATACGCTCAGTCGGCTGAAAAAACTTTTTTTCTGAATTCTTTGATGCCTCACACAGAGCTTGCTCTGGCACACGTTTTCCTGCAATCTTTGGCTTACTTGACAGAAAGACTTCCAAACCCTCAGGTACAGAATACTATTCAAAGCAGTGCATTTTATAGTCAACGAGAACGTCTTTTAGAGGGGTAGGCTTTTCCATTTCCAGATAGGCTTGGCAAAGGCTTGGGCCAATTAGGCATCCACTTCATTGGCACGTGGAGGAGGCGGGGGTCGCTGCGGTTGCAACGGCGGGCATCCACAATTGGCTGCTTCTGCAGAAAAAGTGCTGCAGATTTCACTGCGGGGAAAGGAGACAGGCAAGACAATGCTGGCACGTAACAAACTTGCATACAGAGGCCTAAATAGCTCACGCGCAGCCCCTCAACCCAGCCAAGCAGCCACCCTGCTAGCAGTTCAATCACCCTCTCGAGACATCGTGTTCAGCGATGTTGCTTTCGGGTCGCCACACACACCCTCAATTACCCCAGCTAATGCCATTTAGCTGGCTACAGCTGGGTGAGAACGGAAGGAATGCTGAGTCTCGCTCAAGGACACAAATTGTTCCGAGGGATCGGAAATCGATCCCCCAACCTACAAGTCGTGACTCAGATGCTCTAATCACTAGACTACAACCCTGGAAGAGATCAAAGAGATCAAAGCCAAGAAGCTGCTCTAAACTTCTGTTTAATTTTTCGAATAATTTTGATTCGTTTCGTTTGAATGGTGGCGTTTTAAGACGCATGTCGAATTCTCACGTGCAGCATCTGCAGAGCATCATCATCGATATGAGTGTATTTTGGCTTTTAACGCGACATCAACAGAATTAATAAATGAATTTAGGTGATTTGTATAAATTTAAGCTCAATATTTGGCTTATTTAATACAAGCAAAGTTGTATTGCATGAGAGTGACACTGATTCACACATTGAGATGCAGGTGCAATCGCTCAGCCGCTTCTCTCTGAAAAGCTGGGGAAAGACTTGATTGTATGTCAGCATGCAATCAGGGCTGTCAGGCCTTCAGCCCTAAATGGTAATTTTTAAGCAACAGAAGCTTACAACCCACCTGCCAATCTGCCAGAGACCGGCATGGACGTTACGATGGGGCTGCACATGACTGTCGGGCTGCTGCTGACGTGTACGCTGATTACATCGGAGTCGGGCTGGAACAATTTGTGTCCTTTAGCCAGACAGCATTGCTTCACTTCAGCCAGTTGTATAATGGGTTACATAATTATTATAATTATAATTAATAATTAGCATTAGCATTAGCACCAATTATACAGCTGTTTTAGATGAATATTGTGTTGTTTTGCTCCCTAAGACGTGCTGTTGGGGTCACCAACTCCATGGCCGCAAACCCCTGTAAGCTGAGGCCTTCAACAAGTGGCAGTTGAGATGGCAGCGCTGCATTGAGAAGGGTGGCTACTAGTGTTGAAAAGTGCCGTGTGTTCTGCTTCTGTTGTTTCTTGGATTCCTGATTACAGCACCTGTCCGATATTTCACCGGACAACATCGGACTCAGAATGCTTATAGAATATTAGAATAAGTGAATTACAGCAAGCAGTACAATGTAAAAGATTTGAAAATAGAAAAACAGTACAATGCACTGCTAGAAGCCATACGCTGCGCCGGCAAAACCGTGGAAAGACCGGAAAGAGGTAAAATATTAATTTTCTAATTTAATTTAGAAATTAGATTTAATTTAATTTAATTAATTTAATTTAATTTAATTTTCTAATCTAATTTAAAACCTTTTCTAATTTAAATTAAATAATAAATTTTCTAATTTAATTAGAAAAGAAAATTTTAGAAAAGAAATAAAAAGAAAAGAAATAAAAAGAAAAGAAACGATTTAGAAAAGAAATTTTCTAATAGATAATTTAATTAGAAAATTATCTAATTAGAAGTCGGTAGATAATTAAGACTTATTACTTTATTAAGAATTATTAAGACTTATATAAGTTCAAATATAAGTCTTTTCCGAAAGATGAAATTATTATTGAACTATAATAACTTGAAGTGTTGAACTCATAGTGGATTCATGTTTCTACATAGTGGACATAGAAAAAAAAGTGTGTTGGACTCATAGTGGACATAGAAAACTCACAATGAGATGTACGATGATTCCACGTTATCATAAGTTTTCATACGGCACTCATAGCAGGTAATAAATAAATAGCCTGCTATAATACGATGTAGCACGAACAATTTATATTTATATATATATATTCCAACACACTTAAGCTTAAGCATTCAGCTCGATCTCTCTCGACACATCGCAAATCAGCCATCGTTGCGGCCAGCAATGCCAGCAGCAGACGTCAGCGAGCAGCTCAGCAGCAGCCCGACAGCCACCTCCAGCCCCATCGTTGCGGCCTGGGACGCAGAGCTCATGGCAGATTCGCAGGTTGGTTTTTGAGCTTCTGTGATTCTCAAGCATGAGGCTTGACAGCCCTGAGTGCATGCTGAAATCCCTGAATTTCCTGAATCCCTGAATATTTTTCTGTGAAATCCGGCTTTTCAGAGACCTTCGCAACCTGATGGCTGAGCGATGGCAGCTGCATCTCAATTTGTGTAAATCCCAGTGAAAAAAATGATATGGATTCCATGTGGATTTTTCATATGAAATCCATATGTGCATTTGTCTCCGTCCATCCATGTGGAATCAAGATATGGATTCCACATGGAAGATCCATATGGAAGTAATTATGTATTTCACATAGAATCCACATTGTCATTGAGTAAGCAGCCATTATACTGGTTGCCATAATAAATTGTTGCATCCTCAATCTCAAAATAATACCAGATCTCAAAATTTCATACGAACCCCAGATCTCAATACCATATAAAAGAAACTGAAACACAGATGAAACACTAGCTATAGCAAAAAATATTTCTGCACAAAAATTCAATATTCAATATTCAAAAACGATGTAAGGTGTATTTATGTACAGTAGTGAGTCACTGGCACACAAAGAATAAACACACTGATGTAAATATTGATATCTTTAGAGTTGCACTGCGCATATGATATAATATATAATTTGAAATTGAAATTGTCAATAGCATTAATTAATTAACAATAATATAATGCATCAGAATTAGAACAGTCAGAAACATGCTGCTGCCAATTGCCAGAATGCTGCTTCTTCAGGTCAGGTGAGCAACCTTAGAAAAGAAAGGGGTTAAATTACAGAATTTTATAACAGATTGACAGATTTTGTAATAGATTTTGATAGATTTTGATGACAGAAAAAAATCAGTTTATAACTAAAACTTACCATTGCTTCACAAAAGGTAGCATTCGAGATATTAAATTCAAATTCCAAGTAGCTTTGCAAGCTTCTTCAAATGCAAGACCAAGGTGACATCCAAGTTTGAGGATGGGCCATGTAATGTTAGGCATGAATGAAATAGAAAAATAATTGTTGCCAATTAAGATTGATAAATAATATTGATATAATTCATAAAACTAATTTAATGATGAATACTTATAAAATAAAATAAAGTTTATTTTAAAATTAACTAGGCCTAAGTCCTAGGTTTATTTTTTAAGCGCAAAGTGTGTATATGCACCCTAAATTTTAAAATTGCACCTTGAAAATTGAAATTAAAAAGTTGATAATACAGTTTAGGTGTGATCTCATTACCTATTTTTCTGTTGAAGCCTTTTTTGCACTGCCTTTATATAAGAAAAAAGAGAAACTACATTCTAAGCCTTAAAATCATAAAACCCTAAAAGTGAGCATAGGGTATGATTTTGCACCTTGTCTCTAGCAAAAAAGAAAACCCTACCTAAGTCAATCAATAAAATTAAATTAATAAAATTAAAATAATAAGTACAAAAAATTAATATATGTTTCTATAAATTTAATTTTTGATTTTAAAACTGATTTTAGACTATAAAGTATTTAGGCAAAGCAATGCATGTTTTTTTTATATTTGCTGGCCTATTATAATTAAAAGGGGGGTTGTAGCCAAGCGGTAGCACAGCTGCTCTAGTGTGCTAGCGACCTAGGCTCGATTCTAAGAGTAGTCACATTAATTTGGGGCTGAATTGGAATCTTGGCTTGGCTCTCTGCTTGTGCAATTAACAGCCTTGAGAGCCAACCCCCAAGGCACAGTGAAGTATACATGCCTAACAATAAATAAAGTTAGGGCCATTGTATACTCCTGTGTAAGTGTGCCTGCATACATATCCGCACGCTTGTGTGCCTGCTCAGGGGAGTTAGTGGAATAGGCAGCAATGCCTCTCGCTAGTTGTATGCCTATGTCGCTTAAAGTGTGCCAGGGTGCATACAACCCCCTGCCTCTAATAAAAAAATAGTATGATTAGGCCTAAACGGTATAGGACAAGACCACCACACTTGGGGGAGCTAGGAGGGAGGAATTTGGCTCACCATGTTATTGGATGGGGCTGAGGAGGGGTAAGATGGGGAGAGCCAGCAAGACAAGGCCACAAGAGAAGAACTAGTGAGCAGGCTAGCCTGGCTAGGTAGGTGAGTGAGCCAGGCTCCTTGTTTTTTCATTTAATTTGAATTGTTAAAATTGCCCTGGTTGACTTGCAATCATTTTGGGCCACTTATTCATCTTATTAGTGACCAATCTTAGGACACTTCCTCCTTATCTAACTCCACAACCCATCATAACCAATAGCAATGCTGAAAGATTGGTAGCTTCCCCTCAATTCCAATAGTCAGTAAGAGCTGTGGCGGTCTTGGTATGTGGCGGTCTTGGTCATGCACCGGCCTAAACATTAGGCCTAATCTTAAAAGCTATGTCCTATGGCTATTAAATTCTGGACTTGGCCTAAATCAGATCAAATTTACAATAATCATTATTTATTTATAATAGCAACCTTAGGGATCTGCTAGGCTAGCTATGCCAAAAACAGGTTGCAAGTGTAATTGCAAAGAATTATTTATAATGATTAATAATATTGTTTTTAAAAATGCAACAAGTCCAAAAGATGCTAATAGGCTTTTTTGAAGAAAATCATAAATGAATAGATTTTTAACAGATTAACTAGATTGACTAGTCACAATTCACAAAGTCAAGCGAGGCCTAGTCTTAACCTTAATTAAAATAGAAGGACCTGAATTGATAGTTATAGGCCTAGCTTAAAATAGGCCTAATATTAGGCCTAATAAGCATACATAAATAGATAGGCCCTAGGCCTAGGACTAATAGGTAGGACTAAGAGGAAATTATGAACTTCGAAAGGCCTATTTAAGTTTAAAAAATGAGTAGCCAATCTATGGACAAGGCCATTGGATTCCTAGAAATTGGATAAGCCTAAATAAATTTATCATGGATGGATTTTACCAAAACTGGCAAAAGTATTAGGCCTATCTATGATGAAATACTGATTTATCTAATTTCTAATCCCATGGAGGCCATGGCCTTATAAGTTATTGCCTATAGGCTACGTCTACTAAAATTTTTAAGGTGCTTAAATAGCCATAAACAAGGCAATTTATCTTTCAAGGCCTTGAACCATGCAAGACATTGACGAATATAAAATAAAATAAATTTAATCTTAAAAAGCACGAAACGTTTTTTATTGTTCACTTCTATTTTGTCTATTTTAACAAACATTATCTTATTTTCTGATTAAAATTTAGCTTTAAGATATTAATTTTTACTTAAAAGCATATAAATGTAATAATTAATTATAGTAATTTTATAAAAACGTCTGAATGTGGTGTATCACAGTTTTTTATCGAAGTGGATTCCATGTTGAATCAATATACGCTTATTTCTAATGAATTCCTTGTAAAATCCACATCAACATTAGGACAGTAAAAATTAAAAAATAATGCATAAAAAATACTTTGCATACCATTATGTCATCTTTAAGTCATTAATTTGCAAAAATTAAGGAAACATTTAAATTCCACATGGCCACGTGGAACCCACGTGGAATCCATGAATCATTTTTCACTGGGATCACACTATGATTAGATGCATCAAATCTTTGACTTTTTTCCTAAATTCATGTTAATTAATTTCATTAAATTCTGTTAATAGCCGCGCGTTAAAAGCCAAAATACACTCCTATCGATTCGATCGATGATGAGCTGCAGCTGCACTGCAGGTGTGAATTCGCCATGCGTCTGAAACCGCCAGAATTAATCGATTGATCGACTTTGTCAATCGGGCACACTTAAACAAAAGCGAGAAAAACAGACACATCACATGTACATGAAAATTCCATTAACATAAAGCTTCAGCTTCTGGCAACACTAATTTATTTCACGAGCAGGTAGAATGAGCCTCATGAGAATGAGGTAGAATGTTCCCACCAGCACCAGCCCTCCCCTTTCTACCTAGGAGGATAAAGACAATATAATTTATATCCGTTGCAGATCAACTGAACTGATCAATGAACTTGCAAAGTACGTAAATTAAAATATAATAAAGCACAACAAATTGCTTTAAAAGAATCATTGTTCATATTTAAAGTTTTGGCTATATTAATGTAGATTAGATATTTTTTGTACCTATAAATGCTAAATAAAAGAAAAAATGCTTAAGACATTAAGACTTTAAACTCGGAAGAATTGTTTAATTTAATGAGCGTCGCGGAAATTTAGGAGTTATGTCCGAATTTATCTACTGCGGTTAGTAGTGCGCAAAGTTTTTTGCAGTAGTAGTAAATGTGGAATTTCATATTTAGAAGCCCTGACGCCAAATCTCAGTCGTTTTTTGCTCGCCGTAGCAACGCTTGCTCTCACACATTTCTTGCTCTCTCAAATTTAAATTAAACTATTAAATTTAACAAAAGTACATAACTCTTATCACGGATACGAGTTTGTTTAATGACAAAACGTAGAATTTTTTCTTAATTTTTACACGGTCTCCAATCTCAATTATTTCTTTATTTAATTTTAACCATAATGCAAGAAAAATGAATAGTGAGCAGTTGGAGATGCGAGTGGGATATCACTCCAGCAGCAATTCACTGTAAAACATGTGTAACCAATGAATTATTAATTGTATTAGGTCAATATGATTTTCATATCTTATATTTTTGCGGCGTAGGTAAGCGGAGTATTTGAGAATTGCCCCTCAGTCATTACTCCTGGACAGCCTGGACAGTCTCTTAACTCGAGAATTTCTCAACTCAGGAGAAAACCCCGCGTGGGCTAAAAATAGATTTCTGCGTGCACGGAGCTGCGGCAAATCCACGGCTTTTCCGCCTGCCACAGAGTTGTGCTAAGTGCAGTTTTATAAGCACTTCGGAACAAACATTTCGTTGGAGAAAATGCAGTTTTCTTGTCGATTTTCAACACTCAAACTGAGCAGCTTCAGTTTATTTAAAACAATTGAAACATTTCGACAGAGCATTCAACTGAGAATGAAGCAGATCGCAAATGCAGTCTGAATGCCTGACAGTAGTATGCAAAGGATATTATTATTATTATTGATAGAAATGGCACATTTAACATTGCAATCGCATTCGCCTATTAGAATAGACGCAATCAGGCTTTGAGTCCGGGCCGATATGTATCGAAAAGACCCAGCATGCAGTGCGAATTGCAGCCTGAGTGAGCCGCGGCCTCAGCAGCTGAGCAGGCAGGCATCGCAGTAGAAATTGTCCAAGGCGGCGTCCGCGACCAACTCGACAGACGCCAGCAGCCGGGCGCACTCGGCGTGGAAGCGGCTGCCGCATTCCAGACAGCGGATGTGGAGCTGCGGCTGCTGACCGGCCTGCTGGCAGGTGGGGATCGGCTGCTCACAGGCTGAGCACTGGGGCGACGTCCTGTGCGGGGAGCGGCGACTGCGGTTGGTTGGTGCTGTGGTGTCACTCTGTGTGTCACTCTGTGTTACTCTGTGTGTCACTCTGGGTAGCTGCGGCACTCTGTGTCACTCTGGGTAGCTGCGGCACTCTGTGTGTCACTCTGGGTAGCTGTGGCACTGTGTTTGTCATTCTGGGTAGCTGTGGCACTCTGTGTGTCACTCTGGGTAGCTTCGCCACTCTGTGTATTACTCTGTGTAGCTGCAGCACTCTGTATGTCCCTCTGGGTAGCTACTGCACTCTGTGTGTCACTCTGGGTAGCTGCGGCACTCTGTGTGTCACTCTGGGTAGCTGCGGCACTCTGTGTGTCACTCTAGGTAGCTGCGGCACTCTGTGTGTCACTATGGGTAGCTGCGGCACTCTGTGTGTCACTATGGGTAGCTGCGGCACTCTGTGTGTCACTCTGGGTAGCTTCAGCACTCTGTATGTCACTCTGGGTAGCTTCGACACTCTGTGTGTCACTCTGGGTAGTTGCGGCACTCTGTGTGTCACTCTGGGCAGCTGCGGCACTCTGTGTGTCACTCTGGGTAGCTTCAGCACTCTGTGTGTCACTCTGGGTAGTTGCGGCACTCTGTGTGTCACTCTGGGTAGCTGCGGCACTCTGTGTGTCACTATGGGTGTCACTATGTGTCACTCTGGGTAGTTGCGGCACTCTGTGTGTCACTCTGGGTAGCTGCGGCACTCTGTGTGTCACTCTGGGTAGCTTCAGCACTCTGTGTGTCACTCTGGGTAGTTGCGGCACTCTGTGTGTCACTCTGGGTAGCTGCGGCACTCTGTGTGTCACTATGGGTAGCTGCGGCACTCTGTGTGTCACTCTCATCACTCACAAGCACTCTAAAATTTGCTGCAAAGACCAAAAGTCACACACCAGAAATCCGGGCGCTCCTCAGCCTCGTGCCCAGTCACGCGGACACGTCGGACATGCCGAAGCCGACGGCGAACAGGCCGCAGCGGAGCTTCTTGATATTTGATGATGAGCCGGCGGGGCAGGATGCAGCCCTTCAAACTGAGGTGAGGCTCATCCATGAAGAGCGTGAGCACAACCGAGCACATGAGGCAGAGGGGCAGGAGAGAAACCCTGGGCTCAGGGCAGGGCCAGCTGTACGAGCCTGGGGTGGGTGTATTTTTAGCACGCCTGGAGCTCTACAGTTTGGTTTTCTGTCTGCCCGGCCGTGCCTAGGCGCTCCGCCCCTCCGCTCGCCGCCCACGCAAATGATACAGCCAAGGACGACTTAAGTAGACGGACGGGAAACCTCGTTTCTTAGAAATTTTAGAAGGCAGGTGTTTCCGAAAAAATACACTACGGAGATAAAAAGTTTTCATTTTTTCAGCACAAAAGTTGTTATTGCTTTCGATAAGAGGCCGATCCAGTGTTCATTTTTGATATGTTGCACAATGACGTCACCACACAGCAGTAAATTGGCGAGTTTTGCTATGTTTCCAAACTTACCATGACATGACTTGCTTGAGGCAATCTTCCTAATAAACTTGCGGTCTAATCATTTTCAAGTTAAACAAGTTTTGCATGTCTCAAAGAGAGGAGGTTGATTGGAGACTTCGAACTGTAGAGAGCAGTGTTCTCCTTGCTTGCTGTTGTCCAGCTCTCCCTTCGTGCTGCGAGTCTGCCTGCAGCCCGGAGCAGGGCTCGCCATTTTCTCTCAGGTCAACCAGTCTGCCTGGTGTATTTCTATTGCTCAACAGGGTGGGGGCTGTGAAGGTCTTAGAAATCGAATCTTAGTTGCAGCGCTTGTTGAAGAAATTCTTAGAGTTTATCCAATCAACAACAATTACCGATCAGACTCAGACTCCGAGTCCAGGACCCGAGCGGTGCCAGCAGCAGCGGATGACTCCAGAGAGCTTTTTTGTCCCTTTTCCACAATTTCAGACCCGCGAACTTTGATTTTGATCACACAGACAGCTGACATGTAGACTGTCACATTAATTTAAAACTTGGCAATGGAGTTGGTCAGTAAACAATCCACAGAGAGTGTGCAAGTGCCGCTGTACACCCAGTCAGAGCGTGTGTATGAGGGTGCTGCATGCGTATTGGCGCGCTTGTATGGTGTGCTCAGAAGTCAGAGGAATGAGCAGAATTGCCGTCAGTGCTGTATGTGAGAGAAGGTGGCCCACATTCACCTGCGAATATATTAATATTAAAAGCACTTGCACTTACTTACTGACCCTCAACTAAAAGTTTGTCCTTGGCTGTACTGGGCGTACCTAAATAGGGGCAGTGTATTTGAAATAAAAACGGTGGCAGTGTAAGGCACAACATAGCAAATTCTTCTTATCAAGATTTATAACACAGAGTTGAATAGGAAGCGAAGTTAGCCATTAAAAGAGGCCCATAATAAGCTGCATCTCATTATTCTGGTAAACAATAAATGAATAATACTTTATTCACGGTCTTGAATAAGTATAACAATAAAGTTCATAAGGCCCAGGATTGTAACCGCAGTCGCGTCGGGATCTGCACCGCGCCCCAGCCAGCGACGGTGCGACGTCGCTGTCGGCGATGCGAGCTTCTGACGCCATGGACGACTCTGCTGGACTGCCGCTGGCTCTGACGAGCTGCTGAAAACAGATCTGACTGTTAACAGCACAGTGGCTAAATACGAGTTACGGAATGGCACCGGCCTGAATTGTCACAGCTGTGATTGGCTGGCTGCAGGAGTCTCAGTGCAGCCAGCGTGGCTATAGCACAGACGGCGACCCTGGATGTACCATTGTTAGTAGCTGCTAAATAGCTTTTTGCGTGGGTGTTAGGACTGAGAAATTGTAAAGAATAAGAGAATGAAAGAAGTAGCTGGAAAGCGGGACTTCATGCAGGCAATTCCGCGGGAAACCCACAGTTTTTCTCACGCTTTTGCTACGAGCGTACAAATAGCCTGGCTGGCTGGAAATATTGGCCCTGCCGTTGAGCAACTGCTCAGAACTTGAAAAACCACCCTATGCACTGTTTGAGCTGCGCACATTGAATTTTGCTTATCACACAATCGGACACTTACAGTCGCTGTGGATGTTGTGGTGATGCTTGTGGTGTCTGAGGGATATAGGTGTGGCGTTTGAGGGTGATTTTTGTGGAGTCGGATTGCGATTTTTGTGCATGGGATCAAGCTAAGTCAAAGACTCCGAGTCCAGAAGCCCAGCAATGCCAGCAGCAGACGACGTTAGCGAGCAGCTCCGGCAGCTGCCCGACAGCCACATGCAGCCCCATATTTGTGGCCTGAGGATCAGATTAGATTAGATCAGATTTTCCAGGAGCGGTTGTGGCCACCTAATCACGGACAACAACCAAGGGCACACAAAGGACTTGCTTGAAGAGTTCACGAACTTGCTTTAGAATAAGTATGATGTCCCGCACCTGCAAGATATCCACCAACATGAGTCGCGGAGTCAAATTTCTCATATTTTCAGCCAACTGCGATCTGGTCACGAGGTCATCTGGTCATCTGGTTCTGATACTCGGGGCACTAACCGGGACCCAACCGTACGGACTTTCGCCGTCGGTTGCTGTCGAAATTTTGAGCTTTTTTTTAATCAGTGACTAGACGGCTCCTAAATTCAAAATTAAATTCTGTTGACGTTGCGTTAAGATTTAGTCAAAATGCACTCGTATTGATGAGCTTCATATTGAGTAGCAATCAGTGTAAAACATCTGCAACTAATTGTTACAGAACTTGTTATGTCACTCTCATCACTCACAGGCACTCCAAATGTCACTCTCATTACTCACAGGCACTCCAAATGTCACTCTCACCACTCACAGGCACTCCAGATGTCACTCTCATCATTCACAGGCACTCCATATGTCACTCTCATCACCCACAGGCACTCCAGATGTCACTCTTATCACTCACAGGCACTCCAGATGTCACTCTCATCACCCACAGGCACTCCAGATGTCACTCTTATCACTCACAGACACTCCAGATGTCACTCTCATCACTCACAGGCACTCCAGATGTCACTCTCACCACTCAGGCACTCCAAATGTCACTCTCATCATTCACAGGCACTCCATATGTCACTCTCATCACCCACAGGCACTCCAGATGTCACTCTTATCACTCACAGGCACTCCAGATGTCACTCTCATCACTCACAGGCACTCCAGATGTCACTCTCATCATTCACAGGCACTCCAGATGTCACTCTCATCACTCACAGGCACTCCATATGTCACTCTCATCATTCACAGGCACTCCATATGTCACTCTCATCATTCACAGGCACTCCATATGTCACTCTCATCATTCACAGGCACTCCAGATGTCACTCTTATCACTCACAGGCACTCCAGATGTCACTCTCACCACTCACAGGCACTCCAGATGTCACTCTTATCACTCACAGGCACTCCAGATGTCACTCTCATCACTCACAGGCACTCCAGACGTCACTCTCATCACTCATCCAGCAGGTCCAGCAGGCGGCGCCAGTCGAGCCGCCGGGTGCACCCAGCTATTATGCTGAAACGCTGAGGTACGGAGTATTCATTTACACGGAGAACGGAGAACTCATTTAGCGGGCTTTTCCAGTGCTTACAGTGTCTCTTCCTAATCCGATGGCTGCAAAGGCCAATTGGGCCGCCACTTCATTGGCTCGTGAAGGAGGCGGGGGTTGCTGCGGTTGCAACGGCGGGCATCCAAAATTGGCTGCTTCTGCGCGGGGAAAGGAGACAGAGACCAGTGCTGGCACGAAAGAATTGTGTGTGAAAGAAACTTGCAGACGAAGGCAGGTCAGCAAACACAGCGCACGCACAGCCCCTCCCCCCTCCTGACCCAGCAAAGCAGCCACCCAGCCCGCAGTTCAATGGCCCTCACCAGTGGCAAGCCTAACAGGAATTTCTACCTCAATGTCTAAAACTGACTATCCAGATCTAGGACGCTGGGCTCACTGCATGTCGCCAAACCAACCACCGCCTGTCTCTTGCCGAAAAGTGGAGTTTTCTATGGGAAATTGGGAAATTGGGGGCTGGGGGGCAGGATGATTCAAGGGAAGAGAAATCGCAACACGTGGGTTACACTGGATAATAAATTTGGTTGTTGAATTCTGATAACTAGGGGGTGGATTCTCAACAAGTGCAAAGCGATAATTAGTGATTTGTGTAAGTAAAACACGCAATGCATGTACAATTAGGCGCACAATATGCGACTAAGATTGCAAATGCAAACACAAATTTTCAATTTCTCTTTCAGTGGCTGATTTGTACTTTTATTCGAATTCAAATTACCACATTATAACAGCATCTTTACACAAAGGCAAGTTTTGCAAAAAGTTGTAAACCAACTTCACACATATCCAGTCCTCCACACATGTATCTCTAATGTATTCTTAATGCATTTAAACATACTTTTGGTGGCGTTGGCAACGAATTACAACAAAGAAACAACGAAGAGTCATTTCATCGAACTCCACTCTACGCCAAGCTTGAGGCCAGCAAACAGGGTTTCTAATTTTCTTTAATTAAATTCTCAAAAATGTCAAAATCATCATCGCAGGCCGCAATTTTGAGTTGACTTCTACTTGAATTCTACTTCAGTTGGACGCAAACCTGTACGCTGAGGCCTTCAACAATTGGCAGGTGAGGTGGCAACGCAGCATTGAGAAGAGTGGCGACTATGTTTAAAAATGACTGTGCTGTTTGTTCTGGTTGCTTCTTTGTTTCCTGAGTTACGGCACCTGTCCGATTTTTCACCGGACAGCTCTGGCACTTTGTGTGCAAATTCTCGAGTTTTAAAGTGATTCTCATCAGCTGTGAAGTAAGTTTTGGCAGTTGAATGAGTTCTTTAAAACAAAACAGTTTGTCCAGAAGACCGAACAAACGCCCGCCACGAGAAATTCTAAAAATAGCTCCCTCTAAACTCCTGGTTGCCAAGAGGGCTCTAGACACCCAGAGTGTTTAGCATATTACCTCTATGCTAGAGGTAATAGCAGTGTGAGTCACATTGATTTACACACAGAGATGCAGCTGCCATCGCTCAGCCTTTAAACTCACACTTTAAAATAGCACAGTCATTTAAAGTTGTTGTTTTTTTTTTCAGGCGCAACTGACCGGGCAGTAAGGCAGGCAGAGCATCGCTATAAATGCAAGTTGGTCTTATCTAATATTACACTATTACACTAGACATATAAGATTCATATCGATCTCTTGGAACATCCCTCAGAAAATCCCTCAGACTCCGAGTCCAGAAGCCCAGCAATGCCAGCAGCGGACGATATCAGCGAGCAGCTCAGCAGCAGCCCCACAGTCACGTGCAGCCCCATCGTTACGGCGTGGGACGCAGAGCTCATGCCGGTCTCTGGCAGATTCGCAGGTGGGTTTTGAGCTTCCGTGATTGCTTAACACATTTTTTTGTTGGCACCGACACTTGGCTCGCAAAAATCGCTGAAATAAAAAGCATTGTTTTAAGCATAATTCTTATCGCAGAATTTCACGATTCTTACCCCCAGAATCACACGATTCTTACCCCCAGAATCACACGATTCTTACCCTCATAATCTCATGATTCTTACCCCCAGAATCTCACGATTCCTACACCCAGAATCTAACGATTCTTACCCTCAGAATCACACGATTCTTACCCCCAGAATCACACGATTCTTACCCCCAGAATCACACGATTCTTACCCTTAGAATCTCACGATTCTTACCCTCAGAATCTCACGATTCTTACCCTTAGAATCTCACGATTCTTACCCTCAGAATCTCACGATTCTTACCCTTAGAATCTCACGATTCTTACCCTCAGAATCTCATGATTCTTAAACTAGAATCTCATGATTCCTACACCCAGAATGTCACGTCTCTAGGTAATTCTGGAGGGGGGATTCTACCTCAAAAGAATATAACATCGCTGAAAATTGCTGCATATGACAAAAAATCGCTCAGCAATTTAAAATCGCCCAGCGATTAAAATTCGCCGGGGTGGAAACACTGTTGCTTAAAAATTAGTACTGAGGCCTGACAGCCCTGACTGCATGCTGAAATTCTTTCTCCGGCTTTTCAGAGACGCCTTCGCAACCTGATGGCTGAGCGATGGCAGCTGCATCTCTGTGTGTAAATCAATGTGACTCACACTGACACGTTGGTACAGATGAAATGAGATGAGATGTCAGTGATTTGCTTCAAATATTGACTTGTCATACATATTATATTCAGTTATTTATTCTGTTGATGTTGCGTTAAAATCCATAATACTGCAGCAGTGAACTCGACTCCCCCGCCTGAAAACCCCACGGCTCAACCGAATCGAATCAGTTAATCTACTTGGGCACAGGTAAACAAAGTTCAATAAGCAACTTATTGATTTTGAAAAATGTGATAAACACATGAGCTGCTACAGGACAGCTGTGATACACTGGCACACATCACATGCACATTTTCATCTTAATTAACATGAAAAGCCCAGGTACTGCTACAGTTTATCAGGCTTGATTGAGCTCAGATAGAATTATAGAATGAGCACAAGTGACGTCACTGATTGGCAGCCTTCATATCGATTTCTGTTGCTTCAAATGTTGTTTCAGGACATGCGACTGATGACTGCATGCGTCAGAGCGATTTAGGCTTCTCCCTTCTGTTTGATTCTCTGCTTCTGCCTATCATTAATAATTAATGCGCAGGCCGATAAGTGCTGATTTTCATATTTTATAATATTTTCCGTGGCAAACTAATTATTCAATATTATGACTAAAAAAACAAATACAAACGGCTAATGAGGAATAGAATCTCCATTTGTGAATATAAATTATCTGGTAGCCTGAACAGTAGTAACTCGAGAATTTGTCTTGTTTAAATTCTGGGGAGAGAAGAATTAAGAGAATCCCGGGGGAGCTACGTTCGCTCGTGCAGCTACGTACACGGTAGCTAAAAATAGCCACAGAAAATATCTGCGTACAACGTACCACCAGCGTACAATTCAAGAGCTGCGGCAAATTCACCGTTTTTCTAAACATACTACTCACTGCTACTCATATTTATTGAAACAGTCACCTCATTCCATCAGTTTCAAATAACAAAATGCAGCCAACGCCAGCAAATGCTGTTTTATTGTCGATTTTCAACACTCAAACTGAGCAGCTTCAGTTTAATTAAAACAATTGAAACATTTCGACAGAGCATTCAACTGAGGATGAAGCAGATCGCAAATGCAGCCTGAATACCTGACAGTAGTATGCAAAGGATATTATTATTATTATTGATAGAAATGGCACATTTAACATTGCAATCGCATTCGCCTATTAGAATAGACGCAATCAGGCTTTGAGTCCGGGCCGATATGTATCGAAAAGGCCCAGCATGCAGTGAGAATTGCAGCCTGAGTGAGCCGCGGCCTCAGCAGCTGAGCAGGCAGCCATCGCAGTAGAAATTGTCCAAGGCGGCGTCCGCGACCGACTCGACAGCCGCCAGCAGCCGGGCGCACTCGGCGTGGAAGCGGCTGCCGCATTCCAGACAGCGGATGTGGAGCTGCGGCTGCTGACCGCCCTGCTGGCAGGTGGGGATCGGCTGCTCACAGGCTGAGCACTGGGGCGACGTCCTGTGGGGGGAGCGGCGACTGCGGTTGGTTGGTGCTGTTGTGTCACTCTGTGTGTAACTCTGTGGTCACTCTGTTTGTCACTGTGTGTGTTACTCTGTGTGTCACTCCGGGAAGCTGCAGCACTCTGTGTGTCACTCCGGGAAGCTGCAGCACTCTGTGTGTCACTCTGGGTGTCACTCTGTTTGTCACTCTGGGTAGCTGTGGCACTCTGTGTGTCACTCTGGGTAGCTGCGGCACTCTGTGTCACTCTGGGTAGCTTTGGCACTCTGTGTGTCACTCTGGGTAGCTTTGGCACTCTGTGTGCCACTCTGGGTACCTGCGGCACTCTGTATGTCACTCTGGGTTGTAGTGTCACTCTGTTACTCTAGATAGTTGTGTCACTCTGTGTCACTTTAATCACACTCTGAATATTTCGGCACACTGAAAATCTCTCATCACTCACGGGCACTCGGGGTGTCACTCTCATCACTCACAGGCACTCCAGGTGTCACTCTCATCACTCACAGGCACTCTACAGGCACTTACAGCACGAATCGATGCAATTTAAAGTTTGTGACTAAAAAAATCTGCTGCCTGATTTTCACTACAATTCTCGTAATTATTCAAAACCAAATATAGTAAACAACAGCAGGACACACATGTTTTTGCCAGAATCCAAACAAGATTTTCTAAATCTATATACATTTTTAACCCTTATGAGTGCATATTGATCCATGAACTTGTACCAGTCAAATTAACAAAAACATCATTTATTTCTATGGCTACTGTAATTTACTGTCTCAAAATTAGTCGTTTACACTTAACACAGGGTGAGATTAGAGATGGAGTCAGCCAGATGTAGGGTGCGACTGGAGATGGAGTCAGCCTGATGTAGGGTGCGACTGGAGATGGAGTCAGTCGGATGTAGGGTGAGATTTGAGATGGAATCAGCCAGATGTAGGATGAGATTGGAGATGGAATCAGCCAGATGTAGGGTGAGACTGGGTCACCCCTACATCTAGGGTGAGATGGAATCAATTTAGGTTGAGACTGGAGATGGAGTCAGCCTGATGTAAGGTGAGATTGGAATTGGTTCATTTCTCATTAAAAGCAGATCGAATTTTTGTATCTAAGTAAAACATCCCTGTTTTACATATTCTTTGAAAGGTTCTATTTGCAAAATATGAGTGGTTTATACATTTTTATAGTTTTTGCACACATTTCAAAATATAAATTCGAGAAGTTACGTAACAGAAGGTTACGTACGTAACGTAATAGAAGTTGCGTTCCAACAGATGTCTGCAGCTTCAATTCTTTCTGTACTGGCACTGTGAGGGTTGCCACTGTCAAGCCCTTGTACTTCTACCGCGGCTGCATAACCGCAGCTCTACTGGAGTTCAGCACGCTGCATGTACTAACCAGGGCCAATCTACTTACTTGCACCGCTGGCAGTGAGAGGTTACCAAATTCAGCTGGCGAGAAGTGCGCGCGCGTCTTCTTTGTCAAAGAATTCAGATTTTGCGTCAAGAATTACTTTTACTTCTAAAATCTCTATTGATGATGTTAATGATGTTAGCAATGTGGTTTTCTATCAACACGCTGGTCACAGAATGCTATACTTACTACTACACAAATGAAAAATGTAACAGAATCAGGAAATGAGCCATCCTGAGACAAAGACCTGCTACTATTGCATGCAGATGGAAGTGCATAAAAATCGTAGCTAACTTTGTCACTTTAAGCTCTTTAAACTGTTCTGTCACTTTGAGTTCATTTCATGACATCAAGGAGCACAGCATGCGTCTTCTGCATCACTGGCACTGGTCGATACGGGCGTACGCCCGAAAGCTCTCTCTCTCTCTCTCTCTCTCTCTCTCTCTCTCTCTCTCTCTCTCTCTCTCTCTCTCTCTCTCTCTCTCTCTCTCTCTCTCTTTCTCTCTCTCTCTCTCTCTCTCTCTCTCTCTCTCTCTCTCTCTTTCTCTCTCCCTCTCTCTCTTTATCTCTCTCTCGACAAGCCAACCTACACTCAGATTCGTCCGCCTGTAACGAGAGCAGGACCTGCTCATCCGACAGCAGCAGCGAGAAACCATGACTGACTTCATTGACTTCTCCAGAGTTGACTTTCAACAGGAAGACTGCATCCTACAGTCATTGCCAATTGATTTTTGTTGCTTACCTCCTTAGCTTAGAGCATGTGGTCAAACACTCTCAACAGGTGTCCTCCCCTGCTACTTTTCCAAGAAAGACAGCTCTAACCCAGGTTCCATTTTCTGCCATTTTTACCTGTACTTGGTTAGTGCCCGTGTATTCTCTCCAACCAATAAGGAGCCACTGTTATCAAGCGCTTCATAGCAACCGGTTTGAAAATCTGAGATGGAAAGCATTCATCTCCCGACTCCAGAAACCATTGGAAGGATTGACATCCCATCTGGGAAACGGACACCTTGCTCAGAGGCAAATTTCTAAAAACCTCTATTACTCCATTAAACTCGTTTACAATGAGACCCAGGCTAAAAAGCGAGCTCTACTTTATCGTGGCAGCCATGCTGACGCTGCCGCAGGTGGCGCTCTCTGAGCAGCGACTGTCGGTTCTGAAGCTGATCAGCAGGTGTCCATCCGACTCGAGCCTGCCAGAGTTGACCTCCGTACCGTCTGCCAAAGACCTGTTTGGGTGCGCTATAAAGTGCGCCATGTCCCAGCTTTGCTCAGTGATGCACTTCTCCCGAGCTAAGTCCACCTGTTACCATGCCAACACCCAGAAGCTGAGCACCATGCTGCAGAACAGAGGCTCCGGCGAGTCCAGCGAGTGTGCCAGCTACTCCAAGGGCGACGCGGAGCTGCCAACGACACCAACCACCACGCCAACGACAATCAAGTTCCAATCATTGTGGCAGCTAACTGAAGCTTCAACCACTGCGTCGACGACAACTGAAGCTCCAACCACCGAGCCAACGACAACTGAAGCCCCAACCATAGCGCCAACGACAACTGAAGCCCCAACCATAGCGCCAACGACAACTGAAGCTCCAACCACCCCGTCGACAACTGAAGCTCTAACCACCACACCAACGACAACTCTACTTTCGAAACTGCTCATTCTGTTCGACTTCGGGAAGAGCTACACAAACCTGGTGAACCCAAGCAAGTACCTGGCCACTCCAAACGGATCTGTCTCTCGTGACTCTCACGGTGCCCATTTTTCAGGAGGAAGTACTGAAAACTACATTGAGGTGGACAATGATAACAATACGCTTGTATCAAATTTCCTGACAGCTGCCAATAATTTTACATTCTATGCTAAGCTGACGCGTCAAACAAATGTTTCCCAAGTCTACCATTACTTCTATGACTGCATGTATGAGATACCTGCTGGTGGACGATTTGGTGATCTGAATGGTAAAATCGATGTTGGACACGTATTTTCAGCTTCGAACGTGGTCACTCGCTTGAGCAACTCGGTTCTAATGTCTACTGACGACACACCCCAGCTGGTGTCAGTTGGGGGCGTGTTCACTACAGGAAGTCTAACTACACTTTATTTCAATGGATCATTCATTGGCCCCGGAGTCGATTCTGATGCCAAACTGCGCTCTGGATCTTCCACCTGCCTCCGACTCGGCTTCTCGACTCAAAGAGAAGCTGCTCTTCGCGGCCGCATGATTTGCTACGCCATCGCCAAGGAGGCGCTCACCGAGACCGAGCTGCGGCAGCTGGACAGCTTTTGTCCGAGCGTCTGAGCTGCCTGCCGATGAGTTACTGGCTGCTGCATCTGCTCGAACCCCCAGTTTATTTTATTTTTCGATTTCTTTGTATCTTTCACTTCCTCGGCGTAAGCCTGCGTCACTCATGCTTTGACTGAATTCTCATCGGAGAAAGCTTACTGAGATTTTCCTTCAGCAGGGTTTGACACTCATCAGGGGTACAGGCTTTTTTGAAACCTTCTCAGATCAAGTAAAGGGTACATGCCATATCCCCTCGATTATTTAGTTGCCGAGGGTCAAAGACTCTCTGTTTGTCTCTGAAGAGTGTTGCATAGTTTAAACGCGACAATTTACAAGTTGATAAGTGACAAACTACCAGCGAATCAAGTCTTGTGTTGCAGGAAAGCACTTTGTACATGCAAGCTTGCTTGACAAGCTACAAGTCACCAATAGCAAAAGCTGTTATCTATGGCCACTCGGGATCGCGTGAATATCCACTGTGGGCGTACGTCCGTATACACTCAGCAACATTTAAAACGCAACACTCTAACTAGAAGAAAAATCAACTCACTCAGAAGAGTCAAAGTGCATAGTCTATGGTTCAAATCGAGCTTCAGAAACGCGTGTAGCCTCCTCTCGCAAGTAACAGGGCGTTGACTCGACGTGGCATTCCCAGAACAAGGCGTCGAAAAAAGTCCTGGGGAATTTCCTGCCACGCGTTAGCAACAGCGTTTCGCAGTTCAGCGACTGTCTGCGGCGGATTCTGCCGTTGAACACTCCGCTTGATAAAGTCCCAGACATGTTCAATTGGGTTCATATCAGGGGATCTTGAAGGCCACCGAAGAGTACGCAGGTGCAGCTGGTCCTTGAGTTCGCTGACAGCTGCTGCCCGGTGCGCCGGTGCATTATCGTCCTGCAGTATGCAGTTTGCGACGCCACCAAAGTGGTTGTTAACAAAAGGGAGCAGATGCGTCTGCAGCAAACGAGCGTACTCATCGCCGTTCACGTTTGCGTCTAAGAAAACCAGCTGGGTCCTGCCTCGCATTGAAATCCCTGCCCACACGTGTACGGAGGGTCCCTGCCCATCGCAGCTTTGCACGTGCTGCTGCAGAAGCTCTTGCCGTGGCTCACGCCAGACGCGAATTCGACCATCACTGCGAAAAAGACGAAACCGACTCTCGTCTGTAAAGATAACGCGCTGCCACTGTCCTTGCCGCCAGTGCGCCCGCTGCATGGCCCACAGTTCCCTGTTAGCGACATGTGCAGGACTCAGGCGCGGCCTCCTCCGCATTTTTCTTGACCGCAATCCTGCAGCGTGAATCCTGCGGCGAATCGTCTGCGCCCTGAGAACGTTGCCTCTGCGGCTTCTCTCTGCCCACATCATTCGCAGGAGTGTGGCAGGCAGTGTGGGGTTTCCACGCACTATTCTCAGCAGGCGTCGATCTGCCCTCGCTGTTGTACTGCGAAGTTGGTGAAGCACCGTACCTTTTCTCGCGTGAGCCACGCTTCCAGTCTGTCATCTGTTGAACCATTCTCTCAGCTGGATCACTCTATCTGAAAACAGTCCATAGTCATCGCCCTGTTACTTGCGAGAGGAAGCTACACGCGTTTCTGAAGCTCGATTTGAACCATAGACTATGCACTTTGACTCTTCTGAGTGAGTTGATTTTTCTTCTAGTTAGAGTGTTGCGTTTTAAATGTTGCTGAGTGTAGATAAAAAGGCTTGTAACGACTCTTGTCTCTCGTCAGTTGTCAACTGCTTGTAGAAATATTTTAGTCGCAACAAGTGTTCCATGCAACACCCCTCGAACAGAAAAATAATTTTGGAATATTATACACTCCTCCTCCGCATTGACAAGAAATCTACTCAATCATTTAGTTTATGTTTTTTCGATCGATTCAAAAACGAAATTTACTGTCGTCTTTAGCAAACGCTAGCTTATAAGTTTTCAATGCAAATCTTGAACCATCAGTAAGGACGGACAGCACATTCAGAGATTTATCCCAACTTTTGTTTTGTTCTTTTCTGCATATTTAATATTCTTGGCTCTCGACAAATTCATTTCTGTTTCTGTAGTTTATGCTCTGTATTTTAAAATCTACATGCATGTTTTCTGTGATGTTCTCGGATCCTTAGCGAGTTTTCTCTGGAGATTGCAGCTGCCTCTCTGCTTTAAATTTTTTCTGAGCTTGCTAAAATAGTCACTTCTGTTTGACAGTTATAACTATTGGCGCAATTTTAGCTTTAAGTATTACCTTCAAATAAACTTATCGTGATCCTATCATATTAGACTGATCAATATTTGCGCCTTTAAATTCAGTGTCTCTCCTTTCAAATACAAATATTTTGTCGACCTGTGCATTGAGCCTGGGGGGTATTTTATATCGCAATAATCAAGAACCTTTAAGTAAGCTGGATGGCTTTGCGCATTAACGCCATTGGTGCCAAGTGGCAGAGGTTGGACACGGATGCAGTCGAATGCAGTACAAGGTGCGATTGGAGACGACAACATATCCAGGGTGAATTATTTGAGCAGATAGCGATTTTACACATTATGTCACTCCTGAGATGTCACTCTCATCACTCACAGGCACTCCAGATGTCACTCTCATCACTCACAGGCACTCCAGATGTCACTCTCATCACTCACAAGCACTCCAGATGTCACTCTCATCACTCACAGGCACTCCAGATGTCACTCTCATCACTCACAAGCACTCCAACTGTCACTCTAATCACTCACAGGCACTCCAGATGTCACTCCCATCACTCACAAGCACTCCAGATGTCACTCTCATCACTCTAAAGCACTCTAAAAGTCACTGCAATAACCCAAAGTCACTCACCAGAAATCCGGGCACTCCTCAGCCGCATGGCCAGCATCTCCCTCCCCGTCAGCGGCTCCTCGGTCGCAGGCGGCGCCGTCCCAGTCGACGACGAGCTCCTCGCCCGGCGACACCCCGCAGCCGACGGCGAACAGGCCGCAGCGGAGGTCGCCGGCGCCGCCAGCTGTCGACCGGCGCTCGAAACGCGCGTTCGCTCGCCGAGGCCGCCGACAAGCCGCCGGAGGAGCCGCCAGCCGGGCCGCCAGGCCGCCGACGTCCAGCAGGCGGCGCCAGTCGAGCCGCAGCATCAGCGGCCTGACGGAGGCGGCGGGTGCACCCGAGCGGAGCAGCAGCCGCAGTCGGCGCCGGGCCTCGAGCGGCTCCACCGGGTCGCCCGGCAGGTCGCAGGGCAGCGGCTGGCCGGCCGAGAGGCGACCGCCGGGGCAGCCGCTTGGCGCCAGGCCGACCGCCCAGGAGGCGCCGCCGCCTGCGTCCAGGCGGGGCCGTTTGAAGACGGCCAGTTCGGAGCGCTGATTGGCTGGCCTGCGAAATGGGGGGGGCAGTGGGATTGGGGGTGGCAATTGGCATGGAGCTGTGCGAGTTCAGTGCGGCATTTTAGGAGTGACAGAGTGCCATTTTGAGAGTGACAGTCTCAGAGTGACACTTAAAGAGTGACGGTGTCAGAGTAAAACTTTGAGAGCGGAGTGTCAGAGTGACACATTGAGAGTGACAGTCTCAGAGTGACACTTTGAGAGTGGCAGTGTCAGAGTGAGACATTGAGAGTGACAGTGTCAGAGTGAGACTTTGAGAGTGACAGTGTCAGAGTGAGACATTGAGAGCGGCAGTGTCAGAGTGAGACATTGAGAGTGACAGTGTCAGAGTGAGACATTGAGAGCGGCAGTGTCAGAGTGAGACATTGAGAGCGGTAGTGTCAGAGTGACACTTTGAGAGTGACAGTGTCAGAGTGAGACATTGAGAGTGACACTGCCAGAGTGCCATTTTCACACAGCCCCATTGAGCCAGCCGAACCTGGAGAGCCGCTGGTTGAGGCAGCCGGGTCCGCAGGCGGCCGGGTGGCACTCGATGCCCGCCAGCCGGTTGGCGCAGCCGTCCAGCTCGCCGCAGTGGCGACCCCGGCGCTGGCAGTCACATTTGGCCATCAGGCTGGAGGCTGAGGCTTCCGCCTGCTGCAGCTGCGGCTCCTGACTAGCGGGAGCGGCTGGCTGAGGCTGGTCAAAGTCAGCTGACACCGGCTGCGGCACGGCGGAGAGCTCGCCGAGAAGGCGGCGGGCGTCCTGCCGGTCTCGGTCTCTGTGGGGGTTCGTGAGGAGCCTGGGTGAGGCTGGGATGAATAGGAGATGAAGCATCTCAGAGAGGCTGGGATGAATAGATGAAGCATCTCAGGGAGGATAGGATGATTAGGAGATGAAGCATCTCAGGGAGGCTGGGGTGAATAGGAGATGAAGCATCTTAGAGAGGCTGGGATGAATAAGAGATGAAGCATCTGAGTGAGGCTGGGATCCGTAGATGAAGCATCTCAGAGAGGCTGAGATGAATAGATGAAGCATCTCAGAGAGGCTGGGATGAATAGGAGATGAAGCATCTCAGAGAGGCTGGGATGAATAGGAGATGAAGCATCTCAGAGAGGCTGGGATGAATAGGAGATGAAGCATCTCAGAGAAGCTGGGATGAATGAGATGAAGCATCCAGAAGCTAAAACAACGAGCAGATGCACACCTGAGTCTCCAGGCCTCCTGAGCCAAGGCCACCCCCTCGTTGAATTTGTCCATCAGCTCAGCCGTCTCAGTCCCAGCCGATCCGGCAGCGGCAGCCGCTGACTCGCCCAGATCGCCGTCCTTGAAGGGGAACAGGCGAGCCAGGGACACCCAATAGTACTCGTCAGTGCCGAAGAAGCGCACGGGAAAAGTGCCCAGCTGCCTGCCGAGTCGCTGGATGTTCTCAGGCGCGTGCTGTGCCAGCAGGATCTCGCAGGGCCACCAGCGGAACGGGCCGACCTTCACCCAGACGATGTCGCCGCATCGAGGCTGCCAGCTGAGCCGGCAGGGGGTGCAGGTGAACGGAGCCGCAGCTGGGGCGGCTGATGGAGAGTCGGGCAGGCAGGCGATGTGGTAGGAGGCTGGGCAGCGCTGACAGCCCGACAGGCCGCCGGAGCGAAGGCAGGCGAAGCACCAGGAGGTGTTCACGTGACGCGTGGCCGTGGCTGAGCAGCTGGAGCGCCGCTTTGAGGAGTCGGAGAGCAGGTGGTCCGGGCAGATGATGCAGGCTGGGGTCAGGAAGTGGCTGCCGGCTGGGACACAGCGAGGGCTGCTGTGGTAGGCGGCTGGGCAGCGGACACAGCTGACCTGGTGGGGACACATTAGGTGAGACAGTGGCTAGATCAGGTGAGACAGTGGCTAGATCAGGTGAGACAGTGGCTAGATCAGGTGAGACAGTGGCTAGATCAGGTGAGACAGTGGCTAGATCAGGTGAGACAGTGGCTAGATCAGGTGAGACAGTGGCTAGATCAGGTGAGACAGTGACTAGATCAGGTGAGATAGTGGCTGGATCAGGTGAGACAGTGGCTAGATCAGGTGAGACAGTGGCTGGATTAGGTGAGACAGTGGCTAGATCAGGTGAGACAGTGGCTAGATCAGGTGAGACAGTGGCTAGATCAGGTGAGACAGAGGCTAGATCAGGTGAGACACAGTGAGAGCACATGAGAAACAAGACACACTGAGCACATGAGACACTGAGCACATTAGACACACTGAGCACATGAGGCACACTGAGCACATCAGACACACTGAGCACATCAGACACACTGAGCACATCAGACACACTGAGCACATCAGGCACACTGAGCACATCAGACACACTGAGCACATCAGACACACTGAGCACATGAGACACACTGAGCACATGAGACACACTGAGCACATGAGACACACTGAAAGCACATGAGACACACTGAGCACATCAGACACACTGAGCACATCAGGCACACTGAGCACATCAGACACACTGAGCACATCAGACACACTGAGCACATGAGACACACTGAGCACATCAGGCACACTGAGCACATCAGACACACTGAGCACATCAGACACACTGAGCACATGAGACACACTGAGCACATGAGACACACTGAGCACATCAGACACAGTGAGCAGCACATCCTACCTGAACTCCCACAGCCGCCTGCCCCGCAGAGCAGCCGTCAAGAACGCAGCTCCTACAGGCGTGCCTCGGACAGGCAATCAAGCTGTCAGCCTCCCATCGAGCCAGCAACCTGTGACTCGCACCGGAGCTCAGACCAGCAGCCCTAGCCGCATCCAGCAGGTCATCCAGACAGCCTCCGTGATACACCCTAGAACAGGTCTGGCACACGGCTCGCCGATCGGGGCCCATAGCAACGGTTGCCATGGCAACAGGCCGATCGCAGAGTCCACAGAGGCCGCCAGGCTGGTCAGGACGGCAACAGTTGTCGCACAGCAGTTTTGGCTGCCTACGCAGCAGGCAGTCCTGGTGGAACAGGCGGGCGCAGACGCCCTGACAGGCGGCCAGAGTGCCGGGCGGCCCAGCAGGATTTGACGGCTCTTCGCAGCGGCCGCACACGGCCAACTGCATACTGTCGGGGCGCCGCTTCGCCGATGGCCCCAACGGTGGCGGCGGTTTCAATCGCTGGAATTGAAATCGAATCGCTGAGCCAGTTGTTGAAGACTTCTGCGAGCCGTCGTCATCACGCGAGGAGGATGAGCTGGAGCTGTCGGAGTCGCTGTCAATGCTGTTGGGAGCCTCCTGGTTGTCCGCCTGTGCCCGAACCTCCTGCTGACTGACAGCTGAAGTTCGTTGAACAGGTGCCGAAGGCTTCACCACCGCCGCTGTCCAATGTCTTTTCTTACTACTAGAAGTAGCAGCTCTGCATTGCTGCTGCTGTCGGTGAGAAGTCTCACTCCAGTCGCTGTCGCTGTCCTCCTTGACGACCCGAGTTCGACCTGCTCGCTTGTCACTGTGGGCATCTTTCTTGGCCGGGTTCTCCGACGGGGTCCCTGAATTGGAAGTCTTCGATGTGGAATCGTCATAGTAGACACGGCCGAAGCGGTACATTCGCTCCAGATGAGGCAGCTTGAGCGCCTCCTCAGCCTCGCGCCAGCTGGCCTCCCAGACCGGCTGAATCCGGGGCCGAACTTCGAACTGGGCTCGGGCCGCCTTGGTGCGCCATCCCTGCGGAGAGAGCGGGGATTCTGGAGTTGCGACTCCTGTGGTGTCTGAGGGGAGATTCCTGTGGTGTCTGAGGGGAGATTCCTGTGGTGTCTGAGGGAGATTATTGTGGTGTCTGAGGGGAGATTCCTGTGGTGTCTGAGGGGAGATTCTTGTGGTGTCTGAGGGGAGATTCTTGTGGTGTCTGAGGGAGATTCTTGTGGTGTCTGAGGGAGATTCTTCTGGTGTCTGGGGGAGATTCTTGTGGTGTCTGAGGGGAGATTATTGTGGTGTCTGAGGGGAGATTCTTGTGGTGTCTGAGGGAGATTCTTGTGGTGTCTGAGGGGCGATTATTGTGGTGTCTGAGGGAGATTCTTGTGGTGTCTGAGGGAGATTCTTGTGGTGTCTGAGGGAGATTCTTGTGGTGTCTGAGGGAGATTCCTGTGGTGTCTGAGGGGAGATTCTTGTGGTGTCTGAGGGAGATTGCTATGGTGTCTGAGGGGAGATACTTGTGGTTTCTGAGGGGAGATTCTTGTGGTGTTTGAGGGGAGATTCCTGTGGTGTCTGAGGGGCGATTATTGTGGTGTCTGAGGGAGATTCTTGTGGTGTCTGAGGGAGATTCTTGTGGTGTCTGAGGGAGATTCTTGTGGTGTTTGAGGGAGATTCCTGTGGTGTCTGAGGGAGATTCCTATGGTGTCTGAGGGGAGATACTTGTGGTTTCTGAGGGGAGATTCTTGTGGTGTTTGAGGGGAGATTCCTGTGGTGTCTGAGGGGCGATTATTGTGGTGTCTGAGGGAGATTCTTGTGGTGTCTGAGGGAGATTCTTGTGGTGTCTGAGGGGAGATTCTTGTGGTGTCTGAGGGAGATTCCTGTGGTGTCTGAGGGGAGATTCTTGTGGTGTCTGAGGGGAGATTCTTGTGGTGTCTGAGGGGAGATTCTTGTGGTGTCTGAGGGAGATTCTTGTGGTGTCTGAGGGGAGATTCCTGTGGTGTCTGAGGGGAGATTCTTGTGGTGTCTGAGGGGAGATTCTTGTGGTGTCTGAGGGAGATTCCTGTTGTGTCTGAGGGAGATTCTTGTGGTATCTGACGGAGATTCTTGCAGTGTCTGAGGGACTTCCTGTAGGGTCTGAAGGTAATTCTTGTGGGTTTCCTGTAAGATCTGAAGGTGTCTCACAGGACTGAAGAGACACGATGAGAATGACAGGTGCCAAAGTAACTCACCTGCTCCTCCACGTACTCGTCGAACGCAGCCTTGCCGTGGAACGGCAGCAAGTTGGCATTGTCGGGCACCCAGGCCCTTTCAACTAGCGGGCCAAAGAACTGCACATGGTAAGCGTACCGGGTCCCCGCCTTGCTGTGCGGCTTGCAGATGGTGTTGGACTCGGGGCCAAAGTACACCATACACGGCCAGTAGGGGTGGCTGCCCACTTTCGCCCACAGCATGTCACCAAGGCGATAGCGTTGCCCAGGCAACGACTGAGGCTCAGGGATGCTGAAGTCGGCTAGACTGTCCGGATGAGGCTGGGTTGCTATGAGGGATTTGTTGGAGAGCGACATCTCGACAGGGGAGGCTGGAGTGACAAGAAATTTGAAGAAAATTGAGACTGCGGTTATACCTAAGAAGTTCCATCAGGAAAATTTGTAGCCATGTCTGACAAACAAATTTCAGGCTATTGGTCATGTCTGAGGAATTTTCATACTAGCGCTTTGCCGCGTTATCTGAGAAATTCCTCCTGAAGCTCTTTTCTCCTACCTGAGAAATTTCCCCTGAACCTCAAATGTCATATCCCAGAAATCCCCATTGAACCTTAATGTCTTATAATGTCAGGACAATGAAATTTATCCTGAACTTGAAGTCATGCCTGAGAAATTCCCCCTGAACATCATAGACCAAATCCGAGAAATTTTTAATTAACCTCATTAACCATACCTGAGAAATTTCCATTAAACCTCATGGCCATATCTGAGAAATTCCCCTTAAAACTAATAGGCCATATCTGAGAATTCCCCTTAAAACTAATAGGCCATACCTGAGAATTCCCCTTAAAACTAATAGGCTATACCTGAGAATTCCCCTTAAAACTAATAGGCCATACCTGAGAAATTCCCCTTAAAACTAATAGGCCATATCTGAGAAATTCCCCTTAAAACTAATAGGTCATATCTGAGAATTCCCCTTAAAACTAATAGGCCATACCTGAGAAATTCCCCTTAAAACTAATAGGCCATACCTGAGAATTCCCCTTAAAACTAATAGGCTATACCTGAGAATTCCCCTTAAAACTAATAGGCCATACCTGAGAAATTCCCCTTAAAACTAATAGGCCATATCTGAGAAATTCCCCTTAAAACTAATAGGCCATATCTGAGAATTCCCCTTAAAACTAATAGGCCATACCTGAGAATTCCCCTTAAAACTAATAGGCTATACCTGAGAATTCCCCTTAAAACTAATAGGCCATACCTGAGAAATTCCCCTTAAAACTAATAGGCCATATCTGAGAAATTCCCCTTAAAACTAATAGGTCATATCTGAGAATTCCCCTTAAAACTAATAGGCCATACCTGAGAAATTCCCCTTAAAACTAATAGGCCATACCTGAGAATTCCCCTTAAAACTAATAGGCTATACCTGAGAATTCCCCTTAAAACTAATAGGCCATACCTGAGAAATTCCCCTTAAAACTAATAGGCCATATCTGAGAAATTCCCCTTAAAACTAATAGGTCATATCTGAGAAATTCCCCTCAAAACTAATAGGTCATACCTGAGAATTCCCCTTAAAACTAATAGGCTATACCTGAGAAATTCCCCTTAAAACTAATAGGCTATACCTGAGAAATTCCCCTTAAAACTAATAGGCAATATCTGAGAAATCTGCTCCAGAGAATGCAGAACAATTGCAAATAACTGAGTGCTTGATCTCCAATATAAAAAAGCAGGACATATTTTATAAGCGCCAAACAAGGGAAATGAAACTGCAATTACAATTAAAATATATTAATTATTAAACAATAATGCACTCGAGTAGTTAAACAACAAACATAGCGGCATTAAAACACTGGGCCATTGAAACATGAACAAAGTCAGTTCACTAATAGCAAAATTGGCTTCAGAAAAAAAACAATAAAAAGTTGGCCCACAGCAAACATACTACTATAGTGGCTAAACAAAAGCAGTAGTGTCTATAGGCTACAGACATTTAATTTTTCATTATTATTCTTTTTTCAGTGCCGGTGCAATGCTGATTTATAATTGTTTTACGATTAAAATGCTGAGCAAGTTTTTCCAATACCGGCTGGCGTGCACTACTGATAAGCGGACTGAATAAGTAGGCAGTAGCGAGTTTCAAACCGGATTTAAAATTGGAGTGTCAAAATGAATGCAGCAAAAGGCTGTACAAAACCAGAAATATGCGACAGAGGATATGTCAGACGATATGATTTTCGAACTTTATGGAAGTTACTAATAACTATAAATTAGTAGGGACTCGGTTAGTGAACAATAATTTACAGTATATTAATAACAGAAATTTAAAAAATGAAGCTAATGAGTTGCTTCAATTTTGACACTGAGCAAGTTTTACGAAAGCAAGTGCTCACAATTATGGGATTGGTGAGGGGATTGAAACCATGAGAAACTGGGGGAATTCATGAGAAACTGGGGAATTCACGAGAAACTAGGGAATTCATGAGAAACTGGGGAATTCATGAGAAACTGGGGAATTCATGAGAAACATTGGGGGAATTCATGAGAAACTGGGGAAATTCATGAGAAACATGGGGGATTCATGAGAAACTAGAGAATTTATGAGAAACTGGGGAATTCATGAGAAACCGGGGAATTCATGAGAAACTGGGGAATTTATGAGAAACTGGGGAATTCATGAGAAACTGGGGAATTCATGAGAAACTGGGGGAAATTCATGAGAAACATGGGGAATTTATGAGAAACTGGGGAATTCATGAGAAACTGGGGAATTCATGAGAAACTGGGGAATTCATGAGAAACAGGGGAATTCATGAAAAACTGGAAAATTTATGAGAAACTGGGGAATTCATGAGAAACAGGGGAATTCATGAAAAACTGGGAAATTTATGAGAAACTGGGGAATTCATGAGAAACAGGGGAATTCATGAGAAACTGGGGGAATTTATGAGAAACTGACTGAGGAATTCATGAGAAACTGGGGAATTCATGAGAAACTGGGGAATTCATGAGAAACTGGGGGAATTCATTAGAAACTGGGGAATTCATGAGAAACCGGGGAATTCATGAAAAACTGGGGAATTCATGAGAAACAAGGGGAATTCATGAGAAACAGGAGAATTCATGAGAAACATTGGGGGAATTCATGAGAAACTGGGGAATTTATGAGAACTGGGGGAAATTCATGAGAAACATGGGGAATTTATGAGAAACTGGGGGAAATTCATGAGAAACAGGGATTGATAAAGTGCAACAATATGCATGGTTGGCTTAAGTTATGAGAACTGGCAGTATAAATTTAACACGGAAGTCTAATTAAAGCTGGGATTCGAACTCGCGACCTGTCTCACTCGGCAGTGGCAGCAGATTCGCCACTGGCAACAGGGGCATCGGTTTTCTCAGCTCCGTCGCCAGAAGCGGGGGCGGCAGCGGAGTCGGCAGCTGCAGCAGCGGCAGCGGCGTCCCTGGCAGCCTGGGTCAGCTGGGTGATGATGCTGGTCTGGCTGATGGCCAGCCGCTGGGACACCGGTGGCAGGCGGGCCACAGTCGGTGGCAGTCGGGCGACTTCGCATTTCATGTCGGACAGCAGGTCCTCCAGCTGGCTGAGCACTGTGGGGGTGGGTCAGAAAAATAGGGCGTTGGAACGCTTGACAGAGACTGAGTTGACAGAGTGACTTTCAGGAGGGCTTAGAGAGTGACTCTCAGGGAAGTCTCATTCTGATTCTCTCAGGGGAGATCAAGAATGATTTTAAGGTGAAATCAAGAGTGATTCTCAGGGGAGATCAATAAGATTCTCAGGTGAGATATGGAGTGATTCTCAGGTGAGATATGGAGTGATTCTCAGGGGAGATCAAGAGTGATTCTCAGGTGAGATCAAGAGTGATTCTTAGGTGAGATCAAGAACGATTCTCAGGGGAGATCAAGAATGATTCTCAGGGGAGATCAAGAGTGATTCTCAGGTGAGATCAAGAGTGATTCTCAGGTGAGATCAAGAATGATTCTCAGGGGAGATCAAGAGTGATTCTCAGGTGAGATCAAGAGTGATTCTCAGGTGAGATCAAGAGTGATTCTCAGGTGAGATCAAGAATGATTCTCAGGGGAGATCAAGAGTGATTCTCAGGTGAGATCAAGAGTGATTCTCAGGTGAGATCAAGAATGATTCTCAGGTGAGATCAAGAGTGATTCTCAGGTGAGATCAAGAATGATTCTCAGGTGAGATCAAGAGTGATTCTCAGGTGAGATCAAGAGTGATTCTCAGGTGAGATCAAGAGTGATTCTCAGGTGAGATCAAGAGTGATTCTCAGGGGAGATCAAGAGTGATTCTTAGGTGAGATCAAGAACGATTCTCAGGGGAGATCAAGAATGATTCTCAGGTGAGATCAAAAGTGATTCTCAGGGGAGATCAAGAGTGATTCTCAGGTGAGATCAAGAGTGATTCTCAGGTGAGATCAAGAGTGATTCTCAGGGAAGATCAAGAGTGATTCTCAGGTGAGATCAAGAGTGATTCTCAGGGAAGATCAAGAGTAATTCTCAGGGGAGATCAAGAGTGATTCTCAGGGGAGATCAAGAGTAATTCTCAGGGAAGATCAAGAGTGATTCTCAGGTGAGATCAAGAATGATTCTCAGGGAGATCAAGAGTAATTCTCAGGGGAGATCAAGAGTGATTCTCAGGGAAGATCAAGAGTGATTCTCAGGTGAGATCAAGAGTGATTCTCAGGGGAGATCAAGAGTGATTCTCAGGGGAGATCAAGAGTGATTCTCAGGGGAGATCAAGAGTGATTCTCATGTGAGATCAAGAGTGATTCTCAGGGGAGATCAAGAGTGATTCTCAGGGGAGATCAAGAGTGATTCTCAGGTAAAACCAATAGTGTCTCTCAGCTCAGACCAAGCGAACTCACCCCTGTGCAGCACAGTATTGGCAGGCTTGTTGCCAGCCTGACTCTCTCTGCTGAGATGCTGGTGACTCTCGGCCAGGCACTCCAGCTCGGCAAACTTCCTATTAAGCCTCATCACGGGATCCTGAGCATCGTGACTCAGATTGAGATAGGCCGCCCGTCTCAGCTGCTCCTCAATGATGAGCGCCTGTTCCAGCAGTTTGAATCTGCGAGCCAGAAATTTATTCTTAATTTCAACAAAATTGCCTTTCAAATCTTCGGTTTTGAAGGCCTCGTTGAGGATGGCGCAGCGGGGGTCGCTCTGGATGTCGCCCCAGCGGCCGTAGCCGTGGCGGACCACCCCGGCCAGCAGCCAGTAGTCATGCCGCCTGTGCCAGATCTCGTGCTCACGGCCAGCCTGCAAAGCTCGCTGCTCATTGAGCCAGATGGTGTGCAGCTCTGTGAAGCCGCCATCGGCGATGTTGAACATGAACTGCTGCTGAGGCTGGGATGCGTCTGGCTTGGCTTCATCCGATGAAGCTGGTTTGGCATCCTGAAGTGCAAAAATGGTTGCGTGAGTGCTTGGGGCTTATTGCACTTTTGGCATTAGACTGTCCTCAATGTACTTTTCATTAGACAGTCTTCAATGTACTTTTAACTTTGCAGCGCTTCGATGGTTCTGCTAGACACCGCCCTCAGTGTACTTTTATATTAGTATATTAAGCATTATGTACATTAATAATAATAATTGATTATACAGCCTCCCTAATGGGCAGAGATGCAACCGACAGCTCAGCCGCAGCTATTGCGCGGCGCATATGCGGCTGTTCAGTCCAAGGACTGAGGGGGGGGTCACCACACACAGCCTCAATTACCCCAGCTAATGTTGGCACCCATTTTACAGCTGGGTGAACTGAAGCAATGTAGAGTTGAGTGTCTTGCTCAAGGACACAAATTATTCCGAGTAGGTCGAGATTCGAACCCCCGACCTTCAAGTCGTAAGTCCAACGCTCTAACCACTAGGCTAAAACCCCTAAATTATGTACTTTTTAAACTTTAAAGGCACATGCAAACAAACCTCAGCTTCAGCTTTCGGCTTAGTCGATGCTTCATCATCCTTTTGGTCAGCTTCTTTTGCTTTCTCCTGATTGTCCTTGGCATTGGAAGCTTCCTCTGTGACAGGTTTGGCGTCATCGGTTTTCTCAGCCTCCTCAGCTGGCTTCATCTCAGACTGATCTTCATCTTTAGCGACAGTTTCCGATTGTTCAACTGCCGTTTTCTCATCTTTGTCCTGCGGCTGCTGCTCTGCAGAATCTTTAGCCTCATCACCGACTGTCTCAGCCTCAGTCTCAGCGGCAGCAGCCATGGAAGGCATGCTGTACTCGCCGTTGACTTTCTCGAACTCTTGCACCTTCTTGCGCAGCAGCGCCATGGTGCCAATTCTGGTCAGCACGTGCTGCCTGTTGATGCCCTCGCGCGGCACTCCATCGCTGAAGGTGTCCGTGACGTCAGAGTCCGGCTCGCACAGGTGGCGCATGAACAGCGCTGTGTAGGCGCGGAACACCTGCGTTGCGGGGGTGGAGGCGGCGGGTGACAGGTCTGTCTTGCGTGATGCTGTCAGCGATTCTGTAAAGGATTCTGTAGGGACATGCTGTACAGGATTCTGTAAGGACATGCTGTAAAGGAATCTGTAGGGATATGCTGTAAAGGATTCTGTAGGGACATGCTGTAAAGGATTCTGTAGGGACATGCTGTAAAGGATTCTGTAGGGACATGCTGTAAAGGATTCTGTAGGGACATGCTGTAAAGGATGCTGTAGGAACATGCTGTAAAGGATTCTGTAGGAACATGCTGTAAATGATGCTGTAGGGACATGCTGTAAAGGATTCTGTAGGGACATGCTGTAAAGGATTCTGTAGGGACATGCTGTAAAGGATGCTGTAGGAACATGCTGTAAAGGATTTTGTAGGGATTGTAGGCTGTAAAAGGGATGCTGTAATAGACTCAAAGATTTTCTGCAATATAAGCCACAAGAAGACATAACGAAAGCTAGAGTGAGATGCCACACTGACGCACCTTCTCAGGCTTGGACCGCAGGTCCCTGGACATCCAAGGCGAGTTGTACACTTCAGAGGGCGGCAGGCCGTACCGCATGATGGCATTGAGGAAGGCCCTTCTCTGCCGCGGGTTGAAGCCGAACACCTCAATCTGGTTGTTCAGCTTGGACAGCAGCGGCGGCATCTTCACGTCGCGATCGCGTCGCCTTCGCCCGCCGGCCTGTCCTTCGCCCTCGCCGAACTCTTCGTCGTCTTCCGGCCGGCCGGAGAATTCGGACTCGTCGTCCGACTGGCCGACATCGACTTCGTCCTCGTCTTGTTGAACTCCGACCATGCCGACAGTGTAATAGTTGACCTGCTTGCGGTTGCGCTTGCCCTTGCCCATGCTGTTGTGCTGATCAGCCTGGTACTGCTCGTGATGATGGCGCAGCAGCGTGTCCCAGTAGGACGGGTCGGCCGGCTCCAGCGCCTCCTTGATGATCTCGCGGCCTTCGTCCTCGTCTTCGTCGTCTTCGTCATCTTTTTTGGCCGTCTCCTTCACTGAGTACTTGGCCACCTGTTGGTTGTGAGATTGGTTTAGAGATGATTCTTGGAAAGTTGGAGACTGTCCAAGATAGAGATTCTAAGAAACTTTCCGGGGATTCTAAGAAACTGTCCGAGAGATTCTAACAAACTGTCCGAGAGAGAGATTCTGAGAAGCTGTCCGAGAGAGATTCTGAGAAACTGTCTGAGAGATATTTTTGAGAAAATGTCCGAGAGAGAGATTCTGAGAAACTGCCCGAGATTCTAAAAAACTGTCCGAGAGATTCTAAGAAACTGTCCGAGAGAGAGATTCTGAGAAGCTGTCCGAGAGAGATTCTAAGAAACTGTCTGAGAGATATTTCTGAGAAAATGTCCGAGAGAGAGATTCTGAGAAACTGTCTGAGAGATATTTTTGAGAAAATGTCCGAGAGAGATTCTAAGAAACTGCCCGAGATTCTAAAAAACTGTCCGAGAGATTCTAAGAAACTGTCCGAGAGAGAGAGATTCTGAGAAGCTGTCCGAGAGAGATTCTAAGAAACTGTCCGAGAGAGATTCTGAGAAGCTGTCCGAGAGAGATTCTAAGAAACTGTCCGAGAGAGAGATTCTGAGAAGCTGTCCGAGAGAGATTCTAAGAAACTGTCTGAGAGATATTTCTGAGAAAATGTCCGAGAGAGAGATTCTGAGAAACTGCCCAAGATTCTAAAAAAAAACTGTCCGAGAGATTCTAAGAAACTGTCCGACATATACAAAGAAACTGTCCGAGAGAGAGATTTTGAGAAGCTGTCCGAGAGAGATTCTAAGAAACTGTCCAAGATTCTGTGAAGAGAGCAAGAGAAATTCTTAGATATGAACAAAATGTGATTCTAGAACGCGCTCAAAGGTGACTAATTCTGAAAAGGTTCCCAAAAAACTATTTAAAGACGTAGAATCCCTAATACAGTATGAACACAACTTCAGATGAAGCACAACCAGACTCACCTTAAAAGAAGTGAGATAGTCATTTAGCGCCAGCTCCTTCTCCTCCATGCCCTCCTGGCTGCGATCCAGCAGTCTGGCGATGGTCTCATCATCGTACACAATCCGGTCCTTGTCGCTCTCCTCGTTCTCATCTTTGAACAGCTCGGCCGTGCCAAACTTGAGAATGTCGTCCAGCTCCTGTTTGCTCATGGTTGCGCCGCCTTTCTGGCCGAAACCGGGCCGGACAACCAGGTGGGTGAGCATCATCTTCTTCTTGGCCACCTGGGTGACTCGCTCTTCAACTGTGTTGCGCGTCACAAAGCGATAGATCATCACCTGCAAAGGGATTTTTTATTTTACTCTGATTGCTCTACTAACAGTAGCAACAGTAGTATGCGATGAATAAAATTTCCCACAGAAGTTTAAATTCACCAGATACCACATCTACGAAACACTTTAGATCCGACATCCCTAGCACCTTAGATCCCACATTCATAACACCCCAGATCCCACATTCCTAACACCTCAGATCCCACAACACCTGAAGTCCCTCAGATCCCAAAAAACCTGAAGTCCCTCAGATCCCACACAACACTGAAATCCCTCAGATCCCACATCGCCTGAAATCCCTCAGATCCCACAACACCTGAAATCCCTCAGATCCCACAACACCTGAAATCCCTCAGATCCCACAACACCTAAAATCCCTCAGATCCCACAACACCTGAAATCCCTCAGATCCCACAACACCTGAAATCCCTCAAATCCCACACAACACTGAAATCCCTAAGATCCCACACAACACTGAAATCCCTCAGATCCCACAACACCTGAAACCCCTCAAATCCCACACAACACCTGAAATCCCTCAGATCCCACAACACCTGAAATCCCTTAAATCCCACACAACACTGAAATCACTCAGATACCACAAAACCTGAAATCCTTTAGATCCAACAAAACTTGAAATCCCTCAGATCCCACAACACTGAAATCCCTCAGATCCCACAACACCTGAAATCCCTCAAATCCCACACAACACTGAAATCCCTCAGATCCCACAAAACCTGAAATCCCTCAAATCCCACACAACACTGAAATCCCTCAGATCCCACAACACCTGAAATCCCTCAGATCCCACAACACCTAAAATCCCTCAGATCCCACAACACCTGAAATCCCTCAGATCCCACAACACCTGAAATCCCTCAAATCCCACACAACACTGAAATCCCTAAGATCCCACACAACACTGAAATCCCTCAGATCCCACAACACCTGAAACCCCTCAAATCCCACACAACACCTGAAATCCCTCAGATCCCACAACACCTGAAATCCCTTAAATCCCACACAACACTGAAATCACTCAGATACCACAAAACCTGAAATCCTTTAGATCCAACAAAACTTGAAATCCCTCAGATCCCACAACACTGAAATCCCTCAGATCCCACAACACCTGAAATCCCTCAAATCCCACACAACACTGAAATCCCTCAGATCCCACAAAACCTGAAATCCCTCAAATCCCACACAACACTGAAATCCCTCAGATCCAACAACACATGAAATCCCTCAGATCCAACAAAACTTGAAATCCCTCAGATCCAACAACACCTGAAATCCCTCAGATCCCACAACACCTGAAATCCTTCAAATCCCAAAAGCTCCCTCACCTTATTAGCCTGACCGATTCGGTGAGCCCTGCTAAAGGCCTGAATATCATTGTGCGGGTTCCAGTCAGAGTCGTAGATAACCACAGTGTCAGCGGTGGCCAGGTTAATGCCCAGGCCGCCAGCCCTGGTGCTGAGCAGGAACACAAACGAGTCTGACTCGCCATTGTTGAACCTGTCAATCGCATCCTGCCTGAGCTGGCCAGTGATGGCTCCATCAATTCGCTCATATTTCAGCCGCTCGTGCTCGCAGAAGTCCTCAAGAATGTCCAGCATTTTGGTCATCTGCGAGAAGATCAGCACTCGATGACCTTCATCGCGTAGTTTTTTCAGCATCCGTTCGAGTAGCTCGAGTTTGCCGCACGCCTTCACCAGCTGGCTGCCTTCGTAGGCTCCATTGGCCATTTTTGGAGCTTCTTCAGCGGCGCTGGGGAACAGGTAGGGATGATTGCAGCACTTCTTCAGGTCCATCATGATGTTCAGCAGCGACACCTGTTTGATTAGTTTATGCGGGTTCGTTGCTGACTGACTGACTGTCTGACTGACTGTCTGACTGACTGTCTGACTGACTGACTGACTGACTGACTGACTGACTGACTGACTGTCTGACTGACTGTCTGACTGACTGACTGACTGACTGTCTGTCTGACTGACTGACTGACTGACTGACTGACTGACTGACTGACTGACTGACTGACTGACTGACTGACTGACTGACTACTTAGAATACTAACAGTATCAATTGCACATCAAAAACTTCACCTGGTTGCAGCCGGTTTTGCCACGCGAGCTCAGAGCGTCATAGTTGCGGGTGAGGATGTACTTGTAGTACTTCTTCTGCATCGGGCTGAGCTCCACACGGACAATGAACTCACTCTTGGAGGGCATGCTCTTGAGCACGTCAGATTTGAGCCGGCGCAGCATGTGAGCACCCAGCATGTCGTGCAGTTTCTTCACCTGGTCCTCTTTAGAGATGTCTGCGAATTCGTCTAAGAAGCCTTGGAGGTCGTGGAACTTGTCCGGAGACATGAAGTTCAACAAGTGGAACAGCTCTTCCAGATTGTTCTGCAGCGGTGTGCCCGTGAGCAGCAGCTTGTACCTGCGGTGGGTTTTGGCTTTTCTGTACAGTTAAAACAGTAATAATTGAATGTTGAATGTTGAATGATACATTCATTCTGAGCTAGTTAAAGGTCGGGAAGAGACCCCTGATAAAAACTGGGGGTCAAATGACCCCTGCTGAAGATGTGAAGTCAGATAGCCCCTATTAAGGATCTAGGGGTCAAATGACCCCCTCCTGAGGATGTGAAGTCAGATAGCCCCTATTAAGGATCTAGGGGTCAAATGACCCCCTCCTGAGGATGTGAAGTCAGATAGCCCCTATTAAGGATCTAGGGGTCATTTGACCCCCCCTCCTGAGGATGTGAAGTCAGATAGCCCCTATTAAGGATCTAGGGGTCATATGACCCCCTCCTGAGGATGTGAAGTTAGATAGTAACCCTTACTAAGGATCTAGGGGCCAGATGACCCCTTCAAAGAATCTGCTCAGCTGACCGCTTATCAGAATCAGGTTGTCAAGCAACCGGTACTCACTTGATATCGTAGGAGCTGAGCACCCTGAAAAACTTGGACTGATTATTCTTCAATCGATGCGCTTCGTCAACAACCAGAGCGGCCCAGTCCACTGAGCTCAGCGTGGCCTGGTCGATGCTGATTAACTCGTACGAGGTGAGCAGCACGTGGAATTTCACCTGACTGCCAGACCGGATCCTGGATGCTTTGGGGCCGGATCGGATAGCGGCCTGGCGAGGGATTGGGATTGTGAATTTTGCGGTGTGTGAATCCTGATGAATGTGAATCTTGAGGATTGTGAATCTTGAGGATTGTGAATCTTGAGGATTGTGAATCTTGAGGATTGTGAATCTTGAGGATTGTGAATCTTGAGGATTGTGAATCTTGAGGATTGTGAATCTTGAGGATTGTGAATCTTGAGGATTGTGAATCTTGAGGATTGTGAATCTTGAGGATTGTGAATCTTGAGGATTGTGAATCTTGAGGATTGTGAATCTTGAGAACTGTGAACCTTGCGGTCTGTGAATCCTGAGGATTGTGAATCTTGAGGATTGTGAATATTGAGGATTGTGAATATTGAGGATTGTGAATCTTGAGGATTTTTAATCTTGATGAATGTTAATCCTCTAGAATTTAAATACTGAGGAATGTGAATCTTGCGGCGTGTAAAGCTTGCGGTGTGGTGAATCTTGAGGAATGTAAATCGTGATGAATGTGAACCTGAAAGAATGTAAATCTGAAAGAATGAGAATATTGAGGAATGTGAATCTTGACGGATATGAATCTTGTAGAATGTGGACGTGAAAGAATTTCAATCTTGTAGAATGTGAACCTGCTAGAATGTGAATCTTGTAAAATGTGAACCTTGTAGAATGTGAACCTGAAAGAATGTGAATCTTGAGGATTGTGAATATTGAGGAATGAGAATCCTGAGGAAGGTGAAATTTGATTGCGAATCTTGAAAATGTGAATTTTGAAGAAAGTGAATCTTGTGAAGAATGTGAATCTTGTGAAGAATGTGAATTCACCAAAAAACGCACCTGATCGTAGGACATCTCATTCTCCCGAATGACACCCCGACTATCCTTGGTGCCAACGTAGGTGACCACGTAGAAATCCGGTGCCCAGAATTCGAACTCGCGCTCCCAATTGATCACGGTAGACAGCGGCACAGAGACCAGGAACGGGCCCTTGGTGTGGCCCTCCTTGTACAGCGAGTACAGGAACACAATGGTCTGTATGGTCTTGCCCAGGCCCATCTCATCTGCCAGGATGGTGTCAATGCCGCAGCCGTAGGAGTAGCGCAACCAGTTCACTCCCTCCAGCTGGTACGGATGCAGCCGGCCTCCCGTGTCATCCAGATAGCCTGGCTGAGTCTCCCAGCCTGCGCCGGACTTCAAGTTGGTAATTGGCTTCTCTGGTGGCAGCTTCTTAGCCAGCTCGGGGCTGATGTCCTCCTTCGCTGCGGCTGCTGCAGCCCTCGCCGCCTTTGACGACTTCTTGGGATTCAAAGTGGCTGACAGCTCGCCTGTGAGAACCTGATGGAGCAGGGTGGGATGAAGGGGGATTCTGTAGATTTTAAGATCTATGATTAGTCTATAGATTTATGATAATTCTATCGATCTACATTGGGGATTTTATAGATCTACTATTCTGTAGATCTACTATAGCGATTCTGTAGATCTACTATAGCGATTCTGTAGATCTACTATAGCGATTCTGTAGATCTACTATAGGGATTCTGTAGATCTACTATAGGGATTCTGTAGATCTACTATAGGGATTCTGTAGATCTAATATAGGGATTCTGTAGATCTACTATAGGGATTCTGTAGATCTACTATAGGGATTCTGTAGATCTACTGCAGAGAGTGTATAGATCAATAATAGTTTCTAGAGATCTACTATAGGGATTCTATAGATCTACTATAGGGATTCTGTAGATCTACTATAGGGATTCTGTAGATCTACTATAGGGATTCTGTATATCTACTATAGGGATTCTGTAGATCTACTACAGGGAGTGTATAGATCAATAATAGATTTTAGAGATCTACTTTAGGGATTCTAAAGATCTACTTAGGGAATCTATAGATCTACTATAGGGATTCTATAGATCTAGTATAGGGATTCTATAGATCTACAGGGGATTCTATGGATCTACTATTAGAATTCTATAGATTTACCATCGGGATTCCATAAATCTATTATAGGGATTCTAGCCGACTTTATAGATCCACTATAGAGAATCTATAGATCTACAATGGGGTATCTTTCGATCTCGAATCTGGATAGCAAAACATAGGATCAAAATGCAAAGATTTGAAATAGCAACAAACAGTCTCACCTTCTTCATAGTAAAGTACTCTTCAATGGCTTTCTCAAAATTGGGTATTTCAATCTCTTCCGGATTCTCCCAGGTGCACTCTTCGTAGCTGAGGTCGCGCCACTTGATGAGGTACCAATGGCCGGACTTGGTCTTGCGATAGTTGATCACCCGCTGGATCTGCAGCCACTCGGGCCGGATGCCCCATTTGAAGAATCGCTCCTCAAGGTTGTGCGGATCGTCCGGTCGGTCTCCTTCGCGGCCGCGGTAAACTGAGCCGTCGTCAAGAGCTGGCGGCTCGTCCATGTCGAACTTCTTCCAGTAGGCCCGCCAGGAGTTGGGCTGGTGCACCTCCAGCTGCAGCTCCGGTATCCATTCGTCGTGCCAATGCGACAGGCCTTTGAATTTGACGAAGAATTCTCGTTTAGGTGGCCGCTTGTTCAGGTGGGCCTGGATGTGGTGCGAGTGATCCAACTCGTCCAGCTTGTCCACCTTGGGCGGCTCGGCCCAGCGCCAGGTCAGGATGCTCTCCACTTTGGCTTTGGGAGGCTCGCACGAGCAGCGGGGACAGTGCCAGTCTCCTTCGGGTAGCTGCAGGGGTCAGGGGGAGTTGTAACTGTCTTGTGAGGCTGTGACATGCGGACCTGTATATAGACAGGCTTTAGAGAAGATGGAGTATGAGGCGAGCTGAGAGTGAGAGTAAGAAAGGACAGTGTAGGTGAGACAGGTGAGAATGTGGGTGAGACAGGTGAGAGTCGATGTAAGACGGATGAGTGTGGGTGAGACAGGTGAGAGTGTGGGTGAGGCAGGTGAGAGTGTGGGTGAGACAGGTGAGAGTGTGGGTTAGACAGGAGGTGAGTGAGGTGAGAGTGTGGGTGAGACAGGTGAGAATGTGGGTGAGACAGATGAGAGTGTGGGTGAGACAGGTAAGTGTAGGCGAGACAGGTGAGTGTGGGTTAGACAGGAGGTGAGTGTGGGTGAAACAAGAAGTGAAAGTGTAGGTGGGAGTCTAGGGGAGACGGATGAGTATGGGAGAGACAGAGGAGTGTGGGTGATACAAATGAGTTTGGGTGAGACAAGAGATTAGAGTGGGTGAGATAGGAGGTGAGCGTTAGTGAGACAGGAAGTAAAAGTGTTGGTGAGACAGAAATTGATATAGTCTAGGTGAGACAGATGAGTATGGGTGAGACAGATGAGTTTGGGTTAGACAGATGAGTTTGGGTGAGATAGATGAGTTTGGGCGAGACAGACGAGTTTGGGTGAGATAGATGAGTTTGGGTGAGACAGACGAGTTTGGGTGAGATAGATGAGTTTGGGTGAGACAGACGAGTTTGGGTGAGATAGATGAGTTTGGGTGAGACAGATGAGTTTGGGTGAGATAGATGAGTTTGGGTGAGACAGATGAGTTTGGGTGAGACAGATGAGTTTGGGTGAGACAGACGAGTTTGGGTGAGACAGACGAGTTTGGGTGAGACAGACGAGTTTGGGTGAGACAGATGAGTTTGGGTGAGATAGATGAGTTTGGGTGAGACAGATGAGTTTGGGTGAGACAGATGAGTTTGGGTGAGACAGACGAGTTTGGGTGAGACAGACGAGTTTGGGTGAGACAGACGAGTTTGGGTGAGACAGATGAGTTTGGGTGAGACAGACGAGTTTGGGTGAGACAGATGAGTTTGGGTGAGACAGACGAGTTTGGGTGAGATAGATGAGTTTGGGTGAGACAGATGAGTTTGGGTGAGATAGATGAGTTTGGGTGAGACAGATGAGTTTGGGTGAGACAGACGAGTTTGGGTGAGATAGATGAGTTTGGGTGAGACAGATGAGTTTGGGTGAGATAGATGAGTTTGGGTGAGACAGATGAGTTTGGGTGAGACAGATGAGTTTGGGTGAGACAGACGAGTTTGGGTGAGATAGATGAGTTTGGGTGAGACAGATGAGTTTGGGTGAGACAGATGAGTTTGGGTGAGACAGACGAGTTTGGGTGAGACAGACGAGTTTGGGTGAGACAGACGAGTTTGGGTGAGACAGATGAGTTTGGGTGAGATAGATGAGTTTGGGTGAGACAGATGAGTTTGGGTGAGACAGATGAGTTTGGGTGAGACAGACGAGTTTGGGTGAGACAGATGAGTTTGGGTGAGACAGACGAGTTTGGGTGAGACAGATGAGTTTGGGTGAGACAGACGAGTTTGGGTGAGATAGATGAGTTTGGGTGAGACAGATGAGTTTGGGTGAGATAGATGAGTTTGGGTGAGACAGATGAGTTTGGGTGAGACAGACGAGTTTGGGTGAGATAGATGAGTTTGGGTGAGACAGATGAGTTTGGGTGAGATAGATGAGTTTGGGTGAGACAGATGAGTTTGGGTGAGACAGATGAGTTTGGGTGAGACAGACGAGTTTGGGTGAGACAGACGAGTTTGGGTGAGACAGACGAGTTTGGGTGAGACAGATGAGTTTGGGTGAGACAGTTGAGTTTGGGTGAGACAGACGAGTTTGGGTGAGACAGTTGAGTTTGGGTGAGACAGATGAGTGAGGATGAGTGTGGGTGTTAAACGAGAATTGAGAGAAGGGTATAAGAAGTCACTAGACAGCCCACCTCTTTCATATTGAGACAGTGCAGGTGGAAAGCCTGCGGACAGGACTCGCAGATGATGAGGTCGCCACCATCGCGGCACTCTGAGCAGTACTCCTGATGATGGTCTTTCTGTTCGGCGGCGGCTTTCTCAGCCTCATCGGCGACAGCGGCGGCTGAGATGCCCTCTTTCTCGCAGTGCGGACAGCTCCAGCGGCCGCTGGGTGCCTCCTCGAGCTCGGGCTCCAGACAGACCAGGTGGAAGGCCCTGGGACAGGTGTCGCACAGGATGATTTCGCCGCCAGCTTGGCACACGTCGCAATAGTCTTGGTGGTCAGTCTCGTAGCCGTCTTCACCGGGGAATCTTGCGGATGATAAGTTTAAATGGGGAAAATTATCTTTCATATTTAATCTTCTTCTTTTATGCTAAATCCTAATTAGATAGTTTAGTAATTACAGTAATAAGAAATCCTAAATTCCAATTAAGGAAATCCCAAATCCCATAAAAACCCGAGATCCCTTCAAGATTCCAACCCGTTGGAAAAGTTATGCACCTGCAGAGGCATAAAAGGTGAACGAGGTGCACAAAAGAGGCACTTTAGTGGCCTATTTCGTGCATGTTTTGGAAATGCACCTGAGTGCACCTTTTATGCCTAAATGTCACCAATATTTTTGAAAAGAGGCATGAAAGGTGTAAAATCGGTGAAGTGGTCAGGCAGTAGGTGAATTCTCAATTTTGATTGGTTGGGGCAGTAGGGGCAGTAAAGGTGCATAAGGGGCACTGGAGGTGCGCAAAAGGTGAACAGCAGGCTCACAAGTGAGGCACAGCAGTTGCAGGAAAGGTGCTGAAGGGGCGCAGAAAGTGCACGAAAGGTGAATCAGTGGTGCATAAGGTGTACATGTGCGGCGTAAATATGTATACAGGTGCATTTCCAAAACACGCTCGAAATAGACCCCTAAAGTGCCTCTTCTGTGCACCTCGCTCACCTTTCATGCCTATGCACGAATTACTGCATTAATAATTCGTAACAAAACATTAACTGAGAGTTACATACTCGTATATTGCATGCACAGATTGAACATAGAAAAGCTTTATTTACACCTTTACTACACCTTTACTTACACCTTTACACCTACACCTTTAATCGCTGCTATCCCCTTCCTGATCCTAACAAACCACGAAAGTAAACATTTCCTGTACTGATAATTTTTAATAAATTTTAACTCAGGAAAATTTCCGAAAAGTGATGAAAAGGTTGGCATTAATGAGGAAAAATTTCGAATAGTGAGAAAAGGTAGCAAAGAACTTCGCCAGTTGAAACTTTAACGCCCCCTTGCATTGCTTCTACGCCTAAAGTGCCCACTGTGCACCTTTTATTCACCTTTCGTGCCTCCAGTGCACACTGTACACTTTTTATGCACCTCCACCGCAGCCCACCTTTTTTTCACCTTTCACTCCACCAATGCCCCCAATGCCTACTTTGTTCACCTTTTGTGCCTCAACGCACACTGTGCACCTTTAATGCACCTAATTCCCCTACGACAACTGTGCCCCTACCGCCTAGTTCGTGCACAAAAGGTGCACAAGTGGCACAGAATAGGCATAAAAGAGGCGAAAGTGAGGCAGAAGGTGCAAAACTCTTCACCTTTCATGCCTACTTTAAAAACTCTAAATCCAACGGGCGAATCAAGAATCTTAAATCCCACTTCTCAAGAATCCCAGATCCCAATTCAAGAATCCCAGATCCCAATTCAAGAATCCCAGATCCCAATTCAAGAATCCCAGATCCCAATTCAAGAATCCCAGATCCCAATTCAAGAATCCCAGATCCCAATTCAAGAATCCCAGATCCCAATTCAAGAATCCCAGATCCCAATTCAATAATCTCATATCCCAATTTAAGAATACCTTATCCCAGTTACAGATTTCTAAATCCCAAATAAAAAATGCCAGATTTCAATTCGATAAAACTCATATCCCAGTTGAAAAAACTTCAAATTCTCCCCAGCAACAAGTCAGCACCTGTCTGTAGTGCGCAGGTGACTCCCGCCGGCTGAGCCGCCACCAGCAGCGGCCGCCCGCTTAGCAGCCGCGTTGCTTTTCCGCGATTTGCGAATCTCCTTCTCCTCCTCTTGGACTCGTTCGGCCTCTTCAAGCTGACGCTCGAACTCCTCGTCAGACGTGTTGTTGCCGCCGCCACCACCACCGCCGCCTCCGCCCCCGCGTTTCTTTTTCTTCTTTGAGGAAGGCGGCCCGGCTGAAGAAGGCGACGCGGCGACGGCGCCAGCAGCGGGAGCCTCTGCTGGTGGCCTTTTCTTTTTGTTCTTCTGGCCGCGGCTAATTTTGATTTTCAAACCGCTAGCCTGGCCGGACTCGCTGGCATCGGCATCGGGAGATTCAACGCTTGCCGAAGCTGCCGCGGCGGCTGCTGCTGCCGCTGCTGCTGCACTGGGCCGACCGCCGCCTCGACCCTTTCGCTTCTTCCCTCGGCGGCTGGGCGTGGCAGCAGCCTCCGCCACCGCCGGCTCTTCATCTTCAGCTGGAGCAGCCGCCGACTCATCCGCCGCCAGCTCCGAGTCATCTTCGGCAGCGGCAGTCGATTCATCAGGGCTGTCATCGGCCAGATCCTCCTTGGGAATGTAGGGATTCAACGAAGCGAACTCCTTCCACTTGGCGTCCAAGACGGTTTTGAGATCGTCCTCGCTGGCGTCGGGATTTCGCTCTTCTAGCAGAGGCTGGAAATATCGATTGAACAGCTTCTGGATTGTCCAGTTCTCGAAGTTCTCCGACGTGTAGGACAGGTCAACGTCTTGGATGCCGAGCTCTTCACAGATTTCTTCTACGGATTTTTTCTGCTTGCTTCGCTGCTGCCGGCCTGCCGATCGTCTGGATGAGGCGGCCCGCGACCCAGAGCTGGCGGTGGCCGCTCCGTAGTCTTCAAAATCGATTTCTACTGTTCTGTTTCTCTTGGCCTTGCCCGACCGGCTCTCGCGGGCGTCGCTGCCGCGATTGCGGCGCTTCCGACGGCCATCGTCGCGGACTGACGTGTCTGCGTCGGTCAACTCGTCTGGGTCCATGACAGCTCGGCTGAGTCAGCAGCGAAGTGATTGTTTGAGCTCGCACATGTATGCATTCATTACATTTTATGCTATGTATGTTATGTTATGCCCAACTAGGGCCAGATGTGCAACCGACAGCTCAGCTGCAGCTATTGCACAGCGCATCTGAGAGCTGATTACGGCTGTTCAGTCCAAGGACTGGTGGGTCACCACACACACTCAATTACCCCAGCTAATGCTGGCACCCATTTTACAGCTGGGTGAACTGAAGCAATGCAGAGTTATTAGTGTCTTGCTCAAGGACAAAAATTGTCCCAGTGGGATTGGGAATCGAACCTCTGACCTATAAGTTGTAAGTCTGATACTCTAAAAATTAGGCTATAACTCTCTTACAACTGAAAGGTTTAAATATTTAATTCTTGACCACAAAAAGCAATGTTTTCTTGAGCAAGATACTTAACTTTGCCTTGATTCAGTTCAATAATTATAAATTTGAGTAAGATGCCAAATTATTATTTTCTTTTTTTATAATTAATAAAATATGATAACACATCTGCAAACATTTCACTTGAACTAAGGTGTTATTTATTTTTAAGCTAACTTGTTCTAATTTATTCTTGTAACAGTTTTATTCAATAAATTTTATTTGGAAGGTACCAGTTAGCAATTGAAGCAAAAATAAATATACTCAAAATAATTTTGTTTAATACTAATTATATTCAATTAAATCTAATATTACTAATTTAATTATCAACATTTATTTGTATGCTTATTGCTAAGGTACCAAAAAGCAAACTAGGGTACCAAGTTGCTAGGCACCAAAAAGTATACCTATACTTTTAGCAAGCATGTGGCATAATAAAGGGCCTTATCAAAAACTACTCAAGATTGACTTAACTGTTAAAAATTTGTTAGGTCCCACTCCCACACTTTCAAATATATTGCACGGCACACTAGAAAAAATTACCCTAATAAAAACCATAAGTTCAAGTTTATGGATGTTTTTTGCATTGCAACAATATTAAGATCTTTTCTTATATTACAACATCTTGTATGTCTTGTATGCCAATAGCTATGCTATAGCTTTGTCAGTTTCTGATGCAATTTGTTCTATATTCTAGATATTTTATATTAACCATTTTTTCATATCTATTGTATGCTAGAAGTTTTTGGCATATATGTACGATTTAAGCATAGAGGTTGGGCCTCATGACTTGATTTAAGGTCTTAAGCATCTCTTAAGCTTAGCTTAAAAAGATCTAGGCCTTCTAGCATTAGTGCCAGGGTATAGCCTAACTTTTAGGGGGCTATAGAAAATCCTAGAGACATGTCCATGCCACACTCCAGATCATGTAATATATGCCCAAAAATTCAGGCGTGAATTGGCCTTGTACGCCAAAATTAAGTGCGCACAATTGGCATGTCACTCCTAAGAAAAAAGTATATGTGCACACCTGGCATATAATTTATGGAATCAGGCATAAAAGTTTTTGGGAAGTAGAAAAAAACTGAAAAAAAGTTAAATTTCAAGTGTAAATTTCAAGCTTTCCAGTTTTTTCAAGCTTGTAAGAAGCATTTAAACAAATCTTTGCATGTATTAATTTTCTGCTATAAATAGTATTGCCAAAAAAGAATAAAAATCAACTAAATTACATGCTGGTAAGGGTCTTATTACGCAATTTAAAGAAGGCCATTCATTGTCAAAAGCTAAAAAAGGTCATTTATTATTGCAACACGAGCATATTTTTGGGAATGGGTGTGCACTAAATTTTTTTTTGGTATGCATCAAATATTCCCCATTTATACCAGTGCTAAGGCAAAAAATGCTAGCATTCCTTCAGTTTACGATCCCCCCAAACAGTGACAATCACCTTAAACAGTGACAATCACCACAAAAAACAGTTGTAAGACATAAAATCCATAGTTTCCAATGAAACAAAATCAAATGTTGGCGAACTGACTTTGTTTATTTCAAAAGATGGTAAGATTGTTGTAGCACCTTATATTTCACTTTCAGTTTATGATCACCTAAATGTATGCTACCCATTGAAATGATTGTAAAATGTAAACTGAAGCTGGCAATAGGAAAACCTGTCAAACTAATTTCAACTATCAAGTTGCAAGTTTGAGCTACAGTAGCCTATATTTTTCACAAATTTTTTTCAAAAGTGAGGGGAGTGCAGCGCTGAAGATTAATTATAGTAAGCTAGGGTTGATATCTTATATACTAAAAATGGTCTGTCTGTGTCTATCTATCTATCTATCTATGTGATCAATGGGTTGACTGATGCTAGGGTTGACATGGTTTCCTAGAGCTAGCTTTGGATGATTGTAAACCAAAGGTGATATATATAAGCTACTAGTGAACCAATGTACAATCTTTTCAATTTCAACTAAACAAAGTTAGTTGATCAGCCAACTTTAGCTTTCTTTTCATTTGAAACTACCATTGGTTTTTATGTCTTAGTTTTAAACATGCCATTTTTGCACTGTGGTAAGCAAAATATAAGGTGATTGTAAACCAAAGCTGGAAAAATAGGTGATCATAAACTGAAACTGGCAAAATAGACAATGATTGTAAACCGAAAGACTGCCAAAAATGCTTTTGTGCCATACTTATCCCTATTGGAATAAGTTGACAAAACGCGGATGACCATCCGTTGCATTTTCAGATTCTCCTAGTGTCGCGTTGCGCGACAGTGGTGTCAAGTGGTGTGTCATGTCACGCGACACTGTGGAAACCTAGTGTCATCATGCATCGCGTCGCGCGATGCAACAATGTGGCAACTTGGCGGCTGGCATTGTCATGTGTTGCGTTGCAGCCTAGATCTGTAGCCAAAACCTTGCAAACTGTGTTTCATTATAATATGTTCATGGCTGTTTCTCAGTATTTAAATGTTTCAAACATGTTTGATAATAACTAGTTCTTAAATTGTTCTTTTTTATTTTGATAGTAAAGTAACTAATACTTTAAATATAATTTTTAGAAATGTTACTTGTTAGTTACAATGTGTGCACTGTTTTTTTAGGTGTTGTACCTTTCTTGTTTTACTGTTTATTTCTTTTCATTTTCTTATCAGAGAAACTTTCTTATCTTTTCTTTTCTTATCAGAAAAGAAACTTCATTTCTTTTTCTGCAAAATTGAAAGGAATACTCTTGTCCCTCACCCCATGGTGGCCTCAGTGTCAGGGGTGAATGGCAGAATGGGAATTTTCAATTGCATTGTGGCTGCTATAGTGTCTTCCCCCTAGTCATTTGGTCAATAGACATTGGTGTTGCAATAGGCGTCGCCACCCCCTAGTCAATAAAATTTGGTGTCACGTTGCACTTTTGAGGGCACAATTTTGGTACCCATGTTGCGCGTCCATGGGTTTTTGAAACTTATTCCAATAGGGACACTTATTGACCTTGGCAAAATTTGTAATTATTGACTGACAAAAAATAATATATATATACATGACATATCTAGCAAACTTGTGAAACTCTTAATGGTTAATATGTGCTTAGCTTTTATTTGTTTAAAAACTTGCATGATTAAATTTAAAATATTGAATATAGACCCATTACACTTATAATAAAAGTAAAACAAAGTTATTGTATTTATTTTAAAAGCATAACAACTGACTTATCATTAGGCCTACATTAGGCAAAAATTAAATAGACATTAATTTAAACTTAGTTTAAACTTTAAACCTAAAAACACTATATCCCAAAAAATTTGCTTACAAAATTTATATGCTTTAAGCTATGGGACCTACCTAGGCAGGATAAAAAAATTGTGCAAAAAAGTGCACAATGTTTTATACCAAAATAGGCCTAACCATGCAAAGATTCTATTAGTGGCTTAATAGTAGAACTAACATATATATACATGGATAGTATTCAAATATTATTTTAAATTGGATAGGCCTAGCTCAAGAATGAGAAGTCTAAAGACTATAGGAGTACAATGTTGTACATTTAGGCTAGCGGCCTAAGACTATTTACTATTCCTAGGCCTACCAAACTAATGTTTTAACTGGGGCTGGTTTATTAGGCCTAGCTAGTAGAGGTTGGACAGGATCCTGATCCCAATCCTGAAATCTCGGGATCCCAAAGAAAATTGAATTCCCGCGGGACCAGAATCCTGACCCTAAAAAACTCAGATTTGGGAATAGGTCTTTTGATTAAAAATTTATAGAAGTACTCTAGTGATTACTTGAAGGTATTTTGCTTTAACTTATACTCGTTACATTATTTACTTTGTTGGTTACAAAACTTCATATCAATTTTGTTGTGTTTTACTTCTTGATCTTGACAATCTTTTCTCAATTTTGTTTAACTTTACATGGACAATACACTGAAAGACCTGATCCCGATTCTGAAATCCCGATCCTAAGAAAAAAAGTATTTCCGATCCCAATCCTGCCCAAAGATTTCAATCCTGTCCAACCTCTACTAGGCCCTAGTACTAGCTAGAGCTTTAGCAATATATTTATCAACTATTTTAGTATTTAATTTTCAATCTAACATGACATATACCTACTAGCCTAAACTAGAGTTTACACTACTTCACACATGACAGACCTGTATAACTTCTGAAATTAGTGTCTGAAAGTGCGTCAGCAAAAGTTAACTGTTACGACACAATAAGTAGACCATCTAAAGTTCCAAAAAGCAAGCTTCCTCCTAAAGCACTAGGGGGTCATCTAAAAGGAAATAGTCTCTCTCTAATTCAATATACAACAATTTGTCCGTAGTTTGACATTTCAGGGAAGTAAAGAGCTCGATATTTTTTTTATTTATAGATATTGTAGGCCCTGACTGCCAGGGAGCCAGCGATTGGCGCTGCAGCCTGCAGCTAGCCTGCCCTAAGTAAGTAGTACTGACGAGACGATCGTCCTAGTTTTGGTTTTAGTGGATCGAGCCAATGCTTGATTGGCATGATTGATGCATTCCAGCCAGCGACTAGGCCTAGGGCCTAATATGGAAGCGGATTACAAATACGAAATATTATACTGAGTAACTGAGGGAGGGAGGGTCCAAGCCTTCAGAATTAAAATCGCCGAACTTAAACTCATTTTTATTTCTTGGAAGTTATTCTTTTAAAACAAAGTAGGGGCTAGACTCAGATTGATTGGATGCCGACATAAAAGATTTTATCAGCTTCAAGATTAAATTCATCAATTTTAGAGGTTATACGCGTTTTAGGCCTACACAGTCTGGTTTTCCGTGTTGGAACACTAATGTTTGCAAAGACAAGAGGATGTATTTCACAATTCCACAAATAATTTCGGGCAATGAATTAATTTCATGGGCCTTATATCTACTTGATCCGTAGACTGTTGTTTTATGAATTGTTAGTTTTGTGTGTGAACGATCATCAGAAGAAATACTGCTGTGCAGGTACAGGCACAGCAAGCTAAACTTGAAATGGCCGAACAGTGTTAGGGGGATATAAACAATAAAAAATGATAAAAACAAAAACATACATAAATATACAAAAACATAGACGCCTATTCTATTTTGCATGATGTGCTTTTATCGAAAAACACTTTTAGGAAATCGAATTATGAAGTTTTTAAATAAGTGCAAAAATCCAGAAATATGACCGTGTTCAGTTGTAATAATAAAACGAATTCCGAAAATACAAAGCCTAGTTCTAATAAGTTAGTGCAGTTTTTGAAAGTTCTCTCCGTTTAATTTACGCCTAAATTCTGCTGATATGTTTTAGTCCCAATTGTGTAAGAAGCTAGTTTATTCAGTTTATAACGGTGTTTTCCGGCATTGTCAGTTATCGTAAACAGCCATAGTTAAAGAGCCTTACGATACGACGGTGCTCTCATTGCTTACCAAAGTAATTAGTCCCATACTCAAAGCTCGCTTAAAAGAATACGTAATTTCTAGGATTAGGTATTGGTACATTACACATTCAGTTTAATTTGCATAAATAGGGCTTCTTACTTGCTTATTTGGTTTGAAAACCTAATTTTAGTAAATACCAAAGACCGAACTTATAAGATATGACTGAACACGATGATGGCCAGGGAGAGTTGGACATGAGCCACGGTGGAGTTGGTGGCTTTCGATCTCAGCGTGATCAACAAAGACAGCAAGAAATAGAATACTACGAAGAAGAGCTCTCCAGACTTGATGACAGCTATCCTTGTGCTCGCAATGCTTTGGAACTTGGTAAGCATATAAAAACAGTTTTGCCTAGACCTAGCCACCTCTTGTCTATCCCCAATGCCCTATGTTTTAGCTTAGTAGGCTAATAATAATATTATGCCTAGTATAGTAATAGCTTACAAAATCCTGGGCATAATCCTGGGCATCCTAGGCATAAGTCATATTATAATATTCCTTTAAGTTGCATAGGCCCAACCTAATTCAAAAGCATAGGCTATTATAGGCATAGGCATAGGTTAGGCATAAGCTATAAAGCATAGGCTAGTATAACTATACATAATCAAGCTTAATGATGTAGTGTAAATTATACTAAACAATCATTTGCCTAAGTAAAGTAAATTTTAAAACTATAACAATAAATTATTTTTTAGATAGTATACCAAAAGTTCCTATTCTATAGTAACTAATAAAAAGTAATAATATACTTTAATCAATAGTACACATAACTATTTTGTTTTATAAATTAAACAGTTTTATGTTTTGTAGCAATTTTTGTTACATACATTTGCATGTGTCTATTGCTTGTTGCATTGGTTAAAGCACTTTTTAATCACACAATTTTTAGTAATCTCTAACTATAAAAATCAAAACTCTGTCTGTGTGTCTGTGGACAATTTTGATCGCTTTGGACTCCCAAACCGCTCAACCAAATGACACCAAATTTTACACCCACCCTAAACTCACTACGGAGAATGTCTTAGGCTACCTTTAAATTTCCTAAATTTGAGTCTTCCTACCTAAAAGTACAAAAAACTGCTCAAATGCGCGATTTTTTAACTAAATCCTCCATAGCGCCGTTCCACTTTGACCGATTCTCTTCAAATTTGACACAGATAATCTTCAACTATTTTGGAACAATCATGTAAAATTTCAAGTTTCAAAGTTAATCCTGAACAGCGCTGTGCACTTTTAAAGTTAGGCTGCTTTTTTCAGCGTAGCAACCACCCCAACCTCCGCCTGCCTGCCTCTCTTTCTCGATCCCGATCTGGGCCCAGATGTGTAAAAGGGTTTCAAAATTGACTAACTTTCAGCTGCCATAAGTTTGCTCCAAATAAAGCGATTGACTTCAAACTTGACACAATTCTTCATTGACTCATTCTCTATCTAAATGTAAAGTTTCAACTCTGTAACTCAACCGAAAAAGAAACTGTAAGCATATGAAGTTTGTCTGCTTTTTCTGTTGTTTGTGCTGCTCACTCACTCATTCCCCCAGCCCAGACGAAGGGTCAGGCGATAGGGCTCAATGTACATAGCAAATGTACAGTGTTTTGGAATAACTTTTTAATAGCCTTCTCTGCACCCCGCGAGTGGAGAGGCGTAGAGAAGAGAGACAGTTAAGCGAGAGATTCAAACCACTGTCCTCTGTATAGACACAAGTCTGCAGCAGTTTAACAGTGGATGGCAATTGGCAATTGGCAAATCGAGGGAATCCACTATCCAGCATGGTTTGTAAAAGCGAAAGATTTATGAAAAGGCGATGCGATGCAATGCAATACAACCCTACTAAATTGGGCACACCATGGAAATTTTAGGTTTCTTTTAAAGGTACTATGTAAATATTAAATGGCCTCCTAAGAAATGTGTATTTCTTTGGTTGTTAGACTGATGCAGACTGCAGTGGAGCTGAAGATACAAAAATTCCTTTCAGGGCTGCAAATTGGCAAGAAAGATGACATGATCAAAGCATGAGAACAACCATGAGAGTATTACGCACGTCCCACAAACTGGCTTTCCAAGCAGGGATGGGCAGACTTTTACCTCAAAGGCCAGATAAAGAATCCAGCTCATAGCTGAGGGGCAGATGAAAGTGGAAAGAAGAAGGAATAGACGATTCGAAGAGAGGAGAGGCGACAGAGGGGATAAAAGAAAAGATAAAAGATAATAGGAGAGATGAGGGGGTGAGGACGATGAGAGAGAGGGGGAGAAGAGGGGAGAGAGGAAAAGTGAGAGGAGAGAGTAGAGATGAGAGAGCAGAGAGCTGCAGATGAGAGGAGAGAGCAGAGAGGAGAGCAGAGAGGAAACAGGTGAAAGAAGAGATGAGAGAGTAAAGGGAAGAGAGAAGAGATAAAGATACATCTCTACATCTCTAAGGTTGTAGAGATGAGAGAGGTTGAAGGAGAGATAAGAAATGAGAGATGAGAGATAATGGAGAGAGGAGAGTGGAGTGAGAGAAGAGAGGGAGACAGAGTATAGAAAAGGGAAAAAGAGAAAAGAAGAAAGGAGAAAGGAAAGTGAGGAGTCAAAAGAGGGGAAAGAAAAGAGTACAGAGGAGAAAGGTGAGAGAACATATAAGACAGAGAGGGGGGGCCAGATTAAAGAGGGGGATGAGAGAGCAGAGACGAGAGTGAACAGATAAAAGATGGGAGAGTAGAGAGAACAGAGGAGAGGTTACAGAGACGAGAGGAGAGAGGAGAGACAAATGTAGAGAAGTGAGTGAGGAGAGAGGAGAGGAAAGAGGAGAATGGAGAGGGGAGAGAGTAGAGAGAGGAGGAGAGATAAGAGAGAAGAGAGAGAGAGAGAGAGAGAGAGAGAGAGGAGCAGAGAGAAATGAGAAGAGATAAGAGAGAAAAGATAAAAAGAAGAGAAAGGAAAGACGAGAGAGAAAAGAGGTGCGGGAAGAGACGAGAGAAGAGGGGAGAGATGAGAGAGTTAAGAGAAGAGAGAAAAGAAATAGAAAGGAGAAGGAAGATAAGAGAGAAGAAGGGTGAGAGGAGAGAGGAGAGGGGAGAGAGAAGAGAGAAAACGAAAAAGTAGATGGGAGAGAGAAAAGAAGAGACAAGAGATGAGATAAGAGAGATGAAAGAGAAGAGAGATGAGGGAAGAGAGAAGAGAGAAATATTCACTTTTGTCATATGATCATTTAAATGATAAAATTATATATAGGTGATTATAAGAAAAAACTGAACTTACCTTTGTCTTACAATCACCCTGCAATACAAAACATATCCATTTAATGGGAAAGGAGTGCCCAAAATTGGTTCTTGGTTTCTGATGGCTTTGGGGCATTTAGTTTATAGAAATTGTGAAAGCTAAAATTGTTTGTTTTGTTTAATTGAAACATTGATTATACCAACAATTTCCTATCATTTCAAAAATATGATCCCTTTAATACAATTCTACTATTGGTGTAATCATAATTCAAAACCTATAAGCTTTTTCAATTTCGTCTTGCAATAACCTACATATAATTTCACCTTTTAACTGATTGTAAATGATCATATTATATAACAGAGGTGAATATAAGATTTATGTTTCTATAAGACAAGATTTAATACTACTATAAAAGTATGCTTAGAAGTGGTCTTATTTTTTTCTTCTATGGGGGATTGTATAATACAAGTCCTAACTCCTATAGGGACCATAGTCTGGATCATGTTGAGTGTACTCTGGAATGTTCTAAACCAAGGCATTGCCAATGCCAAGTAGATGCACACCAGTGCCAAGCATATGCATGCCAAACTAATATGTTACAAAAGCAACACACAACTTTTTATATTAAAAAATGTCCTTCAAAAAATAGCTTCAACATTTTTTTACTTTTTTAGCATGCAAATATATATTTGTTTTTGGCATATTAAAATTTACTTGTCATTTTGCAATAAAAATAAGTATGAATTCTTGTTTTCACAAGACCATGTCTTTTCACAAACTTTTGTCTCAACAAAACATGCCCACTATCATGCCAGGCCACATTCTATGTCAGCTATCAAGAGTCAAGCAAGACAATGTGGGATGGTTTTTAAAAATAGTGAAAAATTAATGAATCCTACTAAATTAGTTAGTTACAGCATGAAGCTTTTAACATTAAGATTCGTAAAACTTTAAAATTTAAATGGCTCCTAAGAAATGCGTATTTCCTTGGTTGTTAGACTGCTGCAGAGTGCATGCTCTAATTATAAAGTCTCAACTCTGTAACTCTATCAGAAAAGAAACTGTAAGCGTGAGAAGTTTGGCTGTTTTTTTCTGGTGTTAGGCCGCTCTTAACTCTTACTTACTCATTCCCCCAGAACAAAGGGGTAGGCCAGCAGTGTATAGTGATTTGGAAATTAGCTTCGACTTTATTGCGCCCCCTCCCCCGGCCCAGTCAGCACAGTGGAAAAGGCTTTGGTTAGAACTTCTCACCAAACTGTTCTAAGCTTGCCCAACCTGCCAACCAGCAGTTTAACAGTTTGACAGAATCAATAGACAGTCATCATAGTTTGTAAAAGCAAAAAATCTCTGAAAAGCGATATAGATATAGTTCTACTGAATAAGTAACAAAAAATGCAAATTTTAACATTTCTTAAGTTTTACTTAAGCCACTTAAAATAAAAAAATTTAAATGCCAGATTCAGTGCAGTACAGTACAGCAGAAAGAGAGCAAGCCTCTCACTCATTTCCCCATACCAGGGTCAGTGTGCACGCAACAATGTAGTTTTTAGAACAACTTGAATTCTCTCTGCCCCAGTGAAGAGGCTATAAGATGGCAGTTTAGCGAGAAATTCTAACCACTGCCCTAATTCTGATATTTTCTATGACATTTTCTACATCTCCTCCCTCCTTCATCTGTGTAGGCCTAACTCTGCAAGTTTAACAGTGGATGAGAAAAGTGGCTCACGCACTCATTCCCCCAGAACAGGGGGTAGGGCTTAGTATACACTGTACACCGTTTTGGAATGACATTATTTTTGGCCTTCCCTGCATGCCCAAGGGACACTGGCTAGGCTGGGATAAGCTGGGCTGCCGCAGATAGTTCCTTGGTAGGGAAGATATGGTCCATTTACCCCCAGTAGGGAGTCGCCTCCGCCTGCTCCAAGGGGACGAAAGCACGGACCATGTTGGAGGCACAGATCGATAGCGAAGGACAGTTTGGTGAGAAATTCTAACCCCCAGGCGCGGATAGAGAAATTTTCGATGGGGGAATGCACACATCTTTTATCTGGGATACACAAAACTGACGGGGGTTGCGCTCTTCGCCCTCCTCCCTAAATCCGTCCCTGCTAATCCCTGTCCTACAATTCGTACAGGTCTAAGTCTAACCCTACAGTTTAGCAGTGGATGAGGAAGATGGCAATCGATAAGACTAGCATAGTTGTACTGTGGTACAAAAAGCGATACGATGCAATCCTGATTCCTGAATTAGTCACACAAAATAGAATTTGTAACACTAAGTCCTATTTAAAGGCACTTTAAAATTCAAATGCCCCCAAAGAAAAGCGCATTGGGTCGTTTCACTGCTGCAGCTAGACGATTGAGATCTGCAAGGCAAAGCAATGCGGCTGAAGCAGGAACATCGCATGGCACAGAGGAAGCAGACAACACAGGTAGCTCTGCCCAGGCCAGATCGAGTGCAAGTGCGGTAGAAGAACAAGCCCAGAAAAGAAGCCTTCGACCACCGACAAGATCATCGACATCAGCAGCCGGCGCCAGCACTTCCGATGGAACTGGAGGTACACAGGTTCCTCTCAGGGCTGCAAATTGGGAAGAAAGACGACGTGAACAAAAAAGACAGCAAACAGCCGAGGCACGACGCAATGAAATGACTGTCCAGACTCAGCAACGACAGGAACGGGACAGAGATCAGACCGCAGAGGCACGACGCAATGAAACGACTGTCCAGACTCAGCAGCGGCAGGAACGTAACAGAGATCAGACCGCAGAGGCACGACGCAATGAAACGACGGGTGAAGCTGGAGTGCGCCGTGAAGACGATCGAAGACGCCACAGAGAACGCGCTGCGGCCTATCGATTTATTGAGCAAGACGTTGCCCATGACGAATCTGAGCAAGCAATTGGACCACCTCCTTGGGCCCTAAGCTTTGCTCTAAATTATGATCCTACTTTTGTTTATAGCAGCCACCCAAAGCTTGCTATCGAAAGAATGTTGAAGAAATGTCAGCATTGCAATGCGTTGAGGTGGGCAAATGAGACACCTGGCATGTGTTGTAGCAATGGAAAAGTCAGACTCACTCCTCTGAATGAGAATCTACCAGACTATCTTCGCCATTTGTTGCTGGGTAACTCTGAGGAATCGGATCATTTTCTGTCCAACATTCGACGATACAATAGCTGTTTTCAGTTCACTTCTTTTGGAGCTGAAAGAATAGTTGAAGAGCCAGGCTTCATGCCTACTTTTAAAGTCCAAGGGCAGGTGTACCATCTGGTGGGATCGTTGCTGCCGCTGCAAGGAGAGGAGCCAAAGTTCCTGCAGATCTACTTCATGGGAGACAGCCACGAGGAAGTTGAGCGCCGATGTAGGATTGCTCCAGGTGTGAGACCTAACATTGTTTTTGAGCTACAGGAAATTATGCATGCGCATAACAAGTACGTGCGCGATTTCAAAACTGCTATGGAGCGGCTACCTCCAAATGTAGAGGAACTTCGAGTTGTCATTCACGCAACAAAGGCGCCTGCTGGCCAACACGAAAGAAGATTCAATGCACCTGTTGTTGACGACGTTGCCATTCAAATTGTTGGTCAACAATTTGAAAAGCGAGACATTGTTTTGGAACTGCGAAGCAACCAGTTAACCAGGATATCTGAGATGCACAGGGGGTATGATGCTCTGCAGTACCCTCTTATTTTCTGGGAAGGCGAAGACGGATATCATTTCGATATCCCACAGACTGACATTCGCACCGGAAATCCATCAGCCACAAAGAAAGTGTCGGCAATGGACTTCTACGCTTATCGGCTCATGGTTCGTGAAGGAAGTTTCAACTACATTCTTCGTTGTCGAAAGCTACTGCTGCAGTTTGCTGTGGACATGTACGCTAAAATTGAGTGCGAGCGACTGAATTTCATCCGCTTTAACCAAAAGAAGCTTAGAGTAGAAGAGTACATTCATCTTCGAGACGCTATTGCCGGAGAGAGAAATCCAAATGAAATTGGCCAAATGGTTATTTTGCCCTCTTCATTTACTGGTGGCCCACGCTACATGCATGAGCGGACACAAGACGCCATGACTTACGTAAGAAAGTACGGTCGCCCCGACCTCTTTATTACTTTCACCTGCAACAGTGCATGGAATGAGCTTAAATCAGAGCTCATGCCGGGACAGCAAAGTCAGGATAGACACGACTTAGTGGCCCGAGTTTTTCAACTGAAATTGAAACAACTGATGGAATTCATTACCAAAGGAGCTATCTTTGGGCCTACTAGATGCGACATGTACACGATCGAATGGCAGAAACGGGGACTGCCACACGCGCATATTCTGATTTGGCTACGGAACCGGATTAGGCCGAATCAAATTGATAGCGTTATCCGAGCTGAGATTCCTGATCCAAACGAGGACCCTCAGCTCTACCAAATCGTCACTAGGCAGATGATTCATGGACCATGCGGCCGTCTAAAGCCAGATTCGCCTTGCATGGTAGATGGCCGTTGCTCCAAGAAATTTCCCAAGGCTCTGCTGCGCGAGACAGTGACCGGCGAAGATGGATACCCGTTGTATCAAAGAAGGTCACCTGAGGACGGTGGCTTCACCTTTCCAATAATCCTACGTGCAAATGGACAGACTGAGGAGGTCAGTTTGGACAACAGTTGGGTCGTTCCCTACTGCCCACTCCTTTCAAAAGTGTTCAACGCACACATCAATGTTGAATACTGCAACTCAGTCAAGTCAATCAAGTACATTTGCAAGTATGTCAACAAGGGCAGCGACCAGGCAGTGTTTGGCCTTGAAAGGCAAGGAGCTGAGCGCGATGAGGTTGCCCGCTACGAGAGTGGACGGTACATCAGCTCAAATGAAGCTATGTGGCGAATTTTTGGTTTCTCAATTCATAAACGTCACCCAACTGTCATGCACCTCAGCGTGCATCTGGAGAATGGTCAAAGAGTATACTTTACCGAGGAAAACATGATGCAGCGAGGTCAGCGACCACCGGGCACTACACTCACTGCCTTTTTTAAGTTGTGTGCTGAAGATGCCTTTGCCAGAACCTTGCTATACCATCAGGTACCTACATATTACACGTGGAATGCCTCTTCGAAAAGTTGGAAACGACGAGTTCAAGGCGCTGCAGTTCCAGGCCATCCAGGAATGCGGCAAACAGATGCACTGTCCAGAGTCTACACGGTGCACCCAAATCATCGCGAGTGTTTTTACCTGCGCATGCTACTGCACAATGTAGTTGGCCCGATGTCATTCCAGCACATCAAGACGGTAGAAGGTCAGATCTGCTTAACTTATCAAGAAGCGTGTCATCGAATGGGACTTCTAGAAGACGATGCGCAGTGGAGAAGCACAATGCAAGAAGCATCTGTGGTGCGCTCAGCAGGCCAAATGCGAGACCTCTTTGCTATTCTGATTGCCACCTGTGGTCTTTCTAATCCTCTTCAGCTTTGGGAAGACTTCAAGGAAGATATGGCTGAGGATATTCTCCATCGGGCGCGACAGTTGCTACAGGAGCAGGAATTGCCCTTCACAGAGGCAGTATTCAATGAGGCCTTGCTGCGCATTGAGAATAAGGTTTTAGAACTGACAGATCGTCCCTTGCACATTTTTGGACTTCCAACACCTCCAAAGCATCAACAAGACAATTTGAGTAGGGAGATGCAGCGAGAAACTAGCTTTGACCGCGAGCAGCTTCATCAGTTCATTGAGGAAAATGAGCCCCGCCTACTACCTGAGCAGGCAGAGGCGTACCAAGAGGTACTGCAAAGAGTGAATGACAATTTAGGAGGAATACTTTTCCTGGATGCTCCAGGTGGGACAGGAAAAACTTTTCTGATTAACCTCCTTCTGTCAAGGGTTAGACACGGAGGCGATATTGCAATTGCTGTCGCTTCCTCTGGAATCGCAGCCACGCTACTTCCAGGTGGTCGCACTGCTCACTCAGCACTAAAATTGCCACTTGATCTGTCAAGAGTTGAAAATCCCCTGTGCAACATCAAGAAGAACAGCGGCACTGCCAGAGTGCTCTCTGGAGACTTTAGACAGACGTTGCCTGTAATTCCGCGCGGCACCCCAGCCGATGAGATCAATGCATGCCTCAAATCTTTGCATCTGTGGCCATCAGTTGAGAAGCTGCACTTGCGAACCAATATAAGGGCTGCAGTTTATGGCGATGAAACGGCTCATCAGTTTTCTATCAATCTTTTGCGAATTGGTGATGGCCAACTGGAGGTCAGTCCTGAAGATGGGCTGTCACCAATTGCTGCATTCGGTACAATCGTATCTTCTGTGCAGGAGCTCAAGGCTAAAGTTTACCTAAACCTGTCGCACAGATTTTCTGACATTAACTGGCTGTCAGAGAGAGCCATTTTGTGTCCCAGGAATGACGCAGCTAATGGTATCAACTCCCAACTGCTCAATGAGCTGCCTGGCAATGCCACCAGCTACAAGTCAATTGACACAACAATGACTGATGAAAATGCTGTGGAGTTTCCAATTGAGTTCTTGAACTCTCTAGAGCCTCCTGGAACGCCATCGCACAACCTCCAGTTAAAAGTGGGTGCACCAATTATTCTACTGCGCAATTTAAATGCCCCGAAGCTGTGCAATGGCACCAGGCTAATCGTCAAGCAACTCTTTCCGAATGTGATTGAGGCAACAATTGTGACAGGATCCGGCAAAGGACAGTCTGTGTTTATTCCAAGAATTCCAATTATTCCATCGGACCTGCCATTTCAGTTCAAGCGAGTACAGTTCCCAGTGAAGGTCTGCTTTGCCATGACCATCAACAAAGCCCAAGGACAGTCGCTAAAGGTGGCCGGAATCAACTTGGAGTCACCCTGCTTCTCACATGGCCAACTTTATGTTGCATGCTCACGCGTTGGAAGTCCAGCTGGCCTCTTCATCCTTGCTCCCAGGGGGAGAACAAGGAATCTGGTGTATCCTCAGGCACTGCGATAAACATCTGTGAAAGTTATTACAACTGAACTATATTCACTTTTCACTGACAAAAGCATAACTTATCTTAAAGCTGAACTTTTATCTATTTGTTAATTTTATTAAGAACTACCTTAATCAGCAGCAGACGTACCAAGTTCCCCTATTTAAATATTTTTTCTAGCTAATTTTTTCAAACTTTCTTGCTAGAGTGGACGAACCCCTAAACACGAACTCAAGGACTTTGCTAACCTACTAAAGCAAGAGTCAAATAACTTTTGTTCCAGACTGGACTAGAACTAGAAGATTGATTTGCAAAGAAAGTTGGCAGAATAAAGCTTGGTACTTCTACTGTTAATTTGCAGTTTCAATACTAAAATGTTTTTTATCACTCCCCAAATATGTTATTGTTCCTTATTGGTTTTGCTGTTGTCCTGCATACTCACTCTGCTTAGTTTCTCTAGAATAGCCTACTTAAACAGTACAATTACTTTTCTTTTTTTACTTAGTCTTAGACAGCAACTGCTGTACAGCTTTTTTTTTGTTATGCTTGAAAGCTACGTATTAATCCCATCTCCTTTACTTAAAAATATTCAGACAGATTCTATACTGTCCTGATGCTGTAAGCGTTTGTGTAGTCTTAGTTTCTATTCTGTTCTGCTTTATTCTATTCTAGAAATATACTTTTTAATACACATTTATACCAAGTTTCGTTTACACCTCTATCCAACTATTGTCTATTAACAACTTTTGAGTATGACTTTGGATTTTAGAATACATGCAAAAATGGTTCCGGGGATTTGAATTCCCCGGGTTCAAAATCCGCGGGTTTCAACAGCTTGTGATTGTATAATAAAAAGATACCAAAGTTTGCTTGCATTGTGTGGCAAAACTATTCCTATAAAAAAGTGCTTATGTCATGTACTGCAACTTTTTAAAAAAAATGCAATAATCTGTAATTTTCTATTTAAAAATTCTAATAAACCTTGTATTTGATTCTATTTCATAGAAAATGCAATGTTAATATAAATTAATTAAAAAGCCATCAATATACCAGCAAACAAAAAGTGCTAATAAAAATAAATACAATAAAGAAATTAGAGTAAAAGATGACAATATACACCACGAGATAGGAAGAAAAAAATAATTATAGGTTAAGATATATACAATATTTATATAAACAAAATAAATGTTTAAAAAGCAGTGGCAACCCCTTTACCACAATAATATATGCCATAGTTTGAATCTTTTATTAGTATATGCTAGGTCTAAATGGGGAAAAAAGTATAGGACAAATTTTGTATGCCAGGACTAAAAAATGTTTGCAACTATATACATTAAAGTTGTATACTCTTTTCTTTCTTGAATTCATTGTTTAATTAGAGTGTAACAAACAAAATTATGCACATTTTCAATATGTACTAAGAAAATCCAATTATAAAACATGCTTGGGCACAACCTAGGGATTCACCCAGCCATTTCTATTGGCAACACACATATGTAAGTTGCTTTTAGATAAAATAGTAGTCACGTGACTACTCTCAGCCAGGAATACTTGTAAATCTATTTTGTCTTGTTTCTTTTTACTAAAAAACCATATTTTTAAACTAAAAAAGTATTTGTAATATAACCTAATGCTTATGCCTTTGGTTATAAACTTTTTAATAATAAGGCTGGTGATGCATCTCAGAATGTAACCACAAAGTTTTGTTTGCACACCTACTGCATGCCATGTTTACTAACTACATGTTGTGCATGCCATTGAAATAATTAACAATAGGCCTACAAACAAAAGCAAAAAAAAATATTAAAAATATTTCAAAAATGCACAAGAAAAAACTATTATTTCTTTGTGGTATACATTCTGGTATGCATCTAGCATGATTGGGAGTATAGAATAGAATATCTAACAGGATAAGTAGTTGGATAAATCTACCTATTCATTATATAATTATGAAATTAAAGCATATATTACTTAATTGGCTTATAGAAAGAATCAAATGGTTTGTTCTGTGGTTTTTTTGTTTTTGAATCATGTTTGATGATATTCTTGCAATCCTTTTCTTAAAACCAATTGCAGAAATTTTAGAAAATGAGATTCATAGCAAACATCTTTGTCCATGACAATTTTACATAAGGTGATTTTTAATGTAAAAAAAGAATTGGTTCTTAAGAAATGTGCTTTTTAATTGTTTTCCATGAACTATTTTTGCTCATTTCTTATTGGGCACCCCAAAGGGGGGGGGCACATTAGATTGCTAATAGCTTTTTAAAATTTGCTCCAATAGGGTTCCTGCCTATCCATGCATTCAGCATTTATCATCAAATAATTTAATGAAGTATAAACTAGTAAGTAGCAGATCGTATTTGACGATATATAATGAATTTTACTATTCTTAATAGTATCAATTTTTTCTAAATATAAAATGGCATGCATAGGCAGCAAAGATAATCATATTTCAGTATATTGCTATGAATACAAGAGCTGACAATATAGAAAATTTATCCAGATTAAAAAACAATCTCCACTATATACATTGACTGCATGAATCTTGTAATTCCAGCTGTTAGCTGTGTCAGCTGACTGTTTATAGGAGACAGTGTTACTATAAGAAAATTAAACAGAAATTTCAGTATGTAAAAAACCTACTGTTAAGTAGTGTTGCATGTCTTGTCTAAATATGACTATGAATTATATTGAAAAGGAATTTACTACAGAACCCTTTAATATAATTCAACTGCAGGCAATTAGTCAAAAAAGTTTTGTTGCTCCATTCCGGTAAATCAGTTTGAAAACAATATTTAATCCTTATTCACCTTTACCAACACGCGCAGAGATCCACCGAGTGCGTGGCGGCGTCATGGACATGATCGACGTGGTCAACAACCGCAAGTGCAAAGTTCGCTGCCGTATTGCCATACCGCAGGACAATTTCCCCGGCTTCAACTTTGTTGGCAAACTGCTGGGCTCAGGCGGCAGCACGCTGAAGAAGCTGCAGGAGGACTGCAACGTCAAGATGGCCATCCTTGGCCGCGGCTCGATGCGCGATCCGCAGAAAGAGCAGGAAGCCTTCGAAAGCGGCGACCCGAAGTATCAGCACCTGAAGCAGGCCTTGCACCTGCAGATTGACTGCGTAGACGCGCCCGAGGAGGCCTACTATCGTATCAGCCGGGCGGTCTACGAAGCCAAGAACATCATGATCCCGGATCCCAGCGAGCTGGCCGCTGCCGCAGCTGCTTCTGGCTACGGCGCCCCGGGACCTTTCCCTCCTGGCCGCGGCGGCTTTCCAGGCGGCGGCGGTGGACCTCGTGGAGGTCGCGGTGGACGCGGTCGCGGCGGCCGGGGCGGCGGAGCTCCTCACGTTCCGGCCGACTTTGACGGCTACGGCGGCGGCGGCGGTGGCTTTGATGGAGAGGCCGGCGGCTACCGAGGCGGTCGCGGTGGCGGCGGCGGTCGCGGGCATCGCGGCGACTTCAGAGGCGGCTCTCGCGGCGGCGGCTCTCGAGGCGGTCGTGGCGGCTTCGGCGGCGGCGGTGGCGACAATGGGCACAGCTTTGGTCAGGATTATGGTGAGACTCTTTTACTTGCTACAGTTTAACTAAATATTCATTCTGCGCCTCTAGTGCCAGAAATTGTTTAAATTTTAAAAATAACGTGGAGCCACAGATAACTTCAATAAATACAATCATTTACATTCTATCTTCAATTTATTATAAAATATTTCAGCAAAGAAAACAATAAAATCTAAACATAAAATTGTAAAATTTGCTATAAAAATGTGCCAATACTATGAAACAGAAGCGTGTGAACTATCATTAATTCAGTTTTAAAATATCAAAGAAAATTTGAAACAATAACACAACTTGATATCAAACTGTAGATATAGAACATAAAAGTACAAAACAAACTCAAGAGTTTCCAGGCCTAATTCGGAGCTTCCATCTTCGGCTGGGCTGCCGGCAAACAAACCAAGCATTTATAATCGCGGTTCTACGTGAATTGAACAAAAAAGCAAAACAAATAATCGCCGAAAAAATTTTCCAGGTCAGTCGTTTGGCGGCGGCAAGGCGCCACCGTCGCGGGGTCGCGGCGGCCCCGCCCCGCGCCGCGGCAGCCACCCATATGGCCGCGGCATGTGAACCCGGTCTCAGGCAGTCTAATAATACACCAAGCATATAATACTTTAATAATTAATTCATATAGTCATCCTAAAGACTGAAAGCATGAGCTGAAACACAGCAAAGCTTGAACTTTTAATATTTTTATACATATGAACTCATCAATTTTAAATTTATAGTTCCAGCTGATACAATTTATCCAGTGAAAAAGAAATCTAAGTAACTACTAAATTAAAAAAAACATTCTGCATTACAATTTGTTGTTAAAATGAAAGCTTGGGCTCATCAACCCTTAAAATGTTGTGCATATTTATTTGCCCATGCTCGCTTGTTGAAAATTTATAAAATTCACGCAGTTAGTTTTCTAAATTACGTTGTTTTAAGGACAATAATAATATTCGCTAATATTGACAAAACTAAACAATTTCTAAAAACTTTCTAATTAATTATTCTGTTCTTTTCCTCTCGTTTTAAGTCTACAAAGTTATTTGATTGTATTTGACTGAAAATGCAGTTTTATGGCAGGTTTTTTAACCTTAAGTTAGTAAATTGTTTGCTTCTGTTTAGCTTTCTTAATTAACTGTTATTTAGAAACAGTTAGTGTAATTTTAACAGACGCCAGGACGAAGAAAGCGTTAGTAAAGATGCATTGATAGTTGACAACCGGCACCAACAGGAATTTAGGTTTTACTTTAAAAAAATATTTTTCAAACGAATTTATGGCTGCTTCTGTTTGTAGTAGCATGTTCTATAATATCATGGGCTGTTAAACATGCAATCGATAATTTTTCTCCATTCAACAGCAAGCACTGAATATGTAGTACGCGTAATTCTTTATTTTAGTCAAAAAAGCAAACTAAATTTTAAATAAAATAACTATTTTCCAACTTTTGCATTATTAAAAACACGACAACATGCGTTCAACTTAACCTATACGCGGTGAAAAACCAAATAAATAAAACATGATAAAAGCGATTCTTTGTTTTATTTAACAAAATGCTTACTATTACGTTTCGTTGTAATAAAAAAGTTCTGATAAGATTTCTTTCCTCGTTTAGTAATATTTAATCTTGAATCATACAGGTAAGTAGACTGTAGAGCTAAAATCCAATATATTGCTACTAAATACAAGTATTAGTATTTCATAGCCTTTCTGTAGAATAAATATTCATAGTCAACACGACAGAACTTATGACGATGAACTCAATAAAAACACGTTGATGGATCAGAAAAAATGACAATCTACTCCACGAAAAGCAAGCAATGAAATTTGTCAGCTAATCTTATTAGTAGTCTTTTGGAACTGAATCCTAATTAAAGCGTTGGTCTGCTTTGCATTGATTGAACTGATCTAGTTCATGTACTGAAACGTCTGAAATCGTCCAGTCTGGGTGAAATCAGCTCTAAAAAGCTTAGTATTAGGAAACCACACGTGCACCAATTACATGCCGAGGCGTTTACGTATCTTAGTACTGTTGTACTGCTAGTTTTCTCGAGATGGCCTGGTAGGTCTTGGTATCCCATTGCTGCCACCAGTGAAGTACAGAGCCTTGACTTTCCACATGTATTTTGAGTTCTGTCTTAAGTCTCGCGTCTCTTGGAAGTCTTCTTGTAGCTCTCAAAAGCGTAGGTAGTGCTGCTACCAGCCTTCGGTGAGGTGAGCTTCCCGTCGGAATCAACAAGTCAACGAACTCAGCACAGTGTGCATATTTGAAGATTAATTGAAGATTAACAAACAAGGCGTCCGGTCAGCAGATCCGGGCAGTGGGTGGTTGGGAAGGCCGTGTTAGCCTCCTTTAGGCTTGGGCGTCTAAGTTAAGTCAGGCCAATAAAGGAAAGAGTTGATTGGACACTAAAACTGTCAAAAAATCTTCGGAAACTGAGAAACTAAGAACTAGAGAAACTCCTTGACTGAACCAAAGATGAGGAGGTCCGTATTTATAGCCTGGGAATCTTCAGTGCACCAATGTGCGTGAAACCTCGCTACTTGTTCTATTTTTAGAACTGACGTCACTTCCCGCCAGAGAGAAAGCAGGGGTCCCTGGTAAAAAGTGCACAGGGCCATGTGACTCAGTGTCTATTTTTAGAACATGGGTCACCTCTTACTTTAGAGAAGGCAAGGGCCCCGGGGTACTTGATTCCTCAGTAAATACGGACCAGCAAGTGTTAGGACTTCGAGAAAACAAGACTTGTCATGTGACTTTCAATGTCATGAAACAGGCCACTAGCATGACCTCAGGACAGGAACGAAACGCAGAGCAGGCCACAGCAAAGAAGCTCGTGGCTGCAGCAAGAGCGCAGAGAAGGGGGGCGACTTAGAATAAGCGGCAGCCAGCCCCCCATCGGCGAGGGCAATGGCGACACCAAACTGGCGGCTCACTACAGTACAGGCATAGTTACTACCGCCGTTTACTCAAAAAGCATCCCGATTTTTTAGGATAACACGATTCCTAAGCAATCATCTGTTCGAATTTTCTTTCAAATTATTGTTGCTTTCACTCTGCTTTATTCCGACATAGTCTAGAAGAAGAATATGTAATTTTTCATATAAGCTTTGAATGAGTTCACTTCCAGCTCTGAAATATTATGGGCATTATGGCACATCTGTGCTGCACACAACCCAAATTAAGAGGGTCTGAAGGTTGCTGTTAGTGCAGCGTGGACCAAGATGGATATGTATTACATCATCAAGGTATGCTCCAGCTCCAGGCCAGGGGCTCTGAAGGCATCAATTAAATACTCGTATTAACAGTTTTGCACCACCCAGTATAGTTTCTTCATCTTGTCTGATATTTTACAGTTTATACTATTTGTACTACTATTGGAATCGAAAACCCAGCTTAATGAATAAGAGCAGTCCTCAATCTCATTAAACTCCGTAATTAGTGATTTAATAAATTTTCTGTGACTCCGTCTCTAACAACAAGATAACATACCAGTAGTTCCACACTATAGTTACTTCAGTCGAAAATCAAATTTTAGCATTCAAAAAAATCTGTGGGTTGATTCACTAACAAATCTTGGATTGACTATTTAAAGTAGTTAGCTCTAAGTAGAAGGAATTTTACATCACCTAAAAGTTCAATCGTCAACTTTAAAAGCAGTTGGTTTCCAATTTTAAATTAATATATATGGAAATGGAAATACGCTACGGCATTCGTCACAACGAGTTGCAAATCGAAAAGCCAATCAAATCTACTGAAGTTTATAAAACTCTGTTCCTCTGTCTCGATACGAAATGAACCGAATCAACGAGAAGAAATTCTGATTGATATATATACACATTACTATTGCATCTATGGTAAGTGAGTTAATAAATTTTCTCTACTTCATTATAGAATTTAAAACTAAATACATCTGAATAGTAAAATATTGAATAATGTATACATCACAATTTCGTTTTCTTAATTTGCTTTGTTAAGGTTTACAAAACAGGTAAGGCAAAACTAATAAGTTTTAAAGAGAATCAAAAACTTCTAAAATTCAGTTGGAACTAGTTTAATAAAATATATAAGTTCATTTTTAATCCAAATAAAAATCTGGTTCAGACTAGTGGTTAGAGTGTCGGACTCACTACTGAAAGATCGAGGGGTTCGATTCTCGACCCACTCGGAGCAATTTGCGTCCTTGAGCAATCCGCTTAACTGTAAAATGGGTGCCAGAATTAAATGGGGTTATCGAGGGTGTGTGGCGACTTCCAATCCATGGACTGAACAGCCGTACGCAGCCTTGAGATGCACCGCGCAATAGCTGCGGCTGAGCTGTCGGTTGCAAATCTGGTTCATTGGGGCGGGTTTAATCAGTTGTTATTGTAAAATATAATGCAGAAACTAAAAATACTTGGTAATAAACGTAAAATGTTCCATAAAAATGGCAGAAAATTTGCATTTCACAGAATAATCTGAACGTGCTTTGCTTTCATCTGTGTTGTCATCTAAACTGTGAAATCCCCAATTTTCCTTTTTTAGTTTCCGGCTTTCATCCGGGCAATCGGCGCTACTGATTTTTAACTGTTAATGACAGCTGAGCTCAAGTTACAGTGAAAATTTCAAATTCTTGGTGCAATATTCCTGCAGTTGAACTTATTGCATTATGGACTTTTTTGATAATTTATTTTTTTGAAATTTTTGACTAGCTAATCTGGCATTTTTTATTAAGCCTTGATCGTTTACTGTGCTACTGATTGACTTGTTACTAAAGCTTTTTATCTGTTAAACTTCTGAATGCATTTTTCGAATGGTTAATAAACAGAAGCAACTATTTCTTTTAAAATGTGAAACAATTGAAAAAATATTTACAAGAATATGCTGTCGCAAAATAAAAGCAATCAATTGATGCCTTTATCGAACTCGTTCTTTGACTCAGCTGCAGAGGGCTCCCGACATCCGGATGCAGCGAGGAGGCTTTGCCGCCCATTCCGCTAACCCCTGGCGACCACGGCAGCTAGTCCAGGAGGTGGATGGTCGCTCGCCCGGTAGCCCTTAGGTAGCGGACGAGCTGGCAGAGATTCTCGGGCCTGAAAACGTCGGGAAAAGTCCGGGTTTGGGCTGAGGTAGGTGAGCCTGACCTGAGTAAAGGCGGGGTATTCACAGATGAAGTGCTCCGCATTCTTGACACTGGAGAGGCAGAATGGGCATTCCTCACTGCGGATTTTTCCCTGGAGAAAGTGACGATGTCTGGCAAAATAGCCATGAAACGAGAGGTCCATGCATGTTTACCGCTCTGATGCCCCTGTGGTTGAGTCGAAGCGGGGCCTAACTCGGTTATTTGGCTGTTGCTTTCAATACTTGGTTCAGTTGGGTAGAGTTTAGAATGATGGGAAAAATTATGGCTTTTTAGGTACGGACCTAAATAACAAGAGTTGGTATTTTGCCAGTGTCGTGGAAATTCCATGGATTGTATAGGGAGCAAATCATTTGCACACATCCCATCGGCATTTTCAGCTCATGTCCTAGGCAGCTACTATAGCAAGAATGCTGCAGGTCAATGCTCAGTGGAATTCTAGGCAGAGAGATACAGTTTACAGACCCTTGCCATTGGGCTGGCCCCCTACTACATGTATAAGGCAACTCCTATTCCTTAATCCAAATGTCTAAGTGGGTGAAGACTAGAGCGCTTTGTCGGCTCTGTCGATTGAGTGGCGGAAGTTCCTCCTTTCTAAAGACAACATCCCAACTTGCGAAAGTTCGAATACGTTTGAACTCTGATTGATGACGTCCCTCCGGTTTAGAAAAGCTTAAGCCAGGGGCGTCGCCACATACGGGGAATAGGGGGGGGGAGGCAGTAGAAAACTATCACCTGCACCCCCATAATTGGTGCCTGCAAAATTGGTAACGGCAAAATTGGTGCCTGCAGCGGCGCCAAAATGAGTGCCTGCGATGCCAAAATGAGTGCTAACAACGCCGATTCTCGAAAATAATGTACATGTACGAATTCTAGCCTATGCCCCGCCCCCAAAATGTCTATGGCGACACCCCTAGGAAGCACAGGAAACCATCGTTCCCAAAGAAGGAATTGACCTGGATAGCCATGAGGCGGGACGCTAGCTGCTTTGCTGCTTGAAGAGCATTAATAAATACGAGTAAGATGAAGGCTTTGGTCAGTGAGCAGAAGATTCTGGGGAAGGAAGACGATAAGCTGCAATCAAGAAGCGAAGGATCAGTGAGAATTAAGTTGACGAACCAAGCCATTGCAAGGTTGCCAGGCAGCAGCTAGGTGATTTATTGGTTAAAAAACACATGGATGGAATTGAACACGCACGTTCCCACTTTTTTCTTGTCCGTCTTGTTGTGTCGCGGGTTCTGCTATTTTTTTAAATTTATACAGGGTACTTTGTAGGGCGCATGTTTTTCTTGCTTCTTGTGCATGAATATAGTGTCAACACTAGGTTTGGGTTTTTTCTGTCAATGTGTTCGCTTTTTATATTTTGGCCTACATGGTAGCTGTAGCAGCACTGTGTCAATCATGAGCCGTCACCCGTGGTAAAGCGAAGAATTATTAATTAATAGGTTTCGAAGCTGAGTGTAAAATATAGGTTTATTTGTTTTGTTTAAGTGCACGGTACGTGATTAAAACAAGAGTGATTGGGAAGCGAGAAGCAAGTCTACGAGCTACGTTTAGCTAGAAACGAAGGGTGTATGGAGTTCATGTTTCTAAGGGTGGGTTTCACAAACGCGAAATTTCATAACCGCTAAAAGCACTTGCTTTCATAAACGCGAAACTTCACAAACGCGAAACTTCACAACCGCGAAACTTCACAACCGCTAAATCACCTACTTTCATAAGCGCTAAATTTCATAAACGCGAAACTTCACAACCGCAAAATTTTTTGCTGTCACTCACAAACGCGAAACTTCACAACCGCGAAACTTCACAAACGCGAAACTTCACAACCGCTAAATGTCATCTACTTTCACAACCGCGAAACTTCACAACCGCTAAAAAGACTGCAGTATATGAAAGTTTGTGCAAAATTTTTAGCGGTTGTGAAGTTTCGCGTTTATGAAAGTGACTGCAAAAAAGTTAGCGGTTGTGAAGTTTCGCGTTTGTGAAGTTTCGCGTTTGTGAAAGCAAGTGCTTTTAGCGGTTATGAAATTTCGCGTTTGTGAAACCCACCCCGCGAAGGTCACGGATGTTGTCCGGGTGGTCAGAGGGTGGCCGAGGTATTTATGCCGCGCATTATTGAAGTAAGGGCGGAAGGTGACGTGATGCTCCACGGTCTCCTCTCCTATGCCACAGAAAGTACAGGTGGAAAGGCAACCGGTTTGCAAGGAGAATGTCTCTGGAAGAATCCATGGCCGGTTAGGACCATGCACGTCTCACTGAGGTCGGTTCTGTTAAGTGATATCAGATATTCAGACTTCTGTTCAGGTTAAGCATTGCAGAGCGGGTCTGCCTGTAGTCGTTGCAGCTGTTCCAGTGGAGCTGATGGACCTGTTGATATGGCGGTTGACTTGCGACCTAGGCATGGGTTAGCCTCGGGGGGCCGTAGCCCAGCGGTAGCGCAGCTGCTCTGGTGTGCCAGCGACCCAGGCTCGATTCCAAGTGAAGTCACATTAATTTGGGGCTGAATTGGAATCTCGGCTTGGCTCTGCTCGTGCAATTAACGGCCTTGAGAGCCAACCCCCAAGGCGCAGTTAAGTGTACATGCCTAACGATAATATAAAGTTAGGGCCGCTGTACACTCCTGTGTGAGTGTGTGCCTGCGTACGTATCCGCGCGCTTGTATGCCATGCTCAGGGGAGTCGGCGGAATGGGCAGTAATGCCTATCGCCGGTTGTGTGCCTATGTCTCTTAAAGTGCGCCAGTGTGCACACAACCCCCCTGCCTCTAATAAAAACAAAAACTGGGTAGCCTCATCAGACGGTGGTTGCCGTCTGGGTTGCTGCCCTCCTTGGTGAGAGAATCCGCGAGCTCCGCGTTGCCCAGGATATTGTTGTGGACCGGGTGTTCAGATAGCTCGTATGTAATTCTAATCCTGTTAAGGACTGAAAGGGCCGGATTGCACACTGCGGCGGCATTGTGAGATGCTGTTGTAGCGGAGATTTTCTTGGTGCAATAAGGACCTCGATAGATCGTAGCGGCTTGGCTATCAGTGTAAAAATGAATATTAAATTATTAATATTCGCCTGGAGCAAGTGCTGAGCGCACTGCTCAATGGCGCAAATTTCGGCTTGCAAAACTGAGGTGCAGACTTTCCTGAAAGAGCATTTTACCCTCGTGGAAGATGGCAATACCCGCTCCAACGCGGCCGTTGAACAACGAGCCGTCGGTGAAGCAGTGAATGCCCTGGCTATGACGGTTCACGCCGACATCCAGCGGAAAGCTGTCTCGACCAGTGATGGCCGTATAAAAGTCCCTCCTGATGTTAAGAGCAGGGAGGCGAGTAACTAATAATTGTATATGTAGTAACGTAGCTTGCGCTGCGCTTATTTCTGTATAGCTACATGTACCATAGCTACAGCACAATACACTCGAATATTCCTCAAAATGTAGCTTGCGTAGATCCTTTGCAGGCACCATTAAATTTAATCCATTAAACTTTTATTGATTCCTTGTCAATCAGAAGCAGTCGCCTAAAGGTTCTATCGAATATATTTTGCTTCACGTATAGCTAAATTGCTTTGCAGACATTACAATATTGTGACTAATATATCCTCATTTTCAGTATGAAAATTTACTTGCGTTGAGTTTGCTCAGAGCTGCAATTCTGTTAGGCGTTTCCGTGTGTGACAAAGTCAATTCGGGATTCCCGAATGTAGTAGATCTACTATAATATGCGATGCAGAAATTCAGCCTCGAACAAAGTACACTCCATCGGTGCTGCTCAGGTTGGCAGGCGGGTAGGCGAACCTCAGCAGGTGGCACAGGCGCTGCTGGCCAGAGAAAATCACAGCCTGGCAGTCGGGGTTGGCCTCGCACAGAGTCACGCAGCCAACATCGGCTGCTGCTGCTCGACTCCAGTAGGTCAGCCAGGTCGCTTCCACCGTCAGGGCCGGCATGGCAGCCCTTCTGAAGCAGGTTTTGTCTGCGAAATTCGGTTGAAGCATTGTTGAATTACATGTGCGAGATGCTGCATGACCGTTAGACAGGCTAATTGAAGTCCTGCAGTGACTACTAACTGCAGTTATACTTAATTGTAGGATGCTGGTTGCCAGATTTTCTATTTTGTAGGTCACTTCCAAATTGTAAATTTGAAGAAGGTAATGGTACTTACATACAGAAAGAAGATAAATGAAATCAGATTAGCAATAATTCATTGGATAGAAACTACGTAATTAAGATCAAAGGGTGATTACTTTTGTTGGTTAAACGTTAATCCCTTTCAAAACTTGCAAAAGGAAACAAAATCACCAAGCTAACAAGGAACGAGAAGTATGTATAATAATCTACTAAAACGAGGAGAATGTCTATGCTCGCTTCGCTCGCATTTTTTCCTTTGGTACTTTCTGTTGCCTCGGAGATTCTGCATAGACATTCTCCTCGTTTCAGTTGGTTATTGAAGTGTAATTCCACGAATGCAAGGAACGGAGAATATATTGACTAGATTCGCGGAGATAATGAGTATTCTCCGCCCCCTGTATTCGCAGGACACGTTTTGTCTATGGTAGAAGAAAGTGTTCAATCAACCTCACTCTGGCTCACGGCCTTAACTTTATTGTCTATGGCAGCGGAGGTTACTTAGTGAGAATCTCCGCTAGCAAAGCACTAACGACATAGACAAGGCGTACAGGCAAAGTGGGATACATACGTACCATGAATACACTAGACTCGATACCATACCACTGAGCAGCTCACATCTGATACTTGCACCAAAGTGTTCAATTCTGTGTGATTCTCTCCCACCTATCCCCAAGGCACAGAGTACGTGTATACATAGAGCTGAAGATTAATTAGAAAGAGCATGAGGCCTGCTGTGCACTCTGTACATGTCTTCTGCATGCGAGTGCTCAGGAGTGAATAGAATAGCCATTCGAGCTAGCCTCATCGCCAGCTGCAAGTCGGCACTCACTCGGGTAGGTCAGCGCAAACACGGAGTTCTTGTACGCGTCTCCGCATGTCTGAGAGCCGTTTCCCCGGCAAGCGGTGCTGCACTCGCTCTCCGCAGCAGTTCCGTGCGATCCGTAGGACTTGCCACAGAAGCACTGACGGCCCACCTGGACACCGAAGTACGGAAAACCGCCCAGAGAGCAGACGCTGCTGCACAGCTCGTGACTCTGCTGGCTGGTCTTCACTCCGGTCGTGACGCTGAACTCACCGATTCTACTCACGCCATCCAGTCCGTTCAAGTCCCTGACCGAGTTGTCCTTGTAGCAGCCGACATAGGAGAACTGGACCTCTCTGGTAGACACGCTGGCTGCCAGAACAGCCAGGATGCAGGATGCTTGGATGGACACTAGCCCAAGCATTGCAAGCTTGGAATTGACGGAAACTCTTTAGGCAGCTCCCTTTTAAACAAATAATTTTTGTCTGCTCGCGGTAGTTTTATGCAAGACACTGCTGCTGAATTGTGCAAACTAAAAGTAAATGCCATCTATACTACTGAGAAAAAAGTAGATTCCTCCGTTATCGGTTTGCTTTACTCTGTAAATTAGTCACAATTATTCATCTGTTTGTTTCTCTACTTTGAGATGTGGATGAGGCCAAGTTTGACCCAGAAAAGATATGCTGTGAGAAGCCCCAAACTACTGGAGCAGCCCCCTAGGAGATTTGTTCAAGCAGGTTCTGAAGGTCTTTGTATTGAGTCAGTCACATTAAGAGCTGGCTTGAATGCCTGCTTGTAACAACCTATCTGAAAGTACATGTGGGGGAGTTTAATAAATAAGAGTTACCATCTGAGATTGCTTTAAAATATCGTATTATTTCCGGTTATCTCAGAAAATTATTGCAAATTTTATGAATTTTAGCTAGAGAATTCAACAAAGCATAGCCATCCCCAGTTGCGACGACAGCCTCCCAAGGAGTTCTGTAAAATCTGCCATTTTTGAATGAAAAATGTCCTATAAATATCCCCTTCAAAGCCAAATAGATTGAAACAATAGTTAGACTGTGCAATGTAATTCATTCAAAAAGCGGCAAAGTTTTTTTCTATCATATGCTGAATTTTTTAAAGATAAACTAAACATGCAATGGTGCAGTGTTAAACAAATAATGCACACTGAAGATAGGTCAAAGCAAACACTGAGGGAGTTTTGACTCAAGTCACCCCGTAGTCATAGTAACAGAGGCCTTCACTTTGGTTGTCTTTCGCGCTAAAATATTAGATAATGAAATATCTACATGGACCGAGCGCGTGCCGACATACATGTAGTAGATGTCAACCAAAAGCTAGAAAGGTGCAGGCCGTTACTATAAAGTGATGCCTCTTTGGTAAAACAAGCATTTTTAGTGTTGCTCCTGGTGCTCTGTGATCGGTGGTTGGAATCGATGTGTCTTCTAGGAGTATAGTTTATAACAAAAAATGGGTTGGCGCTTTGTATCTTATTGTTGAATACGCGACCGGTGAGACACCGGATGACTTACTTTGAGTAGTAAGAACTACAGTTAGTTTAACTTTCTCTCTTCTAATCTACACTACTTTACCTGACTCATTTGGGGAGGATTTCGCCTTGTGAAAAACATTTTAAAGCTTATCCTTGAAGCATTGGTTTTTTGTAGAAAAATCTGGGAGCATGTGTCTCGCAGCACTTTTTCCCAGACATTTTTTGCGTTGCTGCTGGTGAATTCACCAGTGACGGCTTGAGATTTTTCTGAGTTTTTGCAGACGCATAGAGTTAGCTCGTAATAGGCTTTAGAATTTTTCAAGTTTTTCTGCTCAGTGAAGAATCTGCCACTCTACTGTCTACTCTGCAATGTGGATAGCGCCAAGGATACTCAAAAGAGGTGGTGTAGTGGGAATCACAATGGTACTCATGCTGACAAGCGCTCGCTTCCATCGATCGGCACCCAAACCTCTCTCTCTCTCTCTCTCTCTCTCTCTCTCTCTCTCTCTCTCTCTCTCTCTCTTTCTCTCTCTCTCTCTCTCTCTCTCTCTCTCTCTCGCTCTGTGGCTCCTTACCTCAGTTCATTGATGTTGAGAAGTCTACAGATGTCTTGAACAGCTACCCTGTTGGACAGTCGACATGCAGAATATGCGGTTCTGAGAAAAACAAAAACTCTAGCTAATCACCAAATAAGCTTTCTTGCCAACTTGATGGATAGCTAAACGTTAAACCAAAGTGCAGGTATGCATGCCTAAGAGCTTGTAGAAGGTGGCAACAGGTGCGCATTTCCATGAAAAATCTCTTAAGAAAAAATTACAAGGTAAGGATTGTAGAATACTTTTTAAGTCATGACAAAATTTATTTAATTTTATCAAGAATTTTTGTTTTAAAGATTAGGTCTGCAGGAATATATCTGTATTAGCCATTCATTAAAGCTGTTTCATCATTTAACATCAATTAAACAAGTGGCGTACGAGACCGATAACCAAATCACTTCTGACAAGTTGCTGTACTGGTTTAACCACGTGTTTGCCTATGCGTCCCAAACTGGTGGTCAGCTAGGCAAACATTTGTTATTCAAGATAGCTATATGAATATTTAAACATGAAGCAGAACCAATATGAATCACTTCTGCTTTAAAATTACGTCAGGATTATCAAGCAGAATTCTATTCAGTGTTTTTTATTAGATCAAACAGATGATCGCGGCTTCATCCAGACCCACTCAGCCTTACAGCTTCATCCAGACCCACTCAGTCTCGCTGGCCACCTCAGCGGGCACAGCGGCGAATCTCAGCAGGCGGCACATGCGGCTCGAAGGCACGAAGGCGCAGGCCTGACAGTCTGGGCTTCGCTGGCAGGCGGCAGCGCACTGGATGGGGCTCTTGGCAGAGACGCTGCTGTGAGTGACGGAGCTCGCGGAGGCTGTGATGTTCGGCAGAGACGTCACGGGCAGTTTCGGCATCACCGGATCGACTGCAGAAGGGTTGGTTGGAAATATATATTTTCTGAAATACTGTTGTCAGCCAGCTATATTGTAATATTACTGGTAAAATCGCCCTTGCAGTTCAAACTACCTTCAAAGATGACTTGAGAACACAACGTTTTTAAGTGGTCCTCATCTAAATTAACCTGTGTTTACGCTTATATGAGCTGTTAATCAGAACGCTTACTTGGTGAGTAAGTCAATTCGTACATAGAATTTCTAAATCCTCCACCGCAAATCTGAGCCGAGTTTCCGCTGCAAGCTGAGCTGCAATTGCCAGCCGGTGCGATGCCGTGCGATCCGTAGGCCGAGCCGCAGCAGCAGAAGCTGTGGTGCTGAACTCCAAAGTAGCGAAATCGACCGTAAGAGCACATCTGGCTGCACAGTTGCAGTGTCATCTTGGTGCCATCATAAAAAAATGCTGGGACACTGGGGTGAGTCTCAAACTGTCCGAACTTTTTGACTCCCTCCAGTCCTACAAGATCTCGGTTGCCATCAGCGCCATCCACGTAGCAGCCGAGGTGGCGAAACTCCAACGGTTGAGGTGGCACCGAAGCAGCGGCGAAGCGTCCGGAACCGGCTGCCCAGCAGAGCAGCAGAGCGCAGAGTTTCAGCATTGGGAAAAAAACTAGAGAGTGACCGAACTGCAGCTTCTGAGACGCTTCTTCTGATTCAGGTAAGAAATTCAAACATTATATTTTCTGGTAGAAGCCAATGGAGATCCACCAACGCTGTGCAAGGATTGGCTGAGGTTTCACCCTAATAGGAAAAAGGGATCGATCACTGATGAGTAGCAAGACAGGAATGGATCTGACATCTCTGATACTGTGTTCAAAAAGTTCAAAAGATGGATAGATGGATAGATAGATAGATAGATAGATAGATAGATAGATAGATAGATAGATAGATAGATAGCCTCACAGCTTCATCCTGACCCACTCAGCCTCACAGCTTCATCCAGACCTACCCAGCCTCACAGCTTCATCAAGACCCACTCAACCTCGCTGGCCACCTCAGCGGGCACAGCGGCGAATCTCAGCAGGTGGCACATGCGGCTCGAAGGCACGAAGGCGCAGCCCTGACAGTCCGGGCTTTGCTGGCAGGCGGCAGCGCACTGGATGGCGCTCTTGGCAGAGACGCTGCGGTGAGTGACGGAGCTCGTGGAGGCTGTGATGTTCGGCAGAGACGTCACGGGCAGCTTCGGCATCACCGGATCGACTACAGAAGGGTTGGTTAAAAGTATTGTAATCATTAATATTTTAATCGGTCAGATATTTTATTATATCGCTTGCACAATGGCCCAGTCTGAACCACATTCAAGGACGACTTTAGAACATATGCAGCGTTTTAGGTCGTCTGGCTAAGTGAGACTCTCTTTACACTTCTACGAGCTGCGTTAATTCGCAACGCTTACTTGGTGAATAAGTCAACTCGTAGATCGAATTTCTCAACTCTTCACCGCAAATCTGAGACGAGGTTCCACTGCAAGCTCTGCTGCAGTCGCCAGCCGGTGTGATGCCGTGCGATCCGTAGGCCGAGCCGCAGCACCAGTAGCTGTGGTGCCGAATTTCAAAGTAGCGAAATCGGCTAAAATTTTTGCACTAACTTTTAATATACAACAGTCTTTTTAGCGGTTGTGAAGTTTCGCAGTTATGAAGTTTCTCGGTTGTGAAAGTAGATGACATTTAGCGGTTGTGAATATTCGCGTTTGTGAAAGCAACCCCAGCCGAGGTGGCGAAACTCCAACGGTTGACGCGGCACTGCAGCAGCGACGCAGCATCCGGAACCGGCTGCCCAGCAGAGCAGCAAAGCGCAGAGTTTCAGCATTGGGAAAAAGTTCAGAGAGTGATGGACCTGCAGTTTCTGAGACGCTTCTTCTGATTCAGGTAAAAAAGTTAAGCACTATATTTGCTAGAAGAAGCCAATGGTAAAATGGACCACCAATGCTGTGCATGGATTGGCTGAGGTTTCACCTTGATGTGCATGAGCGGTCCCACAGAGTTTAGAGTCGAGCAGAGGAAGCAAGACTCGGCCGGGAGCAAAGTATCCATAATGTGCTCGCAGCAGCAGCTCATTTAATTAGACTTGCCGGGACCCTCTAACGTTACAATGGTGACGATGTTGCGAGATCTGTTGGCCCCAAAAAAGCCGAAGGAGACCTCTTGACATCATCAAGACTCTCCGGGAGCACTTTAACCCCAAACTCTGGAAGGTGGTGAAGAAGGTTCAATTTCTACCGACGCAGTCAGCACGAGAGCGAGAGCATCAGCAGTTATCTGGAACAACTGAGAAAATATATTCCTGGATGAAGCACTGAGGGACAAGCTGTTGACTGGACTCCGTAATTTGCAGATTCAGAGACGCCTGCTCCAGACGACTCTCCGAGCAGCATCCACAAGATTGCGGTCATCTTTGAGACAGCGGAGAGAGGAACAGACGTCATCAGCAAGGCAGGATTACCAAGTCACGACGTCAAGCATGTGAAGGCAGCCGACACACGGAATCCTCGTGATCGGGCCTGCTTCCTTTGCGGCTCCCAGTCTCACTGGGCGGCAAAGTGTCCCATGACATAAGCATACATGTAAGCGCGCAGGCCATTCTTACGGCTGAGACATAAGCGCGGGGGCCATTCTTACGGCTGAGACATAAGCGCGCAGGCCCTTTTTAAGACTATCCGGCACAAAGTTAGGAAGCTTTATTTTCTCTATAATTATTTTTCACAAAGTTAAATTTTTAGACTTAGAATGTTAAAATGTTTAGATTCAAAATGTTAAAATGTTGCGATTAAAAATAGCAAAATGTTCAGTAGCTAAGAATAGAACCATATGTTATGCAAGTCTGGGGCCGGGTTTTGATGGTTGTCGCTGGCTGCAGCTGGTAGCACAATTCCGGCTGCAGCTGATGTTTTGGCTCACTCACCCAGCGAGAACGCACTGACTTGATGGGAGAGCTGAATACACCTGTGTCTTATTATTCTAACTTCAAGCTGCAGCATTCAGATTGATGCGTCTAGAATGCGCGCTTGTGCCAGACTCATGCATTTAAGATACGCGCTTGTGCCAGACTTATGCATTTAAGATGCGCGCTTGTGCCAGACTCATGCATTTAAGATGCGCGCTTGTGCCAGACTCATGCATTTAAGATGCGCGCTTGTGCCAGACTCATGCATTTAAGATGCGCGCTTGTGCCAGACTCATGCATTTAAGATACGCGCTTGTGCCAGACTTATGCATTTAAGATGCGCGCTTGTGCCAGACTCATGCATTTAAGATGCGCGCTTGTGCCAGACTCATGCATTTAAGATGCGCGCTTGTGCCAGACTCATGCATTTAAGATGCGCGCTTGTGCCGGTGCGCGCTTGTGTCACTGAGAGCAGTTAAAAAGTGCGCGCTTATGTCATGCGCACTTAATCATGCGTCCCACTTTTTACTTGAGTTTCCTCCGTAGTCATAGTAACAGAGGCCTTCACTCTGTTTGGTTGTCCATCACACTAAAATATTGAGAAATGACATCTACCGAGAGTGATGCTATGGTAATATGAAATTGTCACTAAATACAGTTTGACGACCCTAGATGACAATCTGTTCACACCCGCGTAGCAGATCTGTTTTTAACTTTCATTTCTTAACAGATCTTAGCATCTGCTATGTCTTGTAATATCTTACCAGATGCGGCTAGTATCTGCTCACGATAAGTGCATAAATTTCTTATCCAAATGAGTGTGGAGTATCAGGAATGTATAGAAAGAAATAATATGACAGTAACAAACATAAAAACACGCTTCAGTTAAGCTTAAAGTGTCATTAATTGCGTCAGTCATATCTGCTTTTTCATGCAAGATATGGAACAAAATATCCTGCTTCGCGTCAGATCTTACTTTACAAGGTTTGAAATTAAACATACATATGTTTAAATATATGTTGCCGAAACAAGTTACTCACTTTTTATACATTAGATTTTCCTTTCAATAAATAAAAGGGAATAACGGTTAAAGACTTCATCGCAATGAAAAATTTTTTGTTATACCTTAGCTAGTAAAATAGATATGAACAAAGTAATGAAAAACGTGCCTCTCCTTATCTGCAATTATTGACTTGTTGTCCATCTAAAAATAGTATCAGTTGATTGAATCTTTCGCATATATACCAAAATGTGCTTTAGATTTAATCTTTAAATCGGTAAGGATCATTAGGAATTAGGTAGAATACCTTTAAAGTTTAGAGGTTAGGTCTATATTCCATCATTCTTAGGCTAATGCAATAATATAATAATGGCAATGTCAAAATGATGAAAAAGCCATGACAACTGACAAATTATATCAGACAACATGTCCATAGGTATAATGTTATTGTTTGAATGAAAAAATAAGGTCTTTCAACTTATAAATTATATATAATATCCAGTTATTTAGCTATTTACCTATTAAGTATTATTCATTAACTTCTCTATTAACCAAGGGACAGGTAGGCCATAGGGTACCCATACATAACCTATTCCCCCTTCCTATGACTTATGGGTCATGGCCATGGGTAGGCCTACCCTATTCTATAATCAGACAATGGTACTATACATCCTATAACTGATATTGTCTGTTAGGCTTATTGAGCTATGAATAAATAGGCCCTTCCCTTACTTAGACTCTAGTTTATTCTATTTTATAAAAGGCCATACCAAGTGCAGATCTAGAAAACTTTTAAGAAAGGGGCCAAGCTATACCAAACACTACAACCCAATATTGGAAAATAGGCCTACTTAATAGACCTGGCATAATTATAGTTGTAGACCAAAAAAGGGCTCATGACCAAGACTGCCATACACCAAGACTGCCACAGCTCTAACTGGCTAATGGAATTGACACTGAGGGGGAGCTATTATCTTCCTGCATTGCTATTGCCATATTGGTTGTGATGGGTTATAAAGTTAGATAAGAGGAAATATCCTAAGATTGGTTACTAATAAGGCAAATAAGTGGCCCAAAATGGTTGCAAGTCAACCAAGGCAATTTTAACAATATGCCTAGGCCTATCTTATAGTTCCTTTACAATTCAAATTGAATGAAAAAAATGAGGAGCCTGGCTTATTTACCCACTTGGCCCATTTATTAGTTTCTTTCTTGTAGCCTTGTCTTATTGGCTCTCTCCATCTCACCCTTTCTCAGCATCATCCAATAACATGGCAAGCCAAATTCCTCCCCCTAGCTCCCCCAAGTATGGCAATCTTTGTGTGGCAGTCTTGGTCCTATACCTCAAAAAGTATGAAAAAAAATTTTTGGTTGCGGCTCTATATTTGCCACTGGGCCATACTCTGAAAAGTGGGTGTTTCTAACTTTAAACTACATGGTTCATTGATAATTATATTATGTTTGATTTTGTTTGCTGTTATTATTAGTAATACACTATTTAGACAATGCTATATATAGACTATGTATATAGTATAGATAGTATACTGGTCTAATCCATAAGCTAGCTAAGTAAGATCATGGATTATAAAGATTATCCAGAGATCATGAGGTCATGATTTAAATAGAAAATGCATGTTTATAAGCATATTACCCTTAGTCCTTAAGCTTATAAAATTTGCATAATAGTAGTCATGATTATGAGTATCTTTATAAAATATTCTTCAAACTCAGTAATATTTTTTTTGATCACAATTATATTTTAATCTGAAGTCTAAACTTAAATTTCCAGGTGCAAATTTTTTATCTAATTTAGAAAGAATATGGAAATTGGTGATCATTCAAGCCAAAGTCCAAGGGCTAAAAGGCAACGTAGACCAGCAAGCCAGGATTACTTTGGCTTGGAAAGGCAAAGGCAGCAAAATGTGTTTGTTTTGTTATGGTACAACAAAACCAATTCCTATAGTGAGGCCTTGTCTCAATAATGTTATGTTTTCCAAGGTAAGTTATGCAAATATTTTTAATATGTTGTTAAAATGGTTATATATATGCATTTGTCTTTAGTCTGGTCCTTAAGTTTTTAAATATAATGGTAGCTTATAATGTAGGGCTAGGTTGTTTACTTAAATTACTTTAGACTTTGTATTCATTATTTATGTATATTTTTATGATAGTGTACCTTGGAAAATATTTTTATAGTGTTTTTGGTAATGACTTTGTGGTCAACAACATATTAATAAACACCTTGTTATTTTGCTAACAAAGGCTTGCTATGCTAGCCTTTGTCCCTTTTCTACTATTATCTTTCCATATTTGCAGTAATGGACAAGTTAGCCAGAAAAGAGCTATTTTTTGAAAATTTGGAGTTTTTTTGTTATCAAGAAAGTTAGTTTCTTGAGTTTAAGTTTAAATGTTTAATGTTTTTTATTTTAAAAAAAATTATCTTTTCAAGATAACTTTTATTAACTAGTCATTGCCTATCACTGCTCAGGCTGCTGTATTGAATTATAAATCATATCTCCAATGCTTAATTCTTTAACAATCATCAAGTTAAGGATTATACTAAAACTGGTAGAATATAAGTATATCCCAAAAGTAATAGCTTACTAAGTCTAACTAGCAATCCAATATAATTCCATTTTAGTTCTCTGTGTCTAAGAAAGCTGCCTGGCAAAAGGTAAGCATTAGTTTTGTCTGTTAGTCACTCATTGGAATCAATAATAAAAGTGTGGTGAAGAGCCATTTTTGTATATCATTTTTAGTATTTTGAAGAAACAATGAAAATCGGTTGAGCCTTTTGGGAGATAACCAATTCTGTTTGCAAGCTATTTTGCGCCCTTTCATGCATCAGCACAGGCTTCACCAGCCGCTAAATATTTTAAGCAAAAATCGTGATGGTAAAAAAAGTTGTAAGAATTCTTTCTCCAATGGAATGCAGGTGTTCCATACCTATGATAATGCTCGGAAAGGAACGTGCATCAGCTTCATCGTGAATTATTCTAGCAAATCTGTAGGAGTCATCAAGAGCATTGATCACGGGACCCAGTCTGTCAGAATTTCTCCGATTTTATCAGTAAAAAAGAATAATATGTTTTGTTGTTCATGGCAGCAGTACGAAGACAGTTTTGGATGCGACGACTTTCCTGTTCCAATTGGTTTGGATTTCCTAAAGTGCTTGCTGGTGGCCGATGATAACCAGGTCTACCTTGTGCCGATTCTGAGCTGCTGCGAACACAATTAGGTAGCCCATTTATTTGCGCGTGTTTTTTACTTCTGTGTAAAACCAAAGTATATTTTTTCGTAATTAGTACATTAACACTATCTTGAATTTGATCCATTCGGTCTGTAATAACTTTAGATGTCAGTAAGAATCTACAGAACTTACAACCAATATTAAACCCAATATCTACAGAACTTCATACCCAACTTTGCGTCCCCCTTGGCAGGTGCACACAGTATGCATGAGCACTGCGGCGACACGGCAGCCCCAGCAGTATGAGCAACCCTAGCAGGTAAGCAGGCAGCGCGCCTACACATTCGTGTCGTTTTTTCGTTCTCTGATTATGAGTACATTTTTATTTTGCTTACTAGATTAAATTTTGTCTATCTTCAGCCGCTCTGGGTATTACTAGTACAAGCTACAAGTGCAAAATAATATGTAGTTTAAAAACCTAATATATTGCTTACTTAGCTCTAAAATCCGAATTTCGAAGTAGAAAGTGAATAATATTAGTCTTGTCAGTGTCACAAATATCTTCATTTCCCTGCCAGATGCCCTGCGTTGCCTACTGTGCATTGGTGCTCAGCCTTGGGTGCCCAGCTGCCTTCGGTGCCCAGCTGCCTTCGGTGCCCAGCTGCCTTCGGTGCCCAGCTGCCTTTGGTGCCCAGCTGCCTTCGGTGCCCAGCTGCCTTCGGTGCCCAGCTGCCTTCGGTGCCCAGCTGCCTTTGGTGCCCAGCTGCCTTCGGTGCCCAGCTGCCTTCGGTGCCCAGCTGCACTCTAACTGTCATTATGCCTAGCCGCCTTTGGTGAACAGATTTGCGAAACTTAATACTTTAAAAAACTTTTCTAGTTTACTTTTCAAAATACAGTTTTGTAAACAGTTTTTAATGCAGCTACATCAGAATGGGGGTTTTTTAACTAACTGGCATCAAATTAACAGAAAGAAACGGTTGGTAATGCAATATGGCAAAACGGAAATTTCGATGAGCAAAAGTTACTATAGTTACTCTGATTTTAGAGAAATTTGTTCAACACTTATTCTTGCAGAAGCAATTTGCTCTTAAGATGTGCCGTTCCCTCCCCTCCAAGACACCCGGATTGGGATGAAATTAGAAATATTGCCATGAAATTTATATAATTGCCGTAATTGTAATTTTATTTCCACAAAAATTAATTAAATTGCAATTTGCTGTGCAATTCACTTGCAATTATTGCAATTTTACTCAAATGTTATACTTTCTACTTACAGTAGAATACTTTAAATATTAAATTGGACGAATTGCAATTTGATTGTGAATTTTTACTTTCTAAATTTTGTGTTAGCTATAAAGGAAATGAGCCAATGACTATATATGTATGATAGCCTAATTTTGTAAAGATTTGTTTTAGCAACATTTTTAAGGAAAATGTTTATAATTTAGTTTATATCGCATGCTTGTCGAGATTGCAATTTAATTATAATTTGCTATAATTTTTGCAATGGAATTTTATTGTATTTTGCTGTGTTTGCTACTTCATTACGCCTTTATGTTTTTGTGTTCATGCTTTTGTAAATACTGTATGCTCTCTGTATGTAAATTATAAATAAAAATTAAATAGTAAAAATGTTTAAATAGGGAATTGCCCAATAGTGCCACAATAATTCACCCAATAATAAAATGCAGAGAAAAATTTTCTTTTGTTTATATTACTTTTTTCTTCAGGTAACTTCCCGAGTTCCCGAGTCTTAAAATTTTGATTATGTATGCACCATAGAGGTACTGCACGCGCATTGCGTGCTATAGACATTCATCTTCTATGCCTTATCAGATCTTGACTAATCTTGTATCTTCTTGGAAGATATGGCCTCAAGAACTTGCATGATCCTGTGTCATCTTAGCAGATCTGGCCCGAAGATCTTGCATGATCTGTTCAGAAGATCTGGTAAGAATTGACTATGTATTTCAATGGCGAAGATCTGCTGAGCTCTTGCAAGAACTTAGGGCGCAGTTCAAGTCAGATCTTGTAAGAAACCCCAAGCCAATGTCATCTAGGGGAGTTTCCATAACGCCCTTTTTTCAGACAAAGCAGGGACTGTAAAAGTAATTCGTCTCTCACAGCTCTGTTTGGTTTCGCAGCCTGTTTCTACATTCCTGCTGGCAAAGTTTGCCTGTGACGGCTTGAGTTTCTTCTCAATTTTCTGCATCAGCTCAGACAAAGCTTCAGTGAATTTTGCCCGTTTTTCTGCTTACCCAAATCTTTGCTTCAAAAAAGTGCAAGCTTGCTCGCTTTGCTAGCGGATAGTACTATAGATATAATGCTATTATTCAGTCATAATTCATGCATTGCCAAAAATTCTATTTATCCAGCCTCCAGCTCTCTGACATTCAACAGTTGTAACCTCTTCAGTCCTGCTATATCTACGGGTAGGCAAATCCAAATACAAAATTGGAAGCCTGCTGCATGTCACGCTACACTGTATACGAGTGCAAGTAAGAGTACACTGTAATAACAGCCTATTTAGGACTTTACTTGTAATTTGCTCACGCTCCTCAAGTCTGACAGAACACTGGATACGACGGTGCCAAATATTTCGGTGTCAAGTCACTTCGGTGCAGGTTATACTACCAGTAGTTTTCTACTGAATAATGGCATTGAAATCAAATTTGTTAAAAAGAAAAATATCTGGATTCTGCATTCTATAGTCTTCTGTCAGGTTTTGGTGAATTTTGTTAGAATGGTGTTTTCCAATACAGCCGGTAACGATACACATTATTAACACGGTTTGTCATTTCTTAGCTTGCACACGAGTTAGTGCAAGTGAGTGTTTTTTAGCATTTCTTAGCTTTTATAATGTAGCCAGCTTGTATTTTATGCCTAAAGGAAAAACTGTTCTAGGCAACTCACTCTTCTTTTCAAAGATGCCACTTGCCACAAAGATGCCAGATGCAATATTGCAAGCCTGTTGGATGAAAAGAATATATGGTGCCCAGAAACGTGTATTTCTTCGTGTGTATTTTGAGAAGAACATCTCAAAGATACGGATCGTATCAGAAAATATTTCTAAGACCAATTGAACATGGAAAACAACAAGTTCAGGACTTATAGGAAACAAAAATTAACAATTTTTAGCTGTCGGTTTAACACACTCAGAAACAGCTAATCGCCCGCCCCCAAAACTGACGCTGTCACGTGGCAGTATCTTTAATTCCAGTTTCTGTAGCGTATCCAGGAACCATGCACGAGCACGCAAAAGTGCCGTCACTCGTCGTGGTATCAGCTGATTCACCAGCCCGTTTATGAACGCTTGGGGCAACTGCTGCCGGGCATTCAGAACCGGCAGACGCAAATCTGTTCAGCATTCTGCTGGGCACCCTACTGACGTCTTCGGATTACTAAGTCCCAGACATGCTTGATGGCTTTACCATTGGTTTACCCCGATGGCATGCAAAACTCTTAAGCCGTATGCCAGCGTGAGTTAATAGGGGGATTAGCTGTAGCTAAGTATGTTTTGTTGAGAAATTACCGAAGCATGCACATTTGTAGGATTTTAATTTGCCTTATCTTCTACTAAACAAATCGATCTTCTCATTTCAAGTCTCAGCCACGAACAAAGTACACCCCATCGATGCTGCTCAGGTTGGCAGGCGGATAGGCGAACCTCAGCAGGTGGCACAGGCGCTGCTGGCCAGAGAAAATCACAGCCTGGCAGTCGGCTGAGGCCTCACACAGCATCACGCAGGTGACATCGATTCCGGCAGGGCGGGTCCAGTGGATCCGTCGCGAGGCAGTCACTGTCAGGGTTGGCCTATCAGTCTGTTGAAAACATTTGCTAGCTGAAAGTGCGAAATCAAATCAGAGAATTTAGGGAAAATCCCCGCTTTGATTCATTGGTCGCTAACAGTTTGCACTTTTAGTATTAACACTCACTCGGGTAGGTCAAAGCGAAAACAGAGTTTTTGTAACTGCCTCCACACTTTTGACTGGAGTTTCCAGAGCACGCAGTGTTGCAGAGGCTGTCAGCGACTGATCCGACTGAGCCATAGGATGAGCCGCAGTAGCAGTACCGTTGGTGCTGCACCCCGAAAAACAGGAATCCGCCCAACGAGCAAATGCTACCGCACATTTCGTGGGTCATCCCGCTGTTACGGATGGCCGAATATACTATGTTCCCGTACCCACCAACGTTTGTGACATCCGCAAATCCGTTCAAGTCTCTGTTGCTTCCTTCGTCTTGAAAACAGCCAACGTAAGAGAACTGGATCACCCTGCCAGCGGCGAGGACCCAGAAGGTGCACATAGCGACCAGAACGATTGACTGTCTGTAGAACATGTTTAAAGTTGTATATCCGGGCCGCTTTCTTCTGCTCCCTCGAGGAGTTTGCAAAGCTTCATATAGTTTTGCATTGGGCTACTCTGATTGGTTATTTGCAGATCTACATGTATCACTGCACTTTGAGCTAAGATCCGTGTAGATAACTGATATGCTACTTTAAGTACAAACTGTGCGTTTGAACTCTAAGTAACCAAAAAGCTCGATACACGAGCTTTCAAACAGGCAGCAAAGAACGGAATCACCTGTCAACGACGCTGGGCAAAAGAGCCAGGCCGAGATCAAAGAGATCGTATGTTAAAAAAGCATTTTTTTATTTTGCTCTAAGCCCTGAATCCCGTTCATGTCTCGCTGCAGCCTAGCACTAGCCCAAAGCCTCCGCTCCTCGTCTCCCAGGTTCTTCCATGTACAGTTGAGAGGAGAGAAGCTTCAATAGACGAAATGGGAACAGAGCCATGTGTGAACTCTGGGAGCAGTGTGGAGCGAGGCGGAGAGTCACAGAGAAGGCAGAACCTCCACACCCATTCTATGCTAGAAGGTTAATATTATCGATTGAATTTTGCCTCGCTGAGCGGTCGATGCAGCTCCTTGCTCAGGCGCCTGTCTATCAGTGAGCGCCTGACATTACTACTGTTTAGGATGGCAGTGTGTCGATGCCAAAGATACACCTAAATCAGGATTTTAGTTTATTGGTGCCCGCTGGCATAAAAAGCGCAGAGCAAGCCACTAAAGTATCAAAACTTTTATACACATGCAAGCTTGTAAGGCATTGTACTTTTCACGTACTTGATCGATGTGGAGTCAAATGCTCCGAGCAGCCGAATTTCGTAGCCTCTTTTTAGACTACAGATTACCATGCAGTCTCACGCAAAATTTTGGACACACACGAATTTATCACCATTGAATTGAAAATGGAAGACAGTCCTCTGGACCAGTCTCTTGCATTTAGAGTGGAACAACTTGAACAAGCTGACCATTATCTTCTCATGAGGTGGAACAGATTCTATTGGATGAGCTTGGAGGAGACTGATTCAAGATGATGACGGATAAAGCGATCGATTGAGGGATGTTGACGAGCGCACCAGCGATCAAGAGAAAAAAAGTCGACTGGGGCATGAGCGTCTTCTTTACTGCCTGACACGAAGTCAAGAAAACAGCTTTGGACTCTTGGAGATGCGTCTAGTCTGATGGTAATCAAGGACAATGACAAAATGGCGAGGTTATGAAAGCAAACTATTTCATGGCCTATTCTCTGACAATTAAATTTTATATTTCTTGGCACTTTCTTGGTCAGAGCCACTAGGTGTATAAGCGATGTATGAGCAACAACAAAAGGCTACCGATATTTTGCAGACAGAAAGGGGTGGAAAAGGAAAATAATGGAAATCCAGATCGTTAGAACTTGCAAGTAATACAGTCAACATCGTTTCCTGCTGTGCAGGTTTTGAAGGTCCTCTGTATTGAGCCAATCGAAATAAGACACTGGCAACACTGGATAAGCTGGTTTGAGCAGTAAAAACCAACGCAAGACTAACCTGTCTTTTCTGAACCACACTACTTTATCTGACTCATTCGAGGTGAATATTGCATTCTGAAATACATTTCGAAACTTTTCTAAATCTAAGAGTGTTGGATCTTGTGTGCGGGGAATTCCGTGTAGTATTTATTGCTCACGATTTTCACTCTGTGCGCGTGCTCATCGTGTATTGCTTGCGCTCCTTGCACCTCTCTGCTCTATCGTAACTTTAACGTACCCTGTTGGCGCTTTTGCCCTTGGGTTTGCAGTGGCTGCAATTGGACTTTGCCTATAATAAATCGTCGACACGTTGTTTGTCAGTGCACTTGGCACTTTTCATCTCGCCTCGCATGCTCTTTGCTCTTGGCTTGCTTCTTTGACAGCGAGTTTTTAGAGAAAGCTGGGAGCATGTGTCTCACAGCTTGGTTTTTTTCCACCCTGTTTCTACCTTCCTGCATCCTGGTGGAAACGCCCGGAGACGGCTTGAATTTCTTCTCAGTTTTTTGCATGCACTCCCAAGAGACTTCAGTGAATTGCTACAGTTTTTCTGCTCAGCAACGTATCTGCTACAAATGAGAGTAGCTCGTAGGTTGCCTTCGGTTTCCGCTCCATAAATTCACTGGCACCAGTCAGATGTCTAGCCTCCCAGTTTCCTGAACTTCAATGGTAGCAAATTCAGATATCAGTGAATTCATTCAGATATCAGTGAATTCATTCTATTGACTGAATGATTTTTTACCAGCGTTGTTTTAAGATAACGTTAACGTTGACTGATTCTACTGCTGTCAGAAATTTCAGTCACAGCTCTGGGTCTCTTACGGTATCTGTTATCTATAATATTCCCAGCTGTCTTTCTGTCTACTCTGCGATGTGGATAACGTTAAGGTTGACTCAGGAGAGGTAATTTATTGAGAACCACAAAATTTGTACTTGAGCCTCTCATGCTGACAAAAGTCCGCTTCCCTCCATCGGCACCTAAACAAATCTATTTTCTTTCTCTCTCTTTCACCAGACAGCTTTTAAACAAACTCCTGAGATACAATCACCATCGGGCTGTCATCAGTTGACACATCGGGCCCGTGGCTCTCTTCAACTACGCTCGTAGCTGCACGATCACTGGATCTGGCCTGACGTTTCGTCCTGCATTGGCGTCCGATGAACACCGGTGAAATCAACTCTGTCCTGGTCCAGGTGTCTCAGAACGGCTCTCAATTTGTCGACTCTTGGGGGCAGAGACGCTGCTGTGGGTGATGGAGCTCATTGAAGCTGAGATGCTCGGCATGGCAGAAGCTGGTAGCTTGGTCATTGCTTGGCCAGCTACAAAAGTTGAATTAAAACTGAATTTAGGAAAAAATTACCCAAAAAGTAGAAATAATATATTTAGGAGCGTATTTATATAGGCAAATCTCTGTGAATTATGCAATCTGTATTTTCACAGTGTGCATTTGCAGCAGAGTTTTAAAAAAAACATTTTAGAATTAGTTAAGTTGTCACTGGTATTTCCATCGATGCAAGTTTGGATAGTTTTTCAAAAACATTGAAACCCGGAATACAGTCGCAACAAAGAATTGCCATATGTAAAGATCGCCAATGAATATCAGTGAAGAAAATAATTATTAGCACTCATTTTTAAAGACATCAAAAATATAGTAGGAAAGCGTCTACTTAAAGTGTTTTCTATCTGAAATTTTTATTCTATCTGAGGTGTACAGCTAACCATAATTAATTTACAGGTATTTAAATCTACACAACCATTCGTCCGCTAGTGTTGCAATATATGCTGGCTATTAGGGTTGAAAATCACGCGTGAGAGTCGCAGAGAAGGCAGAACCTTCAAACCCGGTCTGAAGTTCTTGCTTGTTCTGGAAGTTCAACAGTTCGTATGGATTCCGCCTCGCTGAGCAGTCGATGCAGCTCCTCGCTCAGACTCAGACACGCCACTCTCAACTCGGGGTGTTACAGAGTGTTGGTGCCTGTTAGACACGCCACTCTCAACTTGGGGTGTTACGGAGTGTTGGTGCCCGCTGGAAGAGCAATCACAGATCAAGCAACTTAAGTACCATAAAATTGATATTTATGCAAGCTTGTAAAGCATGGTAATTTACACGTACTTTATCGGTGTCAAATTCTTCTAGCAGTTAAATTTTACGGACGCAGGCACCATTTTCTTTAGAGTACAACCAGCATTTTCAACAAAATTGACAGCAACCCCCACAAGGCTGCTAACAGATTACCAGTGTCTTGATTCTGAAGATCGAGCTTCATGTATCTTTTGGACTTGCTACTAAAGCGCAAGGCCACACAAGGCTAAAGATTTAATTTTAAGTCTGACGAAAATATATTCTTATTTTTACTTCACGCCAAAATTTATTTACCGCTACTTGAAAGTAGGCGAAAAAGCTAATGATTTCATTTTCTAAACGGGACGGCTTAAACGCCTTCGAATCAGTTTCTCCGTCTTGTGTAGATCAGAGGTTTGGATTGCGCTTGATTTACAAGTTCAACAGCAGGGACAGATGGGCGGGCACCCAAAACTGCCGACAATCTGATCGTGCCACGGTTCCGTGCCCCTCTCGCAGGCTCAGTAATGTCCTTCTGAACCAAAATCGGAAGGAAATCCGAGCCCTCGTCATGACCTTCACCGGCCATGGCTACCTCGCCAGGCACTGCTTCCTCCGAGGTGACCTCGAAAGTGAACTTTGCCCTTTTTGCGAGTACGATAATGAAGATGCTCAGCACTTTGTTTGTCACTGCCCTTTCTTTACCAGAGACCGGCTACGCTACCTCGGGCCGAACCCGTCCATTGACGAGGTCTGCCAGCCTGACAGCATCCCACGGCTCATCCAGTTCCTTCGGGCGACGAGACGAGCCACTTTCTTCCCCACGGAAGATCACGCTGCAGGACGGACCGGCGGACCACCCTGACCGGCCCCACGCCTCTGCCTGTCTGCAGGCCTTCAGGGGCTAGCGGAATGGGCGACCCTCGCCTCCCCGCTGTATCTACGGACCACCCTGCAGCTAAGTCAAGTAAGTCGGTCATATTTTTGTGAAACTAAACTTTGCGATGCCAATTCTCGGGGTGGAACGTGTTTGATTTACAAGTTCAACAGCAGCTCTGTGGCTGTGCGCTCGTCAAGCAGCATGAGTAGGATGTCGGGCCAAAAGGTGACATTCGCCCTAGCAACTAGAAAATCAAGGGAGTGGAGACAATACGTTTGAGCAGTGACAAACTTTTCTTCGATGCTTTTTATGCGAACACTCGCCAGTCAGTTACAGGGGTCGGCAGACTTTTTCATCAAGGGCCAAATGAGAGTGGAGAGGAGAGAGAATAGAAAATGAGACATGAGAAAAGAGAGGAGAGGCGAGAGATGGGATGACAGTAGAGATAAGAAAGAGAAGGAAGTGAAGAGGAGAAAGGGAAGAAGAGGGAAAATACGGAAGATGAGGGAAGAGAGGGGAAGTGTTTAGGAGAGGGGAAATAGGGAGAGGAGGGGAAAGAGAGGAAAATTGGAGGGGAAAGAGGGGAAATAAGAGAGGGGAGAGAAGAGGGGATAAAGAGTTGAGAAGCGACATACTCGTAAGTATTTAGCGGGTTGGATTGCCGTTGTGAAGTTTCAAAAGACCGGAGGTCCGAATAGAGAGGCTGCGCGGGCCGCATGTTACCCGCGGGCCGGGGTTTGCCGATCCGCGATTTAAAATAAAATCATGAGATGCAGGCTTATGGCATCATTAGGCCGTACGAATAAAAACGCCATTTGCTCTGAATAAATGTTTCTGGGGCTTGAATAACTAAAACAGATAGATTTTTTGTATAAATACAACAATAATACCCATACTCAAGGGTGCTACACCATTTACCCTCAATTTTAAACAAAATCAAGTTCAATTCAATCTAAAAGAGCTTCAATTGAGTTCCAATTCAATCCAGTGGAATTGGATTCCTTCGGGAATTCGATTCAAATAAGCTACCCCCATTCTATAGGCTACGGTGTCTGAATTGGAAAATTTATTGCCACAGTCTATGGCCAAAACCGCTTTTTAAGTGGCGACAGCGCGCTGAATTGAAGTTCAAAAGAAGCAGAATTGACGGAATTTTGTGCGACTCCAACCGCCTGTTTAACTCATCGAATTGGATAGAAATCCAAATGCAATCGTCATGAGTGCGAATAAAGATAAGGCGGACTGGATTTGTCTTGACACTGAGATTGTCGGAGAAAATGAAAACGAGGAAGAGGCTGGTGAAGAGTGTTAATGCACCAGTAGTTAACCATTGATTTTCAACACCTGGCATCTGAAGTCAAATGTTGAAAATAATCATTAAGCACATCATGGACAACTAAACCAGCAGGAAAAAATTTGCGCAAAGTTTCATTGGGGCTTGTGTTTCGCTGCAAAATGCAACAGCGACATCGGTAGTTTTGTGATTTCTGCACTGATTTCCATTTACCTCTCATTGCTAAACAAGAGATGATGCATTTCATTCCAGGTGCACAGTTTGAGGGTACAGCCACTTACAAAGCGAGAAGGCGTGATTTAAGCTTGCGAAAGGCGAAGATCTGATCCAAGTCTTCACTCTTTGTCACCTTTTCAAAGACCTCGAGTTCGATATTCCAAAAATATTTTCCCGACTCTGTCTTCATACAAAATAATTCTTTAAATTACTTCTTGCTTCGCTTCAGTGTACCATCAATTATTACGTAATGCGGAGTACACCTATGCTCAAGTAAACAAGATATCAAATACCTGTCTGCAGTTTAAGTCGGATCGATCAATCTAAATATTAACATAAATGAAAAATTTCGAAAAAGACACTTAAAACTTTGTATTTGCGGTTTTTATTCGACATAGCTATGTAAATAATAATACAAACCATAGCCAAAATCCGATTCTCGTGTATTTTTTAAAGTACTAGCTTCATCCAGAACCACTCATCCTCGCTGGCCACCTCAGCGGGCACAGCGGCGAACCTCAGCAGGCGGCACATGCGGCTCGAAGGCACGAAGGCGCAGCCCTGACAGTCCGGGCTTCGCTGGAAGGCAGAGACGCTGCGGTGAGTGACGGAGCTCGCGGAGGCTGTGATGTTCGGCAGAGACGTCACGGGCAGTTTCGGCATCACCGGATCGACTGCAGAAGGGTTGGTTACAAAAATTGTTTTGAAATAGAATATTTATAATTTTAATCGCTCAGATAACTACTTTAAAGCACGAATGAAGCACGCAGCGTTTTAAGGTCGTACTTGGCTAAATTAACCTGTGTTTTAACGATCTGCGTTAATCCGGAACGCTTACTTTGTGAGTAAGTCAGTTCGTAGATGGAGTTTCTCGAGACTCCACCGCAAATCTGAGACGAGTTTCCGCTGCAAGCCAAGCTGCAGTGGCCAGCCGGTGCGGTGCCGTGCGATCCGTGGCTTATCAAGTGCAATAATCCTTGGCTTATCAAGTTCAATAATCCTTGGCTTATCAAGTGCAACAATCCTTGGCTTATCAAGTGCAATAATCCTTGGCTTATCAAGTGCAATAATCCTTGGCTTATCAAGTGCAATAATCCTTGGCTTATCAAATGCAATAATCCGTCGCTTATCAAGTGCAATAATCCTTGGCTTATCAAGTGCAATAATTCTTGGCTTATCAAGTGCAATAATACTTGGCTTATCAAGTGCAATAATCCTTGGCTTATCTAGTGCAATAATCCTTGGCTTATCAAGTGCAATAATCCTTGGCTTATCAAATGCAATAATCCTTGGCTTATCAAGTGCAATAATCCTTGGCTTATCAAGTGCAATTATTCTTGGCTTATCAAGTGCAATAATCCTTGGCTTATCAAGTGCAATAATCCTTGGCTTATCAAGTGCAATAATCCTTGGCTTATCAAGTGCAATAATTCTTGGATTATCTAGTGCAATAATCATTGGCTTATCAAGTGCAATAATCCTTGGCTTATCAAGTGCAATAATCCTTGGCTTATCAAGTGCAATAATCCTTGGCTTATCAAGTGCAACAATCCTTGGCTTATCAAGTGCAATAATCCTTGGCTTATCCTTGGAAAAACATTTCTGATCGAATGGTGCAAGTTCGAAGAAAATCGGTTGAGCAGTTTTTTCTCTAACCGATCACATACCTTCCTACCTACCTAGATACCGGGTCGACAGACCATTTTTAGTATATGGTGCTGGAGGCATTCACTCTGCCAGCGACGCAGACTAGGAAGGGTGCAGACGTCACTAAAGTGATGATGCCTGTTTGGTAAATAATTTTAAGTGTTCTTTCTCGGTGCTCAGTGATCGGTGATTGTTCAATGAATCGATGTGTCTTGTACGTCGTATAGTTTAAAGCAAAGAGTGTATTGGCGGTTTGTATTTTCTTGTTGAATGCGCAACCGGTGGGACACCGGATGAGCTACAATACTTTTAGTAGTAGAACCTACAGTACTCGTAGTTTAACTTGTCTTTTCTCATTAACACTAATGTACCTGACTCATCTGGGAAGAATTTCGCATTCTGAGAAAAAAATTGAAGCTTTTCTATGATGCATGGGTTTTTTAGAAAAATCTGGGAGCATGTGTCTCGCAGCGCTGTTTTTCCTAGCGACTGTTTCTGCGTTCCTGCAGGTGAAATCACCCGTGACGGCTTGAGCTTCTTCTCGGTTGTTTTGCATACGCCTAAAAGAGCCTTTACAATTTTTTCAGTTTTTTCTGCTCAGCAAGGAAACTTTTACTTTACAGTCTACTTTGCAATGTGGATAGCGCCAAGGATACTCAAAAGAGGTGTAGTGAGAATCACAATGGTAGTTGAGCCTCTGATGCTGACAAGCGCTCGCTTCCATCGATCGGAACCCAAACCTCTCTCTCTCTCTCTTTCTCTCCCCCCCTCTCTCTCTCTCTCTCTCTCTCTCTCTTTCTCTCTCCCCTCTCTCTGTCTTGCTCTCTCTCTCTTGCTCTCTCTCTCTCTCTCTCTCTCTCTCTCTCTCTCTCTGTCTCTCTCTCTCTCTCTTTGGCTTCTTACCTCTGCCCATTGGTGTCGAGAAGTCTACGGATGTCTTGAAGAGTTACCCTATTAGACTGCCAGAATATGCGGTGCCGAGAAAAGGAAAAAACTCTTTAGCCAATGTCCAAATAACCTTTCATGTCAACTAAATAGCTAAAAAAAGCTGAGGGATGCAAAAAGGAGAGGTAAAATATGACATAGGTCAAATATTAACAGGAGAGTTGCTACTTCGGGGTCAGCGCACTTCCTAACCCCAACCACTCGATTGCAAACTCTGTCACCATTGGTATTGAACAAGTTCTAAATAACAAAAAAATCGAACTAAGGGAAGAAATCTGGATTAAAAAACTGGGGACTGACAAACCGCCGGGTACGAACATCAGGGTCGACAATCATCTTCTCCGACCCATCCCACTGGTCCTTCCTTTCCACCCATCTACGGTCTGGCTCGCCAACGAGATTGCTAAAAACTTTGATAAACTGCAACACAAACCAGGTCCCGCATTCTGCCCGCTTTTACACGGCAACGAAATTTACAGAGCCTCCTGGCTCCCAATAAGTTTCAGTCTCAGCCAGGAAACCACTGAATCATGCTAACCAATGCGCTCATTTTACCTATAGAACTACAATATTTATTCACTTTGTCATTTATTTTATTTAAACGTCTTGATCGTACTTGCAAATATCGATTTTTAGGCTCCCATTATCAATGCATGCATTGCATTTAATCGCACTTCGAAAAAAGCAGTTTTTTAATGTACTAAATATACAGTCGATGAAAATGACTGCATGGTTTAAAGCCTCTGGGAAAAGGTAGATATAGACAGAACTAGACAGAAATGTACTCGTACATCTCTCATATGTACAGCTGCATGCTGATTTATTTTATCAGACTGACAAAAATAATACTTAAAAGTCAAACTTGAACTGCATTACACATAGATTTTTGGCCTGATGAAGAGCCCAGAGGCTTGAAACCGGTAGCCTATATCGCTCATACTAAATTTTTAACACGCCGTGACCTCTCTCTCTCTCTCTCTCTCTCTCTTCCTCTCTCTCTCTCTCTCTCTCTCTCTCTCTCTCTCTCTGGCTTTTTACCTCTGCCCATTGATGTTGAGAGCCGTAAAGAGCTACCCTATTAGACTGCCAGAATATGCGGTGCCGAGAAAAGGAAAAACTCTTTAGCCAATCTCCAAATAACCTTTTTTGTCAATTAAAATAGCTAAAACAAGCCTCGGGGATGCAAAGAGCTAGAAGGTAAACACAGGTTTGCATTTCCGTAAAAAACAATCCAGTGACATTTGGTTCTTGTGTAAATTCAAGAAAACCCTCTTTCTATTCTATAACCTAAATTGTCTGATCAACACAATGGTGGATTATCAGTGAACTGATTTTGTTTTTTGCTGCAAGCGCCACCATTTTGGGAAGTTCATTCACAAATTGTCAAAATTCGCTTCGCAAAAAGCCACTTTTCACGCAATTGAAAGCGACTCTGTTTTCTTTAAACTTCGAATCAGAGCGCAGTCGCCACTAAAAAGCGGTTTTCGCCATGGCCTGCCGGAATACATTTTCCAATTCAGACAATGTAGCCTATAGAAAAAGAGTTTAGTTCAACTGAATTGCCGCACAAAACGAACCGTGCATTCCAAAGGATTGTCTGAATGGAGCTTCTTCTAGTTCCAACAGAACATTATAACAATAGAACATGGTCTAGCCATTAATAAAGGTCAACTAGTAACGAGAGACGTAAACCATAACGCAAATCTCGCATACTCTCTCTGTCAGGGAAATCAGCAAAATAGAAAAATTAAGGGCGACTTCACCGAAATTTATACCGATAGCCAGAGCAAAATGAAAAAAAGTTAATTTTTAAGGTTACACAGAATTTAGATTTTATTCTTACTATTCAAAACAAAACTATGGGGTCAACACCAAAATTTATTCAGGACTGGTAGAAGAGAAACAAAATTTTAGATTTAGTAGCAATGCTCTTTAAGGGTTCAATGTATCGATTTCGATAACGCTTGTTGTAGTTCGCCTCCGTATACATTAGTTTCAAACTCCTTGACACACTCTGAATCACAGCTTCATCCAGACCCAATCAGCCTCACAGCTTCATCCAGACCCACTCAGCCTCACAGCTTCATCCAGACCCACTCAGCCTCACAGCTTCATCCAGAACCACTCAGCCTCACAGCCTCATCCAGACCCACTCAGCCTCAAAGCCTCATCCAGACCCACTCAGCCTCACAGCTTCATCCAGACTCACTCAGCCTCACAGCTTCATCCAGACCTACCCAGCCTCACAGCTTCATCAAGACCCACTCAACCTCGCTGGCCACCTCAGCGGGCACAGCGGCGAATCTCAGCAGGCGGCACAGTCGGCTCGAAGGCACGAAGGCGCAGCCCTGACAGTCCGGGCTTCGCTGGCAGGCGGCAGCGCACTGGATGGCGCTCTTGGCATAGACGCTGCTGTGGGTGACGGAGCTCGCGGAGGCTGTGATGTTCGGCAGAGACGTCACGGGCAGTTTCGGCATCATTGGATCGACTGCATAAGGGTTAGTTACAAAAAATTGTTTTGAAATAGAATATGTGGTGAGTAGCGTAGCTTCTCTGAGTTAGCGAACATGTCGGGGAGGGGCCGCCCCGGGCCTGTGTGGGCTCTCCGTTGTGCGTGCTCTGTCTGGCGGGGGGGGTGGGTGCTTGAGTCCCACCATCACGGCACTTGGGGGTTTTTTAGGCCGCGTGGGGCTGCTCTGGCCCAGCTACCCTGTCTCGCGTTTGCAAGCTAATTTTTTTATTCCATTTTATTTTCCCCCTTTAAAGCCACATTTGTCTTTTAATTGCTTTCGAACCGAGCTCACTAAAATATATTCGACCAATCACAAGGGCCTGCCGGGTTCGTCGTCGTCGCCCGTGTCGTGCCTTTGCCTTCCTTCCTCGGCGTCGAGGAATTAATTATAATTTTAATCGCTCAGATAACTACTTTAAAGTACGAATGAAGCACGCGGCGTTTTTACGTCGAACTAACTAAAAAAATTGTGTTTTAACGATCTGCGTTAATTCGGAACGCTTACTTGGTGAGTAAGTCAATTCGTAGATAGAATTTCTGTAAGCTCCACCGCAAATCTGAGACGAGTTTCCGCTGCAAGCTGAGCTGCATTTGCCAGCCGATGCGATGCCGTGCGATCCGTAGGCCGAGCCGCAGCAGCAGAAGCCCGCAGACTGAACTCCAAAGTAGCGAAATCGGCCGTAAGAGCACATCTGGCTGCACAGTTGCGGTGTCATCTTGGCGAAGTCAAAAGCGAATGCTGGGTTAGTAGGGTGAGTCTCAAACTGTCTGAACTTTATGACCCCCTGCAGTCCTACAAGATCTCGGTTGCCAACAGCGCCATCCACGTAGCAGCCGAGGTGGCGAAACTCCAACGGTTGAGGCGGCACCGAAGCAGCGGCGAAGCGTCCGGAACCGGCTGCCCAGCAGAGCAGCAAAGCGCAGAGTTTCAGCATTGGGAAAAATCTAGAGAGTGACCGAACTGGAGCTTCTGAGGCGCTTCTTCTGGTTCAGGTAAGAAATTCAAGCAATATATTTGCTTGAAGAAGCCAATGAAAGAATCGGCAACAAAAGCTGTGCAAGGATTGGCTGTGGTATCACCTTGATGTGCACGAGAGATCGCCTACTGATGAGTAGCAAGAGTAAGCTTTTCTTGGAGTTAATACTTTGAATAAATAAGTCAGGAAAGAGATTTTTTAGATAAATTCTAACCGACTGTAACAATGAAAGAGAATAAACTACACGACTCGAATAATTGGAAGATAAACACCAGAATGACTTACTTACTTGACTTAGCTGAAGGGGGCTCCGTGAATCCTAATGCAGTGAGGAGGCGTTGCCGCTGGCGACCACAGGCAGCTGCATGGTGCTGCGGTGTCGCGCAGGGAGATGCGGTGGGGCCGGTGTCCGCAGCGCGGTCCTCCTTCAGAGAGTCCAGGAGGTGGGAGGTGGATGGTCGCTCGCCCGGTAGCCCTTAGGTAGCGGAGGAGCTGGCAGAAATTCTCGGGCCTGGAAACGTTGGAGAAGTCCGGGTTTGTGCCGAGGTAGGTGAGCCTGTCCTGAGTAAAGGCTTGGCATTCACAGATGAATTGCTCCACATTCTCGACACTGGAGAGGCAGAATGGGCATTCCTTGCTACGGATTTTTACATGGAGGTAACGATGCCTGGCAAAACAGCCATGACCCGAGAGGGCCATGGTCACTGCCCTAATGTCCCTGCACGCGGTTGAGTCCAAGCAGGGCCCTGCGAAGGCCGGAAGGACAGGGGACAGCCGCGCGGAATTGCCGGCATTCGGGGGCGTTAGCCCACCTCTCCCTGTGCTTAGAAGCCACCTACTGGTTGATCGGAGTGGTGACAACGGCGATGGGGGTGGGGGCCACGATCAGGGGACCAGTAAAAGAACCGGTCGAGCCAGCCTTGGCCAGGCGATCGGTGAACTCGTTGCCGGGGTGGCCTGAGTTCCTGGGATCCACATTAGGAACACCTTGTTGGAGGCGCCTAAGCGGTTGAGCTGCCTGATGCAGTCAAGGACTGTACGCGAGCAGGTGGTGGTGCGCTCAAGGGCGTGAATCGCCGCTTGACTGCCGAGTGGAAGGTAATCTCCTTCCCCCAGATGCGCTGATTATACAGCTCTATGGCGCAGAAGCTGATGGCGAGAATTTCGTTCTGGAAATCGGTGGAGCAGGCGCCGGTGTGCTGGAAGATCGCCAACACGGTTTTCCTTCCAAACACGATGCAGTAGTCGTAGTCAAAGGCGGAGTTGATTTGGGACCCGTCAGTGAAGCTCCTTCCAGACACGATGCAGTAGTCGTAGTCAGAGACGGAGTTGATTTGGGACCCGTCAGTGAAGCTCCTTCCAGACACGATGCAGTAGTCGTAGTCAGAGGCGGAGTTGATTTGGGACCCGTCAGTGAAGCTCCTTCCAGGCACGATGCAGTAGTTGTAGTCAGAGGCGGAGTTGATTTGGGACCCGTCAGTGAAGCTCCTTCCAGACACGATGCAGTAGTCGTAGTCAGAGGCGGAGTTGATTTGGGACCCGTCAGTGAGCAATGGATTTCTCGGGGTTTCCAGTTGTTCCTAGTGGAATGCTGGTTTTGAATTTGCGTGGATCGGATTCCGTCCGAGAGGGTCAACAGGCTTCTCGCTGCTTCCAGGTCTCGCAGTCTGAGGTCGACGTGCGGCCGAAAGTTCCGCTTTTTGAAGACAAACTGCTTCTGGATTTGGACACCCGCGTCAAGCAGACTGCTGGTGGTCTTCACTGCCTCCCCGCTGACAAAAAGGTCAAGTGGGGAATGTCCAGGAAGGAGTTCATGAAAGCAAAGGGTATAGAGGCGCTCATGATAGCTAGACAAGTGCGGCCATGCACCCTGTTAAGAGCATCGAGAACCCCTTTCACCTCTACGGCGCTGTTCCATTTGAAGCCGGCGAAGGAGATGGCATTGTAAATTCACCAGAGGCCTCAGGTAGCGCCGAAAGCTCTGCGTATCTTTCGGAAGCTCTCGAAAGCTTTGCGGGCTTTAAATTGGACACCTCTTTAAACCAAACCAAACCTGGTCGAGGGGGACGCCCAGACATCTGGTTTGTTTCTCCATGGCAACGGGGTTGCCATAGAGGGAGAGCGGTTCTATGCTCCAGTTTCGGCGGCTGGTGAACATGCTAGCCACAGTTTTAGACTCAAAGAACCTGAGGCCGCAGCTGTGTGCCAGCGCTCGGCACTATGGATGACGGCTTGGAGAAGGTCTCTGAGGACCGTGGGTAATGGTCCAGCGACAGTGGCAGTAACATCGTCCGCATAGCCGACCTTCTGAACTGAGTCCGGATGCGAGCTACAAAGCAGCTCGTTCATGACCAAGTTACAGAGAATCGGGTTGAGGACTCCATCTTGCGGTCTGCCTTTCTGGACCTCCACAGAGCGGGAGTGTCCCGGAGGTGCGAGGTGGCAGTACGATGGGAGACCATGTACATGATCCAGCGGGTAAGGTGCTCGTGCGTGCCCCGGGATTCCAGGGCCCGCTAAAGGCTTCAAATAGCACATTATTAAAAGCATCAGGAAAAGCAACAGCGTGTATCCACTGCCAAGCACGGCGCGTTTCAACTTATCGACAATGGCGTGCAGCGCACCTTCGATGGAGTGTCCAGGACGAAAGGCGTATTGATTGGGGGACAGCGGAGAGTTCCTCAGCTCCACAAGGAGGAGACGCCAGAGCACCAGCCGTTTGAGGAAGTTTGAGGAAGAAAGACTGATGGGGCGGTAAGCTTTGGCAGAATGATAGTCTCCCTTCCCTGGTTTGAGTATGAAGACTATGGTTGCCTCTTGCCAGGCTTTTGGCACGTCCCCGAGGGTAATGCTGGCCTTGAAGAGGTTGCAGAGGAGACCAAGAAACCTGTCATTTTTTACTGCCTCATTGAGGAAGGCAGGATAAATGTTGTCAGGTCCCGGTGACTTGAAAGGAGAGAATAGGATTTTGCGGCGCGAGCCATCGTCTCTCTAGTAATGATGGTCGAAGCCAGGATCTGTCCACCCGGAGAGTGGTCCGGGGGGGGGGACCTAGCTGCTGCACGGCACGTGGGAAAGAGCCTGTGAGCATGATTTCCAGGGATTCCTCGGGGTTCTCCGCGAGCCGGCCATTGGGTCTTTTAATGAATAAGAGCTTTGAATTTTTGTCGAGGTTGAGAGCCTTGATAACGCGTGAAGTAGGGCGGGTGCCTTCAAACTTGGCGCAGTATTGGCACCACTAGTCGATCGGACTTGGATTTCCTGGTTTCACGCTTAAAGTCACAAATCGCGTCTTGATAAGCGCCCAGCTCAGCTGGGTCCTTGCTCTTGCCAGCTTTCCGTTGGAGGCACTTTGCCTTGCGCCGTAGTTGATGAGTGTAGTGTACGCTCTGCGCGGTAATAATGTACTTGGCTTGGTCGATGAACTAACTCGTAGCAATACTCTTATTACGCAATGCTCTCGGGCCTATAAATATATTGAATTGAGCAGTCGGCTCATTTAAGTGCATCGTTTCTCTCGCCAAACTAAATAGCTAGTCTGAGTCATTACATGGCGTCGCAAGCAAACTCTCAGTGAGGCCAACCCCCCGCGCACTGATAACGACCGGTGATTCAGCAAATATGGCACAGGCCCTGCAACTCGCGGCACCAGACGCCTTTGACCTCGAAGGCGATCCTCTGACAAGAGCTCAGCGATGGAAAACCTGGACGCGAAGGTTCAGCAGCTACATACGCGCAGCTGGCATCACAGATGCGACACAGCAGCTGGAGCTCTTAGTTTACACTGCGGGCGAGAAGCTGGAAGACTTCATGGACGATAACGGCATCAAGAAAGGAGAGTCCGCGGAGGAGCTCATCAAAAAGTTGCAGGGTATCTTCGACCAAAAGAACAGCGTTGTCTTCCTCAGGTACCAGTTTGAAATATGCCGGCAGGAGGAAGGAGAGTCAATTGAGGCCTGGTATCATCGGCTACGCAAGGCTGCGGACCAATGTACGTTCGGCGAACTCCGAGACTCGCTCATCAGGGACAAGATCGTGGCTCATTACCGGTCCGAGAGGATCAGGAGGGAACTCCTGCAGCTCAACGATGTCTCCTTAGACGACGTTTTGAAGCGAATCCGAGCGAGGGAGGCAGCGGAGCAGCAGGCCCAGGCCATGGAGATCGGCGCCGCAGCCGACACGGGCCATCCTTCCGCTTCGAATGTGGCGGCGCTGCGTCCACCTCGTAACCGACCATCCCATACAACCAGGCCGGCTGCCGCGGCAAGAGACAGCGGCATCAACTGCGATCGCTGCGGGCGACCAGGGCATCAGACGTGCGAGGCAGCCCGTAACAAGGCGTGTCGACGCTGCGGCAAGATGGGTCATTTCGCTCGGGCGTGTCGAGGAGCAGCTAAAGTCCCTCTGAGGACCGTTGACGAACCGCAGGAGGAGGCTCCGCCGGGTCGAGTCGAATATCTGCAAGACGACCCCATCGAGCACGAGCTATTCACCCTGAGGAACTACGGCTCTACTTGGACGCCTGCGACAATTAACGGGCTCAAGACAAAGGTGCTCATCGACAGCGGCGCGGCCTGCAACATCATCGACAGGGCGGCCTACGACAGGATGCCGCAAAAAGCCGCGCTGCAGCCCGCAAGCGACAAGGTCTACCCATACGGAAGCCAAGAGCCGCTGAGATTGCTGGGCAAGGCAGACCTGCAAGTCAGCGCGTTCGAGATCCACGAGACACTACCGTTCTTGGTGCTCGACGGTGAGGGCGCTTGCATCATTGGCCGGAGAAGCGCTGAAAGACTTCAGATTCTGCGAGTCGGCCCGGAGAACAAGGTGGCATGCCAGCTGCGTCCGTCTCCCGAGGTCTCGCTAGACAGCATGCTAACAGGGATCCCAAAGGACGTCCTACATGCGCCGGGGGCACCGGCCCTGCACAAACTCCTAACGGAGAACGCACAGGTCTTCAGCGGAATCGGCAGGCTCAAAAACTATGCCGCCCGCATCTTCCTGGAGGAGGGAGCCAGGCCGATCTGTCATTCCCCATCAAGGGTGCCAATACATCTCGCACAGGCAGTCGACGCCGAGCTGCAGTGCCTCGAGGACCAAGGCATCATCGAGCCGGTGGAAGGCCCCTGTCCGTGGGTAGCCCGCATCGTCGTCGTGCCCAAGCAGACTCCAGGCGAGATCAGGATTACGCAGGACTTTGAGAGACCTGAACAAGTCGGTCATCAGAGAGCGGCATCCCATCCCGACATTCGAGGAGGTGACGGGAGACATGGCAGGAGCGCAGCTATTCTCAGAGCTCGACATCGCGAAGGCATTTTATCAAATCCCAGTCGCCGACGAATGCCGCCATCTTCTGACTTTTTCGACACCACGAGGCCTGCGGCGGCTGACACGGCTCTGTATGGGACTGTCTACGGCCCAGGAAATTCTCCAGGCGGTCATGTCATCCGTGCTAGCTGGACTCCCGAAAGTAAAATGGATTCACGACGACATCATCGTGTATGGGCACAGCGTGGCGGAGCACCACAGCAACCTGCAGGCATGTCTGCGACGACTGGCGCAGCACGGGCTGACGCTGAATCCGTTAAAATGCAAGCTCGCCCGTACCGAGGTCACGTTCATGGGGATGCAGCTGTCCAGTGAAGGTGTCAGACCAACCCAGTCCAAGTTGGAAGCCATCCATGCATTTGCCGAGCCAAAGACCGCCACAGAGGTGCGCTCGTTCCTAGGCCTGGTCAACTATCTGGCCTCATTCACCCCCGGGCTGGCGGATGTAGCGAGGCCACTGCGCAATCTGACTAGGAAAGGCGAGCCCTGGGCATGGACCGACCTCGAGAAACGAGCTTCTGACGACGTGAAGACCCGGATTGCGACCAGCGGCACCCTCGCCTTCTTCAACCACCGCCTAGCGACGCAACTCATCGTCGACGCCGGCCCAGCGGGCCTGGGCGCGATCCTAACGCAGACGCAAGCGGACGGCACCAACCGGCCTGTCGCGTACGCCAGCCGGACGCTGTCCGATGTTGAGCAGCGCTACTCCCAGACTGAGAAGGAGGCGCTGGCCGTCAAATACGGCTGCTTGAAATTTCAGTACTATCTGCACGGCGCTCCGACATTTACGGTGGTGACAGACCACAAGCCGCTCATCGCATTGTTCAGCAGTGGCTCAAGGCCTCCCCCGAGGATCGAAAGAATGGCGCTGCGCATTCAGCACATTAAATTTACAGTCGAATACCAGCCTGGCCCACTAAACCCAGCGGACGTGCTGAGCCGGCAGCCGCTGCCAACACGAGAAAGAAATGTCGGCGAAGAGCTCGACACCCTCTGCATCGCTGCAATCGTCCAGGCGGCCATACCGAACGCGCTGTCGCTGTCCTCAGTGCAAGAGAGTTCGCTGCAAGATGCAACAATTCAAGCCGCTATTCGATCGCTGGAGACAGGACGATGGAGCCTCGAGTCGGCGGAGACGCGATCGCTCCACGCCCTACGGAATGAGCTATCGGCAGCAGACGGCGTGCTCCTGCGGGGCCAGAGAATCGTAGTTCCAATGGCGCTTCGGCGCCTGGTTTTGGACCTGGCACACCGCGGTCATCAGTGCCTGCGCAAGACGGTTTACCGTTTGAGCACCAAAGTCTGGTGGCCGAGGATGCAGACAGAAGCAGAGCTCTTCGTGCGTGCCTGCCGAGCCTGTGCAGCTACGTCGCACGCGGCCGACGTGACCGCCGCGCCGCTGAAGCCGACGCCGATCCCGAAAGCTGCATGTCTAACACTAGGGGCAGACCTGCTAGGCCCCATTCAAGGCAGCATGCTGCTCGTCTGCGTTGACCACTACTCGCGCTTCCCTGAAGTCGAGATCGTCCAGACCACAACGGCCGAAGCGCTGATTCCCAAGCTGAGGAATTCGTTCGCCAGATTCGGCATCCCGCAGGTACTGGTCACCGATAACGGCCCGCCATTCTCCTCGGCCCAGTTCAAAGGCTTTCTGGACAGCTACGGAATCCGGCAGCGTCTCATCACACCGCTGCATCCGCAGGCCAACGGCATCACTGAGCGCCTGAACCGCTCCATCAATAAGGTTGAACCAGCTGCCATTGCCCAGAAGCGCGACTGGAGGGCGGCCCTTGACGAGTGGCTGCTGGCCTACCGTTGCACGCCGCAGCGAACCACCAAACGGGCACCAGCCGAGCTGCTCTTGGGTCGCGTCCCAAACGACGCCATCCCGTCAATCAGGCCGTCGAGACCGGTGGCCATCGCAGACAGGAGGCTCCGACAGCAGGACGCCAGCAGCAAGGCAAAGGGCAAGCGCTACACGGACAAGCGACGGCAGGCGAGACCGCATGGGCTCAAAGTCGGCGACACGGTGCTCCGGCGCCGACTAAATCCGCTCAAGGGCGAGACTCCGTTCGAGTGGACACCCTGGCTGGTCGAGAGTGTCAAGGGCGACTCGATGACCATTCGGCAGGGCGCCAGAGTTTGCAGGCGGCACTGCACTGACCTGAAGCGGGTAGCGCCAGATGCAGAGCCCGATTTTCCTGTCGGGGAGACCGCACCGCCGATCCTGCAAGCTGCGGGGAGCGAACCCGCGACCCCTCCAATTGCGCTGCGACCAGCGAACACTCTGACTGCGTCCTGGCTCCAACTGAGGTAGCACCAGTCCTAACTGACATGGACCACTTTCGAAGCACCGCTGCCCCACCTCTTCCACATGCATCAGACTCGATTGCAACATGTTTCTTGAAGACGGGCCAGAGCTCCACCCAACAGGCCGACTCCAGCGCCACAATCCGCCAGCTGAGTTGATCCCAGAGCTGTAAGCTGACTTTAATTCGCTAAGTTTGCTGGTTCTGGTTTTGCTCATTTTTGCGCATTCAAATATTTACTCTCATGCTCCCATCTGAATACCTGCATTCTATCTATTGATTGTAATACATAAAACACTTTTTATTACACTAAAGGTGCTGTCGGATAGACTAAAAGGTTAAAGCCTCTGGGACGAGATAGCGATACAACAGGTTAATATACACATAGACACATCGATTTTACTGGAAGAATTCATACTTGTAAGGCAAATATTAAATTAATCAAACGCTAAATTTTAGACTGAAGAAAAGCTCAGAGGCTTGAAACCGATCGTCAGTTTCAGAACTCAAATACGCCGTGACCTCTCATATTTCTCTTCTGCGCTTCTTGCCTTTGGTCCTTGATCTTGAGCAGCCGAACAGATGTCTTGAAAAGCTGCCCTGTTAGACTAACAGAATATGAGGTGACGGAGAACACGAAGAACTATTCAGCTTATCTCCAAGTAAGCTTTCTTGTCAAAAAATCGACAAACCCATTATTTGCAGGGATGCAAAAAGCTAGGATAAGGTAGGAACACATGTGTATTTCCGTGAAAACATCTCCTAAGGAAGAATTACAAGGGAAGGAGAGAAAACGTTTGAATCCTTAAAAATTTATTGGCTTTTAATGAGAATATTCGCTTGTGATTTCAAAGCAAATCAAAGGTATGAATTAAGGAGAATTTACTCCGACTGGATGTTACTGAGAGGTCTGCAACCACTACAATTATAACTATGAATGGATAGTCTGCATGGATATATCAATATTACCCATAGTACAGGCCACGGGTTGGCAAACTTTTTACCTCCTGGACCAGATAAAGAATTCAGTCCTTGGCCGCGGGCCAGATAAGAGTGGAAAGGAGAAGGAACAGAATACAAGAGCTAAGAGAAGATTGGAGGCAAGAGGTGGGTTGAGAGTAGAGAGGGTAGAAGGTGAAGAGTAGAGGGGGAGGGGAGAGAAGGGAGAGGAGGAGGTAGGAGATAAAAAGGGGAGAGAAGAGAGAGCAGAGGAGAGGGTAGCGAGGGGAGAGAGTAGAGATAGAGGAGAAGGGAGATAGAGGAGATGAGAGGGGAGAGAGAAGAGGGGAGAGAGAGGGGAGAGAAGGGAAAAGAAGAGAGTTAAAAGGAAAGCTTAACCGGGCCGGATTGAGAGACTCAATTGTAGAAATCAAGCTACAAGAACTTTTAACTGAGACAATCCTGTGGAATCCAACAGGCTTTTCAACACAGAATTTTGCATAAAATTCCCAAATATCGTCAGAAGTGTGCATGAGGCGTTGAGGCGGATTGGGTGAGCCTTGACGCTGAAATTATCGGAGAACATGGAATTAATGAAGAGGCTGGTGGTGAACAGGCTGCAGCTGGCAGGACACTTCTTCATCATTGAAATAATCAGTTCGCACAATGACGCCAAAGACGGTCCTGTGAAAAATCTGACTCAATAGAGAACTCGCAGCAAATCAGCGCAAAACGTTTTGGACGAAATATCGGACAGGACCGTTGGCCACACATCTTCTGGCAAGCGTGCTGAGTAGCTTAACCGCGTGTTTGCCTAAACTATTTTTTTGCAAGCACCGTCTGCAATGCAACCAAGGACTACTCAAGGATCAAATATATAGGACGCAACACTCGAAATCTGTGGTAAATGTTTTGAAAGCAACTTTTCGCCGAAAAATACACTACAGAGATAGGAGGTTTTAATTTTTTCAGCACAAAAATTGTTATTGCTTTTGATAGGAGGCAGATCCAGTGTTCATGCTTTTATATCTTGTGCCTTTCTTTTTGCTCTATCGATATTTATAAAGCTTTTCGTTCAGAAATAGTTTTAAAGGCAGGTTTCACCGGAAAAATACACTACGGAGATATGAAATTTCACGATTTTCAACACTAAAACAGTGATTGGATCTCTTAACAATGTCAGAGAAAGCTTTCCTTGAATGCAACCACTAGTCAGCTCACAAATATTGTCAATTGCAATACCAGTCAAGACCGATTTTCCAAAAATACATGTTCAACGCAATTAAAAGAAACTATTGTTTTTCCTTTGAAGTTTTATCAGTGCACAGTCGCCACTAATAAGCGGTTTTAGCTGTCTAGACAACTGACAGGCAATAAAAGAATTCGTGTCAAAAGGCACGTCTTAAAACTTTTGATTTGCATTCGTTATTATAGATAGATTATATTAAGATATAAACCATGGCCAAAATATGGCTCTCTTGTATTTTAAAAAGTTTCTCACGATTATTACTAAGAATTTTTATCAATGCTTGATATTACACCGAACAGATTCGAAGCTTCATCCAGACCTACTCAGCCTCACAGCTTCATCCAGACCTACTCAGCTTCAAAGCTTCATGCAGACCCACTCAGCCTCACAGCTTCATCCAGAACCACTCAGTCTCACTGCTTCATCCAGACCTCCTCAGCCTCGCTGGCCACCTCAGCGGGCACAGCGGCGAATCTCAGCAGGCGGCACATGCGGCTCGAAGGCACGAAGGCGCAGCCCTGACAGTCCGGGCTGCTGTAGCAGATGGCGGCGCATTCAACGGCACTGCTGGCTGCGATGCTGCGGTGAGTGACGGAGCTCTCGGAGGCTGTGATGTTCGGCAAAGACGTCACGGGCAGTTTCGGCATCACCGGACCGACTGCAGATGGGTTGGTAGAAAATAATTTTGACTTAAGTATTTTGATTGGTCATTATTATACTATTGCTGGCAAAATGGCCCAGTTCGAACTACATTCAAGAATGACCTCAGAACACTGGGTCTTTAAGTCGTCTGGCTCAGTGAGACTCTCTTTACGCCTCTAGCTCGTACGTGCTGCGTTAATCCAGAATGCTCACTTGGCGAGTAAGTCAGTTCGTAGATAGAGTTTCTCGAGACTCCACCGCAAATCTGAGACGAGTTTCCGCTGCAAGCTGAGCTGCAGTCGCCAGCCGGTGCGATGCCGTGCGATCCGTAGGCCGAGCTGCAGCAGCAGTAGGCCGCAGACTGAACCCCAAAGTAGCGAAATCGGCCGTAAGAGCACATCTGGCTGCACAGTTGTAGTGTCATCTTGGCGAAGTAGTAAACGAATGCTATGGAATGAGGGTGAGTCTTAAACTGTCCGAACGTTTTGACCCCCTGCAGTCCTACAAGATCTCGGTTGCCATCAGCGCCATCCACGTAGCAGCCGAGGTGGCGAAACTCCAACGGTTGAGGCGGCACCGCAACAGCGGCTGCCCAACAGAGCAGCAAAGCGCAGAGTTTCAGCATTGGGAAAAAATCCCAGAGAGCGGCCGAACCGCGGTTTCTGAGACGCTTCTTCTGATTCAGGTAACAAATTTAAGCAATATATTTGCTGGAAGAAGCCAATGGAAGAATCGCCCAAAAATGTCGTGAATCCATTGGCCTAAGATTTCATCTTCATGGGCATTAGAGATCGTCTACTTTTGATTAGAAAGAAGAGAAATATCCGGCTAATCTCCGGCAAGAGTTTTTTTAGGATTAATGCCTCCATTTCTCTTAGGGCTCCTTTGTTTGTGCACTGTCCTCTCCACCCCTCCTTGGGGCGGATGTTTTGCTCACCCGCTTATTTATCTGTGCGCCGCCCTCTGTGCCACGTCGTTCGCTCTGACTTTGCAGTTCAAATTTTTCAAAACTCCTTTTATTCTTTTAATCTTGTTTTTTTTGCCAAATAAACTTATCGTTTCCACGAGGTCGCTTTCCCGACCTCTCGCGCTGCTTCGGTCATAGACATTTGCCTGCCTGCTGTTCGTCTCCTTTGCTAATGGGGTGTGATAATAGAGGAAAGAATAGAATATTCTTTCTTCCATGGGTGTGATTGGTTAATTCAAACCGACTGTAAACAACTCAAGAGACTGTTTAAGAGAGCCGGGCTAAATAATGCTTGGGTGAGCAAATGAGTTCTAATTCTGTGGTTTTCTTCATGGCTGCTGGGCTTAAACGCTTGCACATCAGTTGATCAATTTCATCCTCTTATCTTGTTTAAATAAGATGATTGGCTTTCGTTTAATTGACATGTTCAACAGCAATGCTTGTAGAGATTTGGACCTCAAGCTTTGCTCGTCAGTCAAACTTGAGTTGATGAAGAATTTGTAATTATTTGATAGCCATCAGCTTCATAACGAGGAACTACCAGCTAGAATGCAAAGATTGCAAAGATGTTTAGCTGTCAGTTAGGATATGTTACAGATGCAATTCGATGTTTAATTTTGTTTGTTATTCAGCATAATTTATAAAAAATAGTTCCATTTCGAATTATTTCTTCCATAAATTTTGAAAAATTAGATTGTTACTAGTCATATTATAACTGTAAAGACTTCACTTTCGGTTGTAGAACGATATACGCTTGATACGGGGCAAGCGACAACGATTAATGTTGTAAATGTTGAGCACGATAAATTTAGTCGATAAGGCTTAGGGATGGAGGACAACAAGTGGCCAGAATGAAGAACGTACATGAGCACACAGCGAAACAGGTGAAAACACCACCCTCAAACACTGAATAAAGTGATAAACATTGAAATCAACACAGCCAAGTCACCACACTCCTCCCCACAAGGATTAAGCGTTGGATTAAAACGAAAATAAAAGACGCAAATCAGTTCACAGTCCATAGAAGAACAGTTCATTGTCACTGGTAGCGCAGCCTGTCAGGTTCGGCTCTCGCCCTGGTCGAACGTCGAAGTGGCGCCTCAGAACTCAACTCTGGCGCCTGGCCAGGCGTCTCTGCAGGGACCTCCGGTTGATCGTCAGGCACCTCGGCACATAGCGGTTGCTCGGCTTCGGAAGGCGCTGGAGGCTCCGGCTGCCAGGTTGTACGCCGAAGAATGAATGTCCACCCAATGAGCAAATTCTGGCGCAAAACTCGTGGGTCATACTTTGCTGGTCTTTGATGCTGAAAAACCCAGTTAGTCTCATATCTAACAAGCTTGCTAACTTTTTTGATCTCATCAAAGCCTCGTTCGGTATTTCCATCGACGCTGCATGCCAACAAAGTGCAGGCCGTGACCAGTGCAATTATTGACTGTTCGGAGCGCATTTTTAAGATTCCTTGCCAATAAATTCTGCTTCCGATGCAACTTCCCTAACTCTTTTATAATGTTTTTTGAGCGGCGAAGAGAGGCTTTGCAAGTCTTTTTCAACAATCTTGAAGCAATTAAAATACTACCTACTGGATTGCTACTTTCAGTAGTAACAGCCCTACTGTAAGTATAAAATGAAGCCAAAGTGTTGTCTTTTGTCCAATAGCATTTTAACAGGGGATTATGTAATAATTGTAATTGCTGGAAGGTTTTAAGCACTCGGGAGCTACGCCTTCGGCAAAATCGTCCCACAAACAGTGGTCGAGACAATTCTGTCCATTCCTCGGACTCCTGAACGCAGAGAGAGGAACTCTGCTTTCCAAAAAGTTGTTGTTCGTCACACAAACATAACTTGCTTGCATCGAAAATGTACAATGTTAATGCTGTTCCTTCTTTAGCTTCTGATGGCTTTGGCTCCCAAGTCGACTTTCTCTATAGGCTCGAACACTATAAAGTTCTGTTGCATAATGAGTGACTTTGAGTAGTAAAACATAAGCTTATTGGAGTAATATGCTGTTGATCCAGTAACTTAAAAATTAGCGTTTATTGCCCATATTTTTGTATTGTAGATTTCTGTACAATATTTAAGCGACTGGCAACCTAAAACCGTTTGTATTGAAAAATAATGATGCAAATCTGGCTGATGCATATTGAGTGTTTTCCTATATTTAATTTCCTATTTTCCTTGATTAATATTGATTAAGTTTTCAAATTTAAATTGAGTATCATCTACCGCTGAGGTCAACAAACTTAATTCTTACCTCAAAAGCCAGGTAAAAATGCAGCTCATGGTTGCGGTCGAGTTGAATGAAGAGAGAGTCGAGGAGAAAAAAAAGAAAGAAGAGTTAAGTGGGAAGAGAGGAGAGAGGAGAAATAAAAAGGAGAGAGGAGAGACAAGAGAGAAGAGATGAGAAAGAAAAGAGAAGAAAGGAGGGCAGAGAGAAGAGAGAATAGAGGAGGGAGGAAAGGCAAATAGAGAAGAGAGAAGAGAGATGAGCCGGATGAGAATGAAAAAAGGAAAGAGGGAGGAGAGGAGAGAGGGACGAGGGGAGAGAGGGAGGAGAGGAGAGAGGGAGGAGAGGAGAGAGGGAGGAGAGGAGAGAGGGAGGAGAGGAGAGAGGGACGAGGGGAGAGAGGGAGGAGAGGAGAGAGGGACGAGGGAAGAGAGGGAGGAGAGGAGAGAGGAACGAGGGGAGAGAGGGAGGAAAGGAGAGAGGGAGGAGAGGAGAGAGGGAGGAGAGGAGAGAGGAACGAGGGGAGAGAGGGAGGAAAGGAGAGAGGGAGGAGAGGAGAGAGGGAGGAGAGGAGAGAGGGAGGAGAGGAGAGAGGGAGGAGAGGAGAGAAGGAGGAGAGGAGAGAGGGAGGAGAGGAGAGAGGGACGAGGGGAGGGAGGGAGGGAGGAGAGGAGAGAGGAACGAGGGAAGAGAGGGAGGAGAGGAGAGAGGAACGAGGGGAGAGAGGGAGGAAAGGAGAGAGGGAGGAGAGGAGAGAGGGAGGAGAGGAGAGAGGGAGGAGAGGAGAGAGGGAGGAGAGGAGAGAGGGAGGAGAGGAGAGAGGGAGGAGAGGAGAGAGGGAGGAGATGAGAGAGGGAGGAGAGGAGAGAGGGAGGAGAGGAGAGAGGAACGAGGGGAGAGAGGGAGGAAAGGAGAGAGGGAGGAGAGGAGAGAGGAACGAGGGGAGAGAGGAAGGAAAGGAGAGAGGGAGGAAAGGAGAGAGGGAGGAGAGGAGAGAGGAACGAGGGGAGAGAGGAACGAGGGGAGAGAGGAAGGAAAGGAGAGAGGGAGGAAAGGAGAGAGGGAGGAAAGGAGAGAGGGAGGAAAGGAGAGAGGGAGGAGAGGAGAGAGGGAGGAGAGGAGAGAGGGAGGAGAGGAGAGAGGAGGAGAGGAGAGAGAGAGGAGAGAGAGAGAGGAGAGAGGAGAGAGGAGAGAGGAGAGAGGAGAGAGGAGAGAGGAGAGAGGAGAGAGGAAAGTGGAAAGTGGAGAGAGGAGAGAGGAGAGAGGAGAGAGGAGAGAGGAGAGAGGAGAGAGGAGAGAGGAGAGAGGAGAGAGGAGAGAGGAGAGAAGTTTCAAAGAACCGAGGGCCTGCAGATAGAGACACAGTCAATCCCAGCAGAAATTTGAAATCCGCCCAGGGAAAAGCCATGATTTTACGAGCGTACATTTTTGACCCACAAACATGATCATCTTTATTTTGGATTATTTATATCGCTGCGCGTTCGATTAGTTTTCTAAAAATACATTTAAACCCGGAATAGCTACAGTTGCAGCGATGAATTCTGTTATTGAATGTTGACGACCAGAATAAAGACGTCTGTTCAAAGAAGAAAATAATTAATAACACTAATTTTTAAGACACTGAAAAAAGCATAAAGGAAAGCATCTAGTTGAAGTGTTTACTATCTGTCTAAGTCTTTGAAAATAATGTGTACAATCAATATTTATCGGACAAATTAGAATTAACTCCTGTTGGAGGTTTTCAGTATCTATCTGAACATGAACATGCAATTGTAAGTAAATTCATGTCTGTACTCAACAACATTAGAAAGTCGCCACCTTTGAGAGTGAGCAGTAAATTTTAGCTCAGCTTCCGCCCGGTTTTCATTGTTTTTTTCAAGCTTTTTTAATATCACAACGGTTGGCCAGGTGATATAGAGGCTGGTGGAAAGACACTGCTCACTGGGGCAAAGGGTGGCGACTTTTCAATGTTGCTGAGTATATAATACCATCTATCCGATAGTCGAAAATATTCTGGTTACTACGGTTGAAAATATCGTGTGTTGCGTTGACGGTGCACTGGTGCTTGTAACACTGCTAAAGAAAGTCCTACTAAAGTTATTTAAATAAAAATCAATTATCCAAAATAGTTCTACCAATAGTCTCAACTAAGTAAAAGGGTAAAAAGTAAATTGTCAAAAAACAAGTTTGCTAAAAAATTAGTCTGACATCTGAGTATAGCAAAAAAGTTGTGTACAATAATTAGTATTAGCACGAACAAGACAGAGGACGGAGAGTGGAGCCACTTAAAAGTTTGGGTGTCATGTTAAAGAGAACAATGCATAGGTAGCTAGTCACTTGCTACTTGCTACCTTGAGCAGCAATATTTCTGCTACCTACAGGTGTAAAAAGCGTTGCAAAACTACGTTTAAGCGGGCGGACACTATAACGCTCAGAAAAAAATAGAAGTAAAACCGATTGACCGCTCTGATTACGGATTAGTACACAGGACACATAATTGTAGATAACAAAGAGTCAAATTGCAGCTTCCTTTGGTAGCGAAGCGTGTTTTGAACGTAGCGAAATCCATGCTGAGCAAAGGGAGGCCAAACCTTGTGTCGGCATTGTTCACGCCGGGACGCCAACGGCACAATTGAACACAAAAAAGTAAATAAACCCGGAACAAGCTATACACACAAGTGTCGACTAAAGTCTAGAAACTTGGAGAGAAAAATAGGAGAACACGCACAGTGTGAGTAAAGGTAAATTCAGGAAGCAATAAAATATCCGAATAAACAACTTGTTGCTGAGGCATTAAGCATTGCTGCAAGTCGGCAGTCACTTTTTCGCGACATTTTTCTTAGCCTGGCCAAGAGCCACCTGGCGAGCGTTCACTCCGAACAGTAAAGTGCTCAGCGTCTCCTGCAGGTTCGACTCGTTCGGGCTGACGTTCACAAATAGACAGGCCTGGGGGAATTGCGAGTGTTCGAGTTTATTTGATTAGATAAGTAGATGATTTTCAATGGCTGCAATTAGACACTTTGGATCGGTGCATTTTGCACTGACCACAGAGCGACTACTGCTTCAGCTGTCACTGCGGAGCGCACCTTTTTTGTGAGGCGTTTCACAATCTCGAAGCTTCAAAGCTCGAAAGCTCCTATTTTTGAAATTCTTACTAGTTTAATTCCCTGGAGCAAGGGGCCGTATCCTAGCGGTCTAGCGCGGTGCTACTATGAGCCAGCAGCCAAGGCTCGGTTCCAAGTGCAGTCACATTTATTTGGGGCTGAATTGGAATCTCGGCTTGGCTCTGCTCGTATAATGAACGCCCTTGAGGACCAACCCCCAAGGCACATTAAAGTGTACATGCCTAACTATAAATAAAGTTAAGGCTGTACACTCCTGTGTGAGTGTGTGCCTGCGTACAGTACGTATCCGCGCGCTTGTATGCCTGCTCAGGGGAGTCGGCGGAATGGGTTGTGCGACAATAAAGTCGCTTAAAATTTGTTGAATTCCCCTGAGCGAAACTTCCCAACCTCGTCTGATGGACTTTACTATCAATATTTGAGCAGGAGCTTTAATCGAATTTTTATGGAACAAAAGCACAACACTCCTGTCCTTTGTGGTATTTGAGTGTGTAGCTTTTTAATATTTTGAGCATACTGGCTACATTGCTTGATCAGTAGTAAACTGTAAAATTCTGTTACCTTGGCGTCTCCGCCCAGGCTGGGCATGAGCAGGTGCGTCAGTTTGCTGTTCCTGTACGGCACGTGCAGCTGATTGTCGCGCAGAGCCGCGAACACCTGGCCCAGTGAGGTGAGCGACTTGTTGATGAAGGCAGCTTCGGCCAGTTGCTCGCCTGTGGCGCCAGTCTTACCGACTCGCTCGGATCCGGCCAGGTCGCACAGGGTCAGCGTGCCCTTGGTTCGAGTCCCGGTGACCAGGTCCTTGCCGATGACCGTCAGAATGAGCACCAGGTGAGAGCGGGAGCTGGCGGTGTGGAGGTGGAATGAAACTCTTAAAACTATCATTTTAAATTAAATAAATTATCATGAGCCTGAGTCGCTAATCTATAAATCACCTGTAACTTTAAATTTAGTTCTTTATGCTTTATTCTGCATCCTAATATACTTCAATCAAAGATGTTTACAACATGCACGAATCATAAGGAAACTGGTAAAAATTCACAAAACATACGTTTAAATCAATAATACTTTATGATTGACATTCTCGCCGTAACCAATACTCTTACAAACAAATTTACAAAGACTAGAAATGAGTGAGCATAGACTGGGCTTGCTGTCAGTGCAACAATGATGTGTGCAAAATTGTGCAATTGCGTGTTGCCAAAATGTTTTTACTGTCTACTGTGCATAGTAATTAACGCGCTGACCAAATCCGTCTTAAGTTGGCTTTAAGAAATTCTAGGAAAGTTTTAAACCCGAATTTGCAGAAATGCGAGCAATCTCAGCCACCCTTTGGGGAGGCAAACAAAAGAAGGAATAATAATTATTAAAAAAGAAACTACACTGTAAAAAAACTTTTATAGTCATTGTTACTCGTATTTCTAGTTTATGATATCAACTCCCCCCAATGAGCCATGGCATCTCAGCAACTCCCCCAATGAGTCATGGCATCTCAGCAACTCCCCCAATGAGCTATGGCATCTCAGCAACTCCCCCAATGAGCTATGGCATCTCAGCAACTCCCCCCAATGAGCCATGGCATCTCAGCAACTCCCCCAATGAGTCATGGCATCTCAGCAACTCCCCCCAATGAGCTATGGCATCTCAGCAACTCCCCCAATGAGTCATGGCATCTCAGCAACTCCCCCCAATGAGCCATGGCATCTCAGCAACTCCCCCAATGAGTCATGGCATCTCAGCAACTCCCCCCAATGAGCTATGGCATCTCAGCAACTCCCCCAATGAGCTATGGGATCTCAGCAACTCCCCCAATGAGTCATGGCATCTCAGCAACTCCCCCAATGAGCTATGGCATCTCAGCAACTCCCCCAATGAGCCATGGCGTCTCAGCAACTCCCCGTTCAACCTTGAAATTTCAGCAACTCCCCATTGAGCCTTGACATCTCAGCAACTCCCTCTTGAGCCACTGCATCTCTGCAACTCTCAAAAAACTCCCTTTGAGCTCACTGAGTTTTGGCCTCAGAATTGCCTAGCCCTATGGGCCAATAATAACTTGTTTTCGGTCCCAACTGGTTTTTGGATGCTAGAGTAACATAGGGATAATTTTTAAGAATTAAAAGTTAAGTATTTTTAAGCAGTCAGAACATATGCCCGATGTTACTCTATGTTACTCTTCACGTTGTGCATGAAGTATCATATAACGATAATAACCTGTACGAATGTTGCTGATGACACACAAGTTGATGCGAGTGAAACTGCAAATAGTGTGGAGACTTGTGAACAGGACGATAGAACAAAAAGCAAAACTTCTTTTAAAATTCGACATATTAATACCGTATACTTCGTAAGTTGATTTTATTTTTTCTATAACACAAAACGATCCTCTTTGCAAAGAGTAGCCAACTTCTATTGTAGGAAGATTTTGCCATAAAAAATTGCTGGGATAATATGCAGGGCGCGAAGGTTAAGAATGTGCGGTTCGTTGTCTGTGACGGTTATCATGATCATATAATCATGATTAATCATGATAACTATAATCATGATTATAGTGAGCAATTGCAAATGCGCTGTGAACGTGAATATAAAACTTTAGTGAGGTCGAAGGCAGTGGTTAAATTAAAATGGGTTAAAATTTATTGTATTTTAGGACACAAGGATATCTGACTTTGATTTTTCAGTCGTCTTTGGCACTAAATCGACTGTCCAACCATCTGAATTCCGTGATTTCAAATCAAACAATAATTTGACATTTATTCAAATATTTTTCAACTTTAAGAAGGTATAAATAACAGTGCCAAAAACCACCGGTAGCTTGTGAATACTGAAGCACGCTTTCAGATATGAATGAAAATACGTAGTGAAATTATTCTCAACAACCGCTCACCTCTGCGAGTTCATCTTGGTGGCGGCTACCTTTCTATTGGAGGTGCCCTGGTCCAACGCATCCAGGATGTCCTTCTCCTTTCCAATAGGCTGCTCGGTGATGTCTACCAGTGTCACCTTCGTTCCGGTACTGCGCAGGTCCACTTGTTTTACATCCTTTCTGAGCAGATCCTGGATGCACTCGTTATAGATCTCTACCATGGATATGTGCATGGTGTAGTCTGTGGTGTCCTTCCTCTCCGCGCACAGTCGGAACAGCTCCTGGATGGCGCGAACGTTGACGCCGGGGTTGCTAAACGGATTGGGCGACGGGCCCAGCATGGTGTAAGTCTTGCCGCTGCCCGTCTGCCCGTAAGCCATGATGCTCACGTTGTAGCCGTCGGCGCACGATGTAATGATGGGGCTGACCACCGAGTACACCTGCAGGCGCCCAATTGGGTCAGTTTAGTTGATTTAGAGTTGACTATGGTGCCTTGTCGTCTTTCCACTGCTATAAATGACGTCAATTTGTCAAACAATATAGCCTAAATCCGTGAAAGCCTTTTGTTTATAGGCTAGTTTTTGAACGCAAAATTTTTCTTAGCTTTTCATATAGTTTTTAACAAAAACTGTATATAAAATTTTAAGTCCTGAACCATCATGAACTTGAACCATTTAGAAATTTCTTGTTTTATGACTAACCGGACGAATAGTCACTATTTATTGGGTTACATGTACAGTACGTAATAAAAAGTGTGCACCATTTGCAGCTTTCAAGTGGGGCCGTAGCCCAGTGGTCCAGCGCGGCGCTCTAATGTGCCAGCGGCTCAGGCTCGATTCCCAGTGCAGTCACATTAATTTGGGGGCTGAATTGGAATCTTAGCTTGGCTCTGCTCGTACATGTAAACTCCTATGAGTGTATAAAACCTCTTGCCGGTTTTGTGACAATGTCGCTTCAAGTTTGCAAGAATGCACACAGCCCAGCCCCCTGCATTCAATCGGATATAAAATGCTTACGGATTTTTTGTTAAAAGTCCTAGGTTCTAAGCCGTGCCCTTTGTTCAACATTTTGACATGTACTTAGCCGGCCAAGCAAAAAATACACTCTACCTCATCCTGTGTGGAGTTGACGCCGAATGCCCTGTCGAACTGGAACATCTTCTTGTCATTGCCGCCAACCGTGACAACGTCCTGGTCGTTGGGCGTAGCCAGGCTCATCTTGGCCGAAGTTTCATTCCGCACCCTGCAGAACACGCGGATGTTGCCGCGCAGTTCCTGCAGCTGGTTGTAGAGCAGCTTCCTCTGCAGGGCCTCTCTGCGGTACAGGGTTCGAACTTCTTCAATCTGCTCTTCGGTGACGCTGCCGCACTGCTTCAGTCGCTTCATGGACTCCTTCAGCTCGGTGATCTTCTTGCTAGTGAACTCCTTCTGCGTTTTAGTCTCGCTGACCAGCTGCAGGTAGACTTTGTGCATCGATTTAACTCCGTTGTAGAGTTTCTTCAGCTCATCCTTGGAGATTGTCTCCTGCGTTTGAGCTGCCGCTGCTGCCGCGACTGCCGCTGCTGCGGCTGCCGAGGCTCCACCACCACCGCTGCCGCCGCGGGACTTCGCCGTGACGGGACGCTCTCGCTGCAGAACCTCCACCTGCGCGATGGTGGCAGAGCACTCGGCCTTGGTTGTTGCCAGCAGCTCCTCTACTTCGGCAATCTAGTGAATGAATGAGGTTTGATATTTTTCACGTATTTGGTTCCTGTGGGTTACTACGAGTAATTACTGTAGTTGCCTCGCAATATTGTTTATCGATTTGTTCTAACTGAGTGAGTGAGTTAGTTATATTCTATCATAGATTTACATCTTGGGTTGCATAATTTATGTACGTCTTATTGATATTGTTCGCTTTTAAAACCTCCAATACATATATCGTTAACTTGGCCAGTTTGGGCCTCACGTATTTTTCTCGCTCAGCTTAAATAAACCGCAGTCTTCAGACTTTACAGTTACTGAACTACTCGTAACATGACCCATTGAGTTACATGACCCATTGAGTTACATGACCCATTGAGTTACATGACCCATTGATTTACATGACCCATGAGTTACATGACCCATTGAGTTACATGACCCATGAGTTACATGACCCATTGAGTTACATGACCCATGAGTTACATGACCCATTGAGTTACATGACCCATGAGTTACATGACCCATTGAGTTACATGACCCATGAGTTACATGACCCATTGAGTTACATGACCCACTGAGTCATGGCATCTCAGCAACTCCCCATTGAGTCATGGCATCTCAGCAACTCCCCACTGAGCCACGACATCTCAGCAACTCATCATTAAGCCTCGACATTACTAAGCAACGGTTGCGTATGCTTACAAACAGTATTTCTGCTTTTGAGAGATACAAGATATGCTTACATAATTATTTTGCAATAACTTCGAAGAAAATTTTACTAAAATAAGCAGCTTTTTGTAGGGCTCACCTTTGACTTCAAATAGTTGTTCTCCTCCTCAAGTTTCTTGACTCTGACTTCACGCCGTTCCAGCTTACGTTCCTGAAAAGTAAGGCAACATGTATCACATGTGTCAAAGTTTATATGTTAGACTAGTCTAAGATGTACGGCCTCACACCGCTCATGATTAAGTGCAGGCGTTAAAACTAAACTATAACGGTCCACTCTATAAAAGTGAACTGTATAGATCCTCTGGATAGATGTCATTTAGGTAGGTGTCATGTGGGTATATGTTAATGCGGGCAGATGTTATGTGGGTAAATGTCATGTGGGTAGATTTCATGTGGGTAGGCGTCACTTGGGTAAATTGATTCGCTGGAAGTAGTTGAGGTAGTCTTTAATGAGTAGCTTTATCGGATCAGGTCATTTGCCCTTCGCAACTATTGATAGAAAAAAGCGACCCTAACCGCCGTGGTGAGTTTAGCGGCCATCTCATCGTAGTTCTCATTCTGCATTATGATTGACTTCTCCCGGCTCAGAGCGCCCTCAAATCCGGCCGCGACCTCTGGCCCGTAGGTACCCTGCGTGGCATGGAAAGTGTTGATGCAGTCTTCCACATTGTAGTTGCTGGCCCGTAAGCTGGCGAGCAGGTCGCATTCATCGCGCCATTGCGGGCACAGCTCCTGCGGTAGGAGTTCGATTAGGGTTTGATTAGGGTTCGAATAGGTTTCGATTAGGTTTTGATGAGGGTTCGATTAGGGTTCGAAAAGGCTTCGATTAGGTTTTGATTAGGGTTCGATTAGGGTACGATTAGGGTACGATTCGGGTTCGATTAGATCTCGATTAGGGTTCAATTAGGTTTCGATTAGGTTTCGATTAGGGTTCGATTAGGGTTCGATTAGGATTCGATTTAGGTTCGATTAAGGTACGATTAGGGTTCGATTAGGGTCCGATTAGAGTTAGATTAGGTTTAGAATAGGGTTCGATTATGTTTTGATTAGCCTTTGATTAGGGTTAGATTAGGTTTCGAATAGGGTTCGATAATGTTTTGATTAGGTTCGATCAGAGTACGATTAGGGTTCAATTAGGGTTCAATTAGTGTTCAATTAGGGTGCAATTAGGGTTCAATTAGGGTACGATTGGGGTTCGGTTAAGGTACGATTAGGTTTCGATTACGGTACGATTATGATTCGATTAGGGTTCGATTAGGGTACGATTATGGTTCAATTAGGGTCCGATTAGGGTACGATTAGGTTTCGGTTAGTTTTCGATTCGGGTTCGATTAGGGCTCGATTAGGTTCGATTAGGGTTCGATTAGGGTTCGATTCGGGTTCGATTAGAGTTTGATTTCAAAATTCAGTGAGGATCATAATTTTTTAGACTGACTGAAGGATGTGATTGAGATGGAAGAATGTAAGGAGTAAGTACATGTATGGCTTATTAAAAATATTTTTTACCTGAGTCTGTCTGACCAGCTTCTTAGCGACATCAGTTTTTAGCTCCCATTTGAGCGGCAGTTTGATCCAGGCCGATTCATCCGGGTCATAGTAGCAGTGGACGTTGCGCCTGTGCTGTAAAAATGAAGTCAGGGAAGTTTAGGAATTTCTGGGATGTCTGAGATTTCTGGGATGTCAGGGATGTCAGGGATGTCAGGGATGTCAGGGAAGTCAGGGATGCCAGTGATTTCAAGAGTTTCAGAGATGTTAGAGATCTCAGGGAAGTCAAGGAAGTCAGTTATTTCAGGGATGTTAGGGATGTCATACCGTAGATGCAAATTGTTATTCGAATTTGAGATCAATCGCCAATAAACGATGATGGTACCGGTGGAGTAGACTATCATTGGTAAGGTATTTCATCGGTTTCAGATCACATCTCAGAGGACCAAGAGTTACGGTAAGATATGTACAATTCCGAATGCCACAAATTGTACTGTACGAGTACGATGGTGCAGAGAATTCATTCTCAGTGGATTTTAAGTAAAATATTGACTCACTATTGAGATCACGCGATAAGACTATGCTCAAAACGATTCACAGTGAAAGTCGTCCAACTCCCCCCTTAGCTCTCTCTCTATACTCCAAGCTGAGCAAGTTGAAGTGACTTCTTCTTATTCTCTAAAGAACAGCTGGGCAGTGGAGAGGGGAGTTTTATGCTGTTTTATGGCCTGGCTGGAGGTTCACCCTAGCGATATGTTGACAGACTCTTAATTTGGGATCGGCAGAATTTAATCAATCGATACGCGCTTCCCTTTTCTAGCTTTCTCGGACATGGACAACTCACTGTGGAACTCTGGGGAAACAGAGATCTGAGTAAGGATCAAATAATATTTTAAATATGAGCTCAATCTTTAGTTTAATTGTGCTGAAAAGTAAATTTCCTAGGACTGTAAAATTAGTTAGACTGGTATTTGACTTTTGATAGAAATTTTTCATCGCTTGCATGCTTCAGCTAATTACGAGTACGAAGTATAACAAAATCTTTCTTTCTGATATCTTAGACCATCTGACAAATGGTTAGTTTATTCAGCTTTGACCTGAGTTTTAGCTGATATCTCTATAAATGTACGTCCCAAAGTTGTAAACAAAAGCCTCCCATTCCAGATGTTCTCTGAAGGACTCCCTGGCTTCCTTGACCAACTCTTCCTCCTATAGGGGGAGCGGAGCAAACTTGCACCCCTGCAGACGAATCATGTGCATGCAGCAGCGCCCGCTTTTAGCGTTGAGACGCCCACAAGCAGTCGGAATGAGATCGAGAACATTTTGATCGGCAGAGGCCACCGAAGACAGTCTCGAGTGCCATAAAACAGCGAGATATCCAAGCTGACTTACATGTAGCTGCTACCCAGTAGAGCAACAGCAATAATTTGAGTCATGGCTGGCGCAGCCCAGACACTGCAGGCTGCTCTTGAGCAGTTTGTGCGACCTCATATGGTTCACGCGAGCTTCCCTGTGGACCGGTTCTTTAACAAGATGGCTTTTATGACGACAATTTTGCAGGCTGTTGCCATCATTGTTGCCAACTTCGCTGCCAGTAAGTTTTCATCAAGAATGTTTAGTGAACAGACAAATAGAGTGAACTTATCACACTCGACACTTCATCTGCTCAAAGTTTCGCATTGGTTCAAAAGCCAAGTTTTGCGATGTGAACAGTTAAGCTTGTTAAAGGGCCTGTCAACTTAAGCTCATAAAGTGGAGCCCAAGTAACCAATGTACATAAATGATGGATCATTCTGCTCAGTGACACCAGGAAGCTGGATTTGGCAAAAAAGCGACAAAAGATAGAATGAGAATGAAAAGAGAATTCAAGAGGATAATTAGGGACTCCAACAGCTTAAGTTGATATAATATTCCCAATTATCCCGTCAATAGACTCTCGGAAACGTCAGCTGACGTCGGATTGCTGTAGGGGCTGCTCTTTAACCTGTACTGGACTCCAGGTTGCTGCGGGTGTTTCGAATAGAAAAATATGGCTTTACTAAGCAAGGCACCAAAATTTCCCGTTGACAGAAGCCAAGATCAGCTGCACACCGGAGGGCGGAGGCGGCGGGTCGAGCAACTCCTCTAGCGGCTCGGGCCCAGACATCAGGCACAAGGCTTACGCAGAGAGCTACTGCTACTCGCAGGGCGTGGACCAGAGGCTAACGCCCAACCACACCATACCAGCTGACCTGCAAGGCGTCCTAAACCACTACCTGCTGCAGTTCTACTTTCCGCTGCTGTTCCTGCTGCAGGCTGTGTCCCTGTACATGCCCTACTACACCTGGAGCAAAACTGTCGGTGAGCAGCTTAGAGAGCAGCTCCAATTCGTGGTGGATTTGTCGCTTAAGCTGTTGGAAGATAAAGAGGAGCAAGCCGAAGGCCACGTGCACTCAGAGTCCTGCAAGAGCCGCCGGATGCAGCAGGGCCGGCCGTCCAAGTCGGACGTGCTCACGGACAGCGCACTCAAACAACGGCTTAAACGGTGGTACTGCAAGGGCAAGCACACCAGAAACTATTACCTGTTCCAGATAGCCAGGGTGACTCTGTTGCTGTTCTGGATCAGTTTCTACGTCTTCTGTCCGGGCTTCCGGCACCGGGACATTCGCTACGAGTTCATGTGCGTCATACGGAATCGGGACGATTACCGGTTCATGTGCGTGCTGCTGCAGGCCAGCATCTTCGAGCTCGGCTGGACGGGGAACCTCTGCATCTTGGTCTTCTGTCTGCTGCTCGTTTCGCACCAAATCTTCTACGTGTTCCCATTTGTCTTCAGCTGCAGGTGCACCTGCTGCAAGACTAAACGCTGCCTGCCATCGTGCAGGAAAGAGTGCCGGTCGCACTACTTTCAGCGAATTCTTGGCCTCGTTGTCCAACCGAAGCGGGAGCCGGTGGGCTCGGTCTGCTGCACTATCTGCATCGGTGGCAACGGTGGCACCACCTACGAGCAGCTGAACGGAGGTACGGACTACTACTCGCCCAGGCTGGTGGATCGGTACTACATATCGCGGCTTTGCTACGAGAATTCGCACCTGCTCGACAAGGTACTGCCGGATATGGGCAGCGCCAATGCGCCAGACGAGTTCAGCAGCATGGGCAACATAGCCTCCATCGCCATGAAGCTGGACAGTAAAGCCGACGAAGCAACTGACAGCGTCGATCAGGGTCTTCAAGAGGCCGGAGGGCAGGTTAAGAAATCTTTCAATCCGTTCTTGAGCAAACTAAAGCAAGCAAAATCTACGGCTGAGTCGAGTCTGAGTGAGGCCAAGTCGGCAGCTGAGTCAGGCCTGGGTGAAGCCAAGTCGGCAGCTGAGTCAGGCCTGGGTGAAGCCAAGTCGGCAGCTGAGTCAGGCCTGGGTGAAGCCAAGTCGGCAGCTGAGTCAGGCCTGAGTGAGGTTAAGTCGGCAGCTGAGTCAGGCCTGAGTGAGGCCAAGTCGGCAGCTGAGTCGGGCCTGGGTGAAGCCAAGTCGGCAGCTGAGTCAGGCCTGGGTGAAGCCAAGTCGGCAGCTGAGTCAGGCCTGAGTGAGGCCAAGTCGGCAGCTGAGTCAGGCCTGAGTGAGGCCAAGTCGGCAGCTGAGTCAGGCTTGAGTGAAGCTAAATCGGCAGCTGATGAAAAATAGAAAACCGGTTATATTCCTATCGGTGTGAGTTTGCTGAGCTCAAAAGAAGTGCTTGAGCACTAAAACTAGAAGCTAGAGCAAAAAACTGATGAAAACTGCATGCAGCAATATTTATTCATTGTATTTAAGTTTTAATTTTGTCATTTTTTCATGAATTCTGTTTTGAATTTGTTCCGCACTCTTTACGTACGAGTACTCGTATGTGCGCTCGTTCTTGGCACTTAACGGTGTTGGAAACATAATAATAAACAATTCCCAAAACATTGTACATTCAGTCCAACTTGGTTGATCCAGGATTTAGATTTGGGTTTGTTATTGGACATAAACTCGATCAGCTGATTGTAAGGTTCAGGAAGCAAGAATATGGCTACAAGAAGTTACGGATACTGAGCGGTAGATCAGTGGAAATGAATGTATGTTGGCGGTTTCAAAGCTTTTGTGAGGGAAGGGGGAACTCTTAAGTCCCTACCTAAGGTTGATGACTCAAACAACAGGGATTTTCTACGCCATTCTTCTTGTACAATACGTGAGTGTATTGTAAATTACTTTCGAATTTAAAGTCAATGAGACCTGTAAATTACTGATAGGTTAAACTAATGTTGTCATTCTTTACTTCATCCTTATATAATAGTGAATGATGGAATATCTGTTGCCATGGGATTCAAAATCATCAAAAGTTATAAGAAGTTACGGGAAATTATAATTACCTATGGATACGGATTTTGGTTGCACCAATAGATCCTATATTCCCTAGATAGGCCACTTTGTATTTCGGCTATAGGGAAAGCGCGACCGCTATTTTTCGTATATATGATACTTGGTTGCACCTCAAAAAACATTTCTCACCTCAAAGATGTAGGTCTGGAAGACTCCCTTCCCTGGAATCTTGATCACACCCTCGCGCTCGTCCTTCTTGCCTTCGCTGATCTCCACATTGACGGCCTGCGCGTTGGATCCGCTGGGTGCCTCCCCGCCCTGGCCAGCGCTTGCCTGCGAGTGAGTGCAGAAAAGTCCAATATAAAGCCGACTACTCAATTCATTGTACACAGGCAGATGCACTGAGATGCCCGCGACTCACCTCACTGCCTCCAAGTACGTCATCGACTTCGAGCGCGCCTTCGGAATACCACTCCAAAGGAAACTCCAGCCACTCCTGTGCGAGATGAATAAAAAAATGCGGCGTGTGGCTTACAAGGCTTTGATGACTCTACGTAAGACACGTCGTACTGAGTACACGCGCTCACACAGGGTGTAAGAGTCCCTGACTTTCTAATTGTCAGAAATTTACACTCTTATGTGTCTTTAGGGCTATAGCCATCATGGGTGTGAATCGCATAGCAACTCTCGGGCCAGTTTTCGGGTGCACAGAAATGAGTGAAATGAGTGTGAGAGCACAATATTGCCCTACCGGGATATAGACAAATTTTCGAACGCAAGATGCAACGCCTGCTGGCTAATCATGAAATAAAACAGACTCACTCCAGTCTTGTAGCTGTCCAAATAGTAGCGGACATCGTTAACGAACATGCAGGTGAAGTTTTTACCAGACGAGTGGTAAAACGTTTCAAATATGATGTCATTCGGGTCGCGCACCTACAAGAATACAGTGGTAGTAGTATGATAAGTATTTTGCAAGAATTAAAACAATCCTTTTTGCAAGAAATTAGACTTTAGTTTATGCTTTCATTAACTTCTTGTATAATGACTTTAAATAATCTCCAAATTGTGTGCAAAAGTAAAAAAACAGTAGTATTTAATATATTTCAATAAATATTTTTAAAATGCATATATATATGTACCTGATTGATGGGCATTTTGGTCAGAATACTGCTGCTACTGCACTCTTTCGTTTTACTTTAACAGTCAAACCTGAGTAATTTTTTTTATTTTTTCATTGCAAGATCCTGCATGTCACCACACTTCAATAATTACCTAAATATATAAAATATATTTGAACTATTTTCGAATTTAAAGTATAATTGAATTTACTACAAAAGTACATGGTCTTGATCTTTTGTAAAGAGACCCACCCAAAATTGTAAATTTAAATTTTTTCATTTCGAATTTTCGGAAATTTCAGGTTTTTTTCATCTTCTTTTTAGGCTTTTTCACATCTACATTCCACAATTGAGACCAGAAAGCCTACCTCAGGAATTGCATCTGCTCGGCCGCCCCGAATAATGCGAGGTGCAGCTGACGGCTTTGAAGAGCTTGATTGTTGGCTCGCTGCTGGCTGTTGCTGCGAAGTGGAAGCAGTTTGTTTACTTGCTGTTTCGGTTGTTTGCCTTCCTGTTGGTCTCGAGACACTTTGAGCTTGATTTGATCCTGATCCTCTAAAATCCGGCACAGAAGCAACTCTGCGTGTTTGAGCCTGAGAACCTTGCACTTCAGTCGATGGTGCTGATCCCATTGTGCTATTATAGTGTGAGAATATTGAAACACAAAAAAATGCACCCCGACACCCGTACCGGACGAGTCTGCAATAGAAGGCGTTGCAGGCGTTATGCTGTTTAAAAATGATATTTCTCGTGGAATGTTAAATAGCACCACCAAACAATACAAAAGATCACCAATACAAAAAATTTTTATTATATAAAAGATTAAAATTTTACTTGTATTTAAAAATAGCGCAGAGGGTATCTGAATGACAATGTGTTAAATGAGTAAAAATTTCTTGTTTAACATAACGTTTCCATGAAAAGTAGCGAACTATTTATTTTAAATTCGGTTAATTAGGGCTGAAAATGCGCTGCGATCAGCACTTGATATTTGCCACTTACGGTGGTTACCTACCTATGTAACTATGTCATAAACTCACACTCATACTTAAAAGACTGTAAAAGTGTATGCCTAGTTAGTAGGGACACGATGGATTGCTCTAGCCAGCGTATTAGAAATTAAATTAATCAAGTCACATGCACGCACTTTGATACCACTTTTCGAAGCTTTTTGTAGATCTGTTATTCACGCAGACTCTCGCTGCCCTTTAGGCTTTACTGAAATTGTTTATAGACCAAAATACTATAGTAGCATAGACCAACTGAGCTGTGCTGTGCCTGTGTTTCAGATTTAACAATCAAGTGATTACTGCAAGTTTCAACAATTTACGCCTATCAATAATATGACTGTATATAGTGTATAAGTTAAACAACAAAACAGTTTTTAATGCCTAATGGTTAACTATCTAGGCCTAGGGTGTTTATTTAAGGTAACCATATAAATAGCAAAACTGATATTTTTATGGTCACCATAGGTAGGAAGCAAAATGGCTATTTTTATGGTCATGTGGAAGCAATTTTGGTTAAATTTCAATGTAATAATTAGGCCTAACAATAACAATTACCTAAAGTAAGCTACCATGACAAGAACCACTAGGAGTTCCCATCATATCAATATATTTATTAATAACAAATTTCTTTACTTTAAATTTAACCACCTTAGTATTTGCATTGCAAGACTTACAACACAAGTTCATTACTTCATCATTTAGTTTAGATAATATTTGTTTGGCAGTGCTTATCCCCACGGTACCATAGGAATAGATAAATAAAGGTAAATATCAACATGAAGTATTATTTGAGTTGCCGATGCATTTCGTCCATTTGCATTAGGACATTGTCAGGGTCTTTTTATTGAGAAACAATTTGAACGAATATTCAGTATATATAGATAGTTGAGAGTAACAAGAATAGTTGAATTGAGTTTTTAATTGATGGTTTAAAACTTGTACATAGTAATCAATTTTTGATACAGTATTGGTTGGGTAAAGTGCATATCAGTTTCAAGCCAGACCGGTCATTGACAAATCAGCTAAAAAATTCTGAGTTGACGGCTAGCCCCACCCATCGCAAGTTGGTTATTTAACGTTTTAAATTCTTAAACTCTTATAGGCTACATAGAACAAAATGCAAATTACGCAGCAAGTTTTAAGTGCAGCCATCCTTTGCAAATATGACTGCATTTTATGCAGCTCATATCCCTCCGTGGTTGAAAAAACTTCGACACCTTGAAGAATAGTTGAAATTTGAAACGCGCTTGAAAACACCAGCCACGAGTTATAGTAATGTTGGACTCCTCCAGCCGGGTCGCTACCATTCTTCAGTTCGCGCTGCTCTAAGGGGGTCAACCTTGAAGTCCGCCACCTCGGAAACAGGCATGCAGTCCTCGTGAGCTATCTTAAGTAGCTTGACTGGCATGTCCCTTGCATGCACAGATCGTGCTCCGGTCTTCCTGCCGGATGCATCGCAGATTTCCCTCACAGTCTTCTTGCTGTGGGGAGACGACTCTTGGCCTTTGGGCCGAAACACTGCTCCGCTTTTGAGACGCATCGCCTCTCAGAGCAGGAAACTTGATCTGCATGCCGGTCGCCGAGACAGTGACGCCGTGGCTGACTCTCTTCTTGTCGATCCATCCGAACGGCTGTTGAACACGCGTCAGTTGGGGCGGCGGCTGCACCGTGGTGGCAGTTGAACTGAACCACCGTTGCGACTTAATGCCGTCAAGCACGCCAACGACGCAAGATGTTCTCTGGTTGCCGGATCCCGATTTGCTGATGTTGTGCTGTTCATCAACCAGCTTCTATTCAACCCTCTGTTATCCTTCGTGACAGGAACTTCGTCTAGCAGACTCACGCGGTCAGGGAACCATTGTAACAGGTAGGATTTTGTGTCCTGCCTGCCTGCACCTTCTGCTCACATCGGATAACAGAGAATTGAACTCGAAGCACGGTTTTCTGGGCCCAGGCTGCTGCGGCCTACAGCCCAGCCGAGGCAATGGCCATGCCTTTAGGCCCGCAGATGCGGGCGAGAGGAAAGTGAAGCGAGCGCCTCCACTGTCTCTCCCTTTATTTAAAACACAGCAGAACATGCGCGTGGGAACGTAAACTCTTATAGGCTACATAGAACAAAATGCAAATTACGCAGCAAGTTTTAGGTGCAGCCGTCCTTTGCAAATATGACTGCATTTTATGCAGCTCATAGTGTTGATCCAGATCAACATCTTCTTAGTATCCTCAATTCAAATTCCCTTTCAAAAAGCTATAAAGTATTCATATACAGCATATATATGTAGAAGATATGGCAGCTATCTTGTCAGTGTGCCATGCAGATAAGCAGAAAAATTTTACCACGGCATATTTAGAAGATGGGGCAGCTATCTTGTCAGTGTACCATGCAGATAAGCAGAAAAATTTTACCACGGCATATTTAGAAGATGGGGCAGCTATCTCGTCAGTATGCTATACGGATAAACAGAAAATTATTCCCATGGTACCGTTGGAATAGGCCTAAGACAGAAATTATTCCTATGGTACTGTGGGGATAAGTACTACCTATTTGTTTTAGGTGTTAACTATAAAAATAACTATCTAACTATTAATACAGTCACCATAATAATAAAAACTGCCAGCAAAAAGTCAAATGCTAAATTTAAACAATATACTATAGGCCTAGTTTCTATAGTTATATACTTAGCTAGATATAAGTTACCTTAATAAATTAAGCATGAGGCAGGCTGTAGGCAGGACCTAGGCTTATATAAATAGAAACTAAACTAAATTATAAAGTTCCTTAAATTTAAAAGCCCTAGAAAATAGCCCTTAGGCCTGCCTTTTAGCATTAAAAACTGTTTGTAATATTTAATTCTATTCATATTTACTTTATTAAGGGCCTATCAAATGTTTTAAAATTTATAGGACCTATTAATTATATAAAGTATATCTGTATCATTAACCTACAATCAATGCATAGTATATTTACTAGTTGATGCTCAATTGTATAGCTCCCTATCTTTTTTATTTTAAAATTGCAAGTAGGTCTTGTTTGATGCCTTTCACTCTTTCATAAAGCCTATGAAGTCTATATTTTGTGGTTCTTTTTTACTAAATAGTGATATCCTTGACAAAATTTCTTAAGTTTAATGGTAGAGGTTAGATGGAATTGAAATCTTTGGGTGGGATTGGGATCAAGAATAATTTTTTTCTTGGGATTAGGATTGGGATTGGAAATCAGGATCAGGTCTTTTAGTGTATTATAGTTTGTAGGTCTATATAAAGTTAAATAAAATTAAGCAAAAAATGTCAAGATCAAAAGTAAAACACAACAAAAATTGATGCAAAATTTTGCAACAAACAAAGCAATAATATAATGAATACAAGTTAAAACAAAATACATTTAAGTAATCACTAATTCTATAAACTTTTCATCAAAATACCTATTCCAAATTCTTGTGTTTTTAGGGTTGGGATCCTGGTCCCACAGGAATACAATTCTCCTTGGGATCCCATGATTTTGGGATTAGGATTGGGATCTTGTCCAACCTCTATTAAATGGCTAGGCCTACCCTAGCTTAGTAACTTAATCAATTGCATCATTAGTGGCTACTAAAAAGTAGGCCTATATAACTATGATAATTGTATTGTTTAAAAAACTTATAATAAATTAATTAGGCCTGTGCTTCTTTATTTTGGCCACATGTCTTTTGACTTTAAGAAAAAGATAGAAAAAACTTTTTATAATTAGCTTGATTATAGAGGCCTAGAATTTGCATTTTTTTATAAAAATCAATTGGTTTATTATTAGACTTAAATTGCTTGTTCCTCTAGCTTTTTAAGCAGCTGTCATAAACCAATTTTGCTATTTTATTGATTTGAACATTTCCTATATTAGAAAGACTAAATAGCATCTATACTAGAGCTACAAAATTATATAGAACACAAACTAAAAAAAGTTATACTGTTTGACTACGACAATTTCTAATTGTCAAATATGCTATCACTAAAATGATAGAAAGTTTTAGAATATTGGATGCCTATAAAATGAGTCTATTATAAACTTAAATTGATTGAAGCATTGTATATCAAAGTGTTTAAGCTGATGCTTAATATCAAATTGATAAGTAGGATAGGAAAATGCTTGGGCGCAACCTTGGGATTCACTCGGCCATTTCTATTGGCAACACACACACATGTAAGTCGCTATTGGACAGAATAGTAGTCACATGACTGCTCTCAGCCAATAGCGACTTACATGTGTGTGTTGCCAATAGAAACAGCCGAGTGATTCCCAAGGTTGCGCATGTATGGATAGGAAAGATAGAATATAAGCTCAAAGTGCTCTAATAGTATACTCTCTTTATACTGGCTAGACTGACTTGACTTATACTTGGGCTATATACTTTTGCATTAAGAACTGCTTGTATGCTGAAGACATAAAAAGAGCAAGTTCAAATCCCAAAGGCCCTTTTTCCAATGTTTGCTAACCTAGAATAGCTACCTAATATGTTAAAAGTTCTCTTATTAATTTGATGCAACTTTTATATATCCAATATTAAAAATAAAAATTATTTTTAATGATTCAATATGCTTAATACTAATTGATTCATGCTATTGTTTTTTAATTTTTTAAGTAATATTTTTATTCAATTTTTGTAAAAACAAAAAAACTAAATTATACTTATGAAAATCTATGAAAACAGCTTCAAAGAATTAAAGTACTATATTACCATATCTTTAAAAGTAATATAGTTCTATACATAATAGATTTGAAAAGCTGTTTGTATAATTTAAATTAAAAATATAATATTGTTATAATAACTAATTTATCTAATCCAATTCTCCTAAAATTAAAGTTTTACAATTTTGCATGGTCATTTAAGGTAGCTAGTACAAAAAATGATAATATAAAATTTTAAAGCAATTAACATTTTAACAATTTTATTGGACAAAAGTGAAGTTTATCCAATATTTGATTAAATATGTGAGTTTGATTTATTCTTAACTCACATTTGACTATAGACTATGGTTAGGGGGTAGGAAAAGTTGATTTAGTCAAATGCCATATCCTAGGTTTTTTAGGCCATACAGTAGCCACCGGCTACCCAAAAAAGCCATTGGCAACTAGATTTTAGGTATCAGAGACCAATCTTCATTTTAACTTCATTTTATCCGTGCCAGTTGCCAATTTCAAAAATTGTTTTTGTAAGTCTAATAAAAGTGCCATATGAATTGATATTATATGATGGAATTGTTAGGCCCTAGTTTGTTACTGTTATTGTCAGTATAACATGTACATATTACTCAAAATTTAGTGTCTTGGAAATATTCATCCTCGAGAATTTGGCTAGGCCTAGTTGCAAATGGGCAACCAAAAATAGCCATTGGCAACTGGATTTTGAGCCCCAAGGGCCAGCTGGCAACTGGATTTCCAACCTTAAAAAACCCAGTGCCATATATTTTAGCCTTTCTGTGTCTTGATTTTAGTCCAAATGAATTAAATTTAGTTGAATTTCAAGGAAAGGATCAAGGCAAGACAAGGGGTAGCACAAAATGGAATCTCTAGGTGAAACAAAGCCTGCAGATAATTTATTTCTTGCAAAATATTTAATAGTCAAATAAAAAAGTAAAAATATCTGAGCAAACAAGAATACATAGGTGTACAAGTGGAGACCAGACTAAATATGAGCTAGAATCCACACATATGCACCCTGCCCCCCCTGCAACATATGCAACCTCGCATGCACCCACCCAGCCAAGCAAGCCACCTTACCTTGCAGTTTAAATGCCCTCATCACCAACACAGTGGCAAGGGTAACATCACTAATATGGAGGCTGCACTTAGCCAAGTAAATTTATAACAGCAGTTTAGGGACAGGGATGCAGCTAGTGTTCTTGGTATCACTCTGCAAAAACACCACACCTGCATCCACACTGTAAAGCTTGTATGGCACAGAGAAAGTCTTTGTTATGTTCTACATTGTGTTGCAATTGAAGTCATTATTGCCTAAATTGTTGCCTGAACTTTTTGATTTGTGATTTGACTTAATTGAATTCACTGTGACTAAAACAAAATTATAAAAACCATTGCTTGTGCTGCATGTAACTAAATCAACCTCATTTTTGTACAATAAATTTGTTCAAAGGTATTTTTAAATTCTATATATTTCTTTAGAAGGCAAGCTTATGAAATATTCTAAGTCCATCAAGTCAATGTATATCATATTCAAGAATTATAAAGAAACTTTTTGTAGACATAGTCTATGATTAGATATTTATTGTATTGTAATAAAAGCTATTAATTCTCAATGGCTTTATATCCCTAAGGACTATAGGCTATAAGGACTATACTTTATGGCAAAGATTGGAAGTACAAGCTATATATAGATATAGATTTTTTACATTAATTTTAACAATTTACATTTATTTTTTACATAAATATTTTGCCTTGAACACTTTGGCATTCTGTACATGTAAGCCATAATTATCACTTGAATAATATATCTCTTAAGTTACAAACATTATAACTAAGATATTTAATTCCTTATTCCAGGATATGTTTTTGAATACCCTGACGCCCAAATTTTATGTGGCGTTGACGGGCACCTCTTCTCTTATCTCTGGCCTAATTTTGGTAAGCTGTCATTAGTTTCAATACAATGGGGATTAAACATTCAAATAGATTTGATATTAATTCCCATAACTCAGAATTGGGTATCAGATATCCCAGGACTCGACCCAGATGGGAATCTATCTGGATTAAGAATCAGATATCCCAGGAATAAGTTTTTGCACTATTGATGCAAGTTAAACATTAGAAAAACCGCCAACACAATTGACAGATCTTCGAATGGTGGTACTTCAAAAAGTACGGCACGTCCTTCATTGAGCAGATCTCGCTGACTCATATCAGCCCGCTGCTGGGTGGAGCAGACGATGATGAGTCCATTGAGTATGGAGAGTCTGGCAACAACAACCAGAATAGCATTCAGGGTGAGTGTGGAATCCGCCTATCTATCTGTCTGTCTATCTATCTGTCTATCTGTCTATCTGTCTATCTATCTATCTATCTATCTATCTATCTATCTATCTATCTATCTATCTATCTATCTGTCTTTCTATCTATCTATCTATCTATTTATTTATCTATATATCTGTCTATCTATCTATCTATCTATCTATCTATCTATCTATCTATCTATCTGCCTATCTATCTGTCTGTCTATCTATCTATCTATCTGTCTGTCTATCTATCTATCTGTCTTTCTATCTATCTATCTATCTATCTATTTATCTATCTATCTATCTATCTACCTATCTATCTATCTATCTATCTATCTATCTATCTATCTATCTATCTATCTATCTATCTATCTGTCTGTCTATCTATCTATCTGTCTTTCTATCTGTCTGTCTATCTATCTGTCTATCTGTCTATCTATCTATCTATCTATCTATCTATCTATCTATCTATCTATCTGCCTATCTATCTGTCTGTCTATCTATCTATCTATCTATCTGCCTATCTATCTGTCTGTCTATCTATCTGTCTGTCTATCTATCTGTCTATCTGTCTATCTATCTATCTATCTATCTATCTGCCTATCTATCTGTCTGTCTATCTATCTGTCTGTCTATCTATCTGTCTATCTATCTATCTATCTATCTATCTATCTATCTATCTATCTATCTATCTGTCTTTCTATCTATCTATCTATCTATCTATCTATCTATCTATCTATCTATCTATCTATCTATCTATCTATCTATCTATTTAACTATCTATCTATCTATCTACCTATCTACCCGCAGCCCCACCCCAATCCGCAGAGTGCAAGGTATGGCGCAATCCCTACAGTTTATTCCGTGGTGCCGAATACCAGCGCTACAAAGAGGTGACCAACCTGGAGCCTCTCACCTATTACGATATGAATCTGTCGGCACAGGATCATCAAACATTCTTCATCTGCGAGGCAGACAATGGCAAGCCGGAGTATGAAAGTGAGTTACACTTTTGATTGATATTTATGGCCAATATATATCCTTGAGCGTCCATCTCAACACCTTGCAACTGCACTCCACACGACTGACTCCCTTGACCCACTTCCGGGTGTCCCTTGACCCACTTCCGGCTCTCCCTTAACCCACTTCTGACTCTCCCTTGACCCACTTCCGACTCTCCCTTGACCCACTTCCGGCTCTCCCTTAACCCACTTCCGAAGCTCCCTTGACCCAATTCCGACTCTCACTTGACCCACTTTCGACTCACTTGACCCACTTCCGACTCTCCCTTGACCCACTTCCGACTTTCACTTGACCCACTTCCAACTCTCCCTTGACCCACTTCCGACTCTCACTTGACCCACTTTCGACTCACTTGACCCACTTCCGACTCTCCCTTGACCCACTTCCGACTCTTCCTTGACCCACTTCCAACTCTCCCTTGACCCACTTCCGACTTTCACTTGACCCACTTTCGACTCACTTGACCCACTTCCGGCTCTTCCTTGACCCACACCTGACTCTCTTGACCCACTTCCGAAGCTCCCTTGACCCACTTCCGACTCTTCCTTGACCCACTTCCGGCTCTTCCTTGACCCACACCCGACTCTCTTGACCCACTTCCGAAGCTCCCTTGACCCCAAGCTCCCGAACTCGCCCCCGCAGTCATGCAGCTGGCCTGGCGGGAGCGCAGTCCATCTGAGCGAATCAAAAAGGCCAAGGAGGCCCTGGAGAAGAACCCCGACTGCGCACCGGCCATGATACTCCTAGCTGAGGAGGAGTGCTCCACCGTGCTCGAGGTTGAGAAGCTGTTGCGGCAGGCCTACAAATCAGCTGAGGCCTCGTTCCGGAGGTCGCAGCAGCAGCAGCACCACAGCGGCAACCACGAGTCCCTGCACAGACGCGACACCAACGTGTTTATCTACGTGCGCAGGCGCTTAGCCATGTGCGCTAGGAAGCTGGGCCGACTCAAGGAGGCAATCAAAATGATGAAGGATCTTATCAAAGAGTATCCCAGCCTCAATTTGTTTAATATACACGAGAATCTTATTGAGTGCTATTTTGAAACTGAGCAGTACGCTGATGCTCAGGCATTTCTGGCGAAGTATGATGGTGAGTCCTGCTCATGTTCTTAATGTTAAACTGTGTCTATTTTATTCTTTTGGAATTATTCTCTTTCTGAATTTATCGGGTATAATTCCCCATCATTATAAATCATTCTGGTATAATTCCCCATTATTCTAAATCATTCGGGTATAATTCCCCATCATTCTAAATCTTTCGGGTATAATTCCCCTTCATTCTAAATCTTTCGGGTATAATTCCCCATCATTCTAAATCTTTCGGGTATAATTCCCCATCGTTCTAAATCTTTCGGGTATAATTCCCCATCGTTCTAAATCATTCGGGTATAATTCCCCATCGTTTTAAATCATTCGGGTATAATTCCCCATCGTTCTAAATCTTTCGGGTATAATTCCCCATCGTTTTAAATCTTTCGGGTATAATTCCCCATCGTTCTGAATCATAATTCCCCCATTCTAAATCTTCCAGGTATAATTATCCTATTCTAAATCCCTCAGGTATAGCTACCCCATTCTAAATCCCTCAGATATAGTTCCCCCATTCTAAATCCCTTAGGTATAATCCCCCCATTCTAAATCCTCCAAGTATAATTCCCCCATTCTAATTCTGTCTGTTATAGTTGCCCATCATTCTAAATCTTTCGGGTATAATTCCCCATCGTTCTGAATCATAATTCCCCCATTCTAAATCTTCCAGGTATAATTATCCTATTCTAAATCCCTCAGGTATAATTCCCCCATTCTAAATCCTCAGGTATAGCTACCCCATTCTAAATCCCTTAGGTATAATCCCCCCATTCTAAATCCTCCAAGTATAATTCCCCCATTCTAATTTTGTCTGTTTTAATTGCCCATCATTCTAAATCATTGAGGTATAATTCCCCATCGTTCTAAATCATTCGGGTATAATTCCCCATCGTTCTAAATCATAATTCCCCCATTCTAATTCTGTCGGGTAAAATTTCCCCGTTCTAATTCTGTCGGGTAAAATTTCCCCGTTCTAATTCTGTCGGGTATAATTCCCCATCATAAATCCTCTAGGAATAATTTTCCCATTCTAAATCCCTGAGGTATTATTCTTTCAGTCTAAAATCCCTTCTTTAGTATTATTATCTCTATTCTAAAACTGTTCAAAAGGGATTATCCTGATTTCTCAATACTAACTCAATGAATGCAAGGTATTTGGCTTGCCCTCTGAATGCATGCAGTTTACACGCCTAGCTAAGCGCATGGCAACCCGGCCCCATTGCAGACATCACATATCCCAAATCGGCAACCATTTGCTACACGGCGGCTCTACTCAAGGCTAGATTTGTGGCAGACAAGTGAGTGGCCTGAGTTTTTCTCTCTGTAGTAACTCTGCTCTGTGTCTGCTCTATGCACGATTCCCTTTGTTATATTGTGCACGGTATTGAGGCTTGGCCGTCCATCAGTCGCTTTGAAATAATTAAAATGATTGTTTTTGTGTGGATGGATAAGTTTGAAAATTAAATATTATCGTGTAATCTGTTTTGAGGCGGGTTCCAGCAGTCTGTTGATCAGTTAATCATATTATATGACTTGTGTGGCTGTTGGACAGACAGACAGCCAGCCAGACAAACAACAGACAGACAGACAGACAGACAGACAGATAGGCAGACACTAAGACGGACAGACAGACAGACAGACAGACAGACAGACAGACAGACAGACAGACAGACAGACAGACAGACAGACAGACAGACAAACAGACAGACAGACAGGCACAAAGCCGCGGTCAGTCACCAGCTCCTCAATTTGCAATCGCAGGTTCTCCCCGGACGCGGCGTCCAAGAAGGGCCTGAGTTCGGCAGAGATGGCCGCAGTTGAGGCTGTCCACCGAGCTGTCGAGTTCAACCCACACGTCCCCAAATACCTGCTAGAGATGAAGCCTTTGATCTTGCCGCCCGAGCACATTCTGAAGCGCGGCGACTCGGAGGCCATCTCGTACGCATTCAACCACCTGCGGCACTGGAAACGGGTTGACGGCGCACTGCAGCTGCTGCACAGCACCTGGGAGGGCACATTCCGCCTGATCCCCTACCCGCTGGAGAAGGGCAACCTGTTCTATCCCTACCCGCTGTGCACCGAGGCGGCGGATAGAGAGCTCCTGCCCAGCCAGCACGATCTGTCAGTGTTTCCCAAGAAGGAGCTGCCATTCTTCATCCTGTTTATAGCCGTGCTGTGCACCGTGACCGCCCTGCTGGCCCTGCTCACTCATCAGTACCCTGAGCACATGGGCTGGGTGTCTCGGCAGGTAAGAGTTCTTGAGGTTTTATTGCATCTTTGATTTTGCGCTCTCGATGCTTTTTTGAAATTTCAAGCTTTAAAGTATCGTATCGCAGAAATCTCCATTCTGAGGGAATCCCCATAATGAAAGAATCCCATAATAAGGGATTATGCCCACAATGATGGAATCCCCATACCCATAATTAGCGAATTCCCCATAATTAGCGAATTCCCCATAATAAGGGAATCTCCCATAATAAGGGAATCCCCCATAATAAGGGAATCCCCCATAATAAGCGAATCCCCCATAATAAAGAAATCCCCCAAAATAAGTTAATCCCCATAATAATGGAATCCCCCATAATAAGGGAATCCCTCATAAGAAAGGGAATCCCCATAATAAGGGAATCCCCCATAAGAAAGGGAATCCCCCATAATAAGGAAATCCCCCATGAGAAAGGGAATCCCCCATAATAAGGAAATCCCCCAGAATGAGAAATCCCCATAATAGGGGAATCCCATAATGAGGGAATATGCCCAAAATGATGGAATCCCCATACCCATAATTAGGTAATCCCACATAATAAGGGAATCCTCATAATTAGGAAATCCCACTTAATACAGGATTTCTTATTATGAAAGAATCTCAATGAAAAGAATCCCCCATGTAGCAGTGCTTTAATGAAGTGCATTTACGAGATCCATAACCTTTAAAAACCCAAAAAAGTTATCCAAAAAGCTAAAAGTCGAAACAGCAGTTACTTAAAAATTAGCGAAGCACATTTTTATCTCCAAAAATACCCGCAGGCCATCAGTTGGGTCTCGGCTCCGCTGGGCTACATACTGGACAAGCTGGAGGGCCTGTTGCCAGTGATGTCGCCTCTGTCAGTGAAGCTGTGAGCGGATAGTCTGAGTGCTTAGCAGCTAACTTTGATGATGAACCTCTGGCTGAAGGCCTGGCTCTACTGAATTTTATTAAGCTATTTCACTTTTTCTGGCAATTAGCAGCTTAATTATTATTTTGTGTAGTTGTTCCCCTGCACTATTTCTTGTTATTTCTGTTCACATGGCAACCGCAGCCCTGTTAGCCACCTACTGTATAATTTTATTGTTGGATCATTGAGCAAATTATTTATATATACATCGGCAGTAGCCCAGTTTTAGTGTTCGTCTAGTCGAATTTAAAGCATTTTTTCGTTTCTAATTAAGATAATAATGCACAAAATTTAAATATAATCTACTGTCAATTAATTAAGTTTCCTAATTTTGCTACTCAAAGTAGAAATATAAGCAAATTGCTGATACATTTTGCGGTAGCTTTAAAAATGTATTGGGACTAATTAAGAGATTTGAAATTACTATCTATCGCTAATTGTGTTAGCTTCTAGAGCCGGTATTCCCTTCCAGCCTCCGGAATCCCTCATCTTTGCTGCTTTTATTCGGAAATTATAATCCACCGCTGGACTTCATAAATTACCGTGAATGGCCTACAAACCATGTGCAATTGAATTCTCTTTAGAGCAGTGTTTTTCCTCCATCTTTATTTCTCTATTGTCTGTCCGCATCACAATCTGGTATTTGGAATGTTTGTCACCGTTGTCTGCTTCATACTTGTGTACTAAGGCTATTTCCTCTCAAATAATGTTTTTCACACAGTTTACTAATCAGACGGCGGTTTCCTTGCAGGTGGATTGTCAGAGATTAATTAACACAACAAGGACAACTAAAGGACACTCACGTTTCATGGAAAAAAATATTGAAGGCCGCTTTTTGCCGAAAAATACACTACGGAGATAGGAAGTTTTCGCACATTTCCTTTGCCTAAAAAACATATTAAAATGACACGGCTCAGCTCAATGGTTTAATGAATCCAAAACTTTGAAAAACCAAAATTAACATAGAATCTTAATTTTGTGAACGAAAAGCTTTTTAAATATCAATAGAGCTATATAAGAAAGGCACAGCATATCATAATATGAACATTGGGTCTGCCTCCTATTGAAAGCAAAAAAACATTTTTTTGTTGAAAAAATGAAACCTTCCGATCTCCGTAGTGTATTTTTGGACGAAAAGTCGACTAGAGAGTGTACACGCCTGACGATTAGAAAGACGGCCGATGTACACACTGTATGAGCGCGTGGGGAGTAGTCATCGAAGGCGTTGCCTTTTGAAAGTTTGAAAGCTTCTATAGCCATGGCTTTATCTAATGCAATGTGACGTTCTGGGCTCTACTGGCTCTTTGTTTCTCAGTTTCTTTATTATTATAAATGTCGTTTTCTTTTGCTGTTGTAGCTATCCGTTGTCTTCTACGTTCTTGGCTTTTCCTGCTGGTTTTGTTTAGTTTTAATATAATGCTAGTTTGAGATCTTTTCGGCTATCTCTAGCTGCTTGCAGACCGCCGTCTCTGTCTTTGTTTTGGCTAATTTATTTTGCAGAAAATCTCAACACAGATTTTATCAAGAGTTGTCTAAGCTTATTGTTTGCCCTGTCGCCGCGTCTCCTCAGCTCCCAGTGCAGTCGATTAATTTAAATTTTCTTAATTAGGTTTGTATGAATGACTTTTGACTCTATCATTGCAAGTTTGTTGACGCCTGAAAGAAACTAATAAAGGCAATATAAATCTGACCTTTTTCTGACCGTGTTCACGCTTTCTTTAACAGCTGTTTTTTGCCCGAGTTTTGTTGTTTTCGTATTTTGTTTCAATGAACCGTAAAGTTGATTATGAATTGATAATGAGTTTTTGGTTGCGTTCCCACCCTAGTAATGGTTAGCTGCCGTTTGAATTGAATGCCAGTTCGAATAACTTGTCTGCTATTTTATCCTATTTATTTGGGTCTCATCAATCAAGCTCGAGAGGATGAATTCTTTGTTGTTAATTAAAAAATACACAAATTAGGACAAGAGCCAGGCGATATCAGTCATGAAATTGTTCTCGCAATGTTTGTATAACTTTTAATTGGCTGTTTGTGCAACTATATCAAACATTGACGGTCTGCTATTGTCTTCTTTCTACTGGATAACTTTTTTATTACTGATTTGCAAACTGCACTAACTAGCTTTTTGTGGCATCCTCCTACACTGTAGGCTAGACGTGACAAATTTTAAACTAGCTAGCGCTGGTTAAATTAAAAAGCCTGAAACCTGAAGTCTGGATTTTTTATGAAACTACGTCTACGTCTAGCCAACGCTTGAACATCTTGCCGTCCTTAAGCTTTTTAATTCCAGCCATGGTCATTGAGCGGCAGTTGGACAAGCCTTCAAATAGCTGATATCCACGAATTAAAATGTCGAACCGAATCCCATCAACGACATACATGTATTTGGCGTAGCTCTAATTGTTTTGGCAGTCGACTTTGTCAGCCGACTTTGGTCTGCTCGTAGCCTCAGCAATGGCTATTCCCTTTTTTATCCTTTCTTTCCTTGGGCTTTTGCGCCTCACATCCCTTCCCTTCCGAAGTTCCGAGGGCCTGTACCGAATAAAGGCCTTCAACACCATAGACAGCTTCCCAGCTGCAAATAAAAGCGTAGCTACAGAATCACATGTAACTTGCACTTTTACAAAGTATAAGCAAATAGCGGAGCTTGTCAATAACACGCTCGTAAATTACTTTTTTATCCTTAAATTTGTAAACTTCAAGTTACTAATTTTTGACGTTGGTCGCCGTTTAAAGTGATGAAAGTTATAATAAACGAACTTTAACATGCAGAGTAATCAATTTAAAGGCTGTTATAGTCAAGTGGCATATCATTTGGCCCGGTGAGGAGGAAATTAAACCTAATAATATTAGGTTATGTAAACTGAACAAATTGAATATTGTGTGACAGTGTGATTCGTAGAAGCGTGTATCGTATTTCTTTATTTTCAGATGCATACCGTACTACTGCTGTATTCTTTCATTTATTTTAACAATATTCGTACGTATTATTATCGCGCTATTTTTACTGTTAATTGCTTTGTTTTTGTAGCCTCGTATATATTTATTCTATTATTTGTATTTCATTCATATCGTTATTATTTGTCGTAAAGTAGTTCTACTTATGTACATGTACTGACATATGTTATTCTTGCATGATATATTTATCGATTAATTTGTACATGTACATTGCGCGCCGCGTGGGGGGTTGTTTGTCTGGGTTTTGGATTAAGGGTGTTGTTATTATCTGTTTACCTTTAAATATATGCTTACACTACAGTCGGCAGCCACTCTCGCCCTTCCCCTTGCTTCGCTTCTCGACCTAGGCTCGCTAACCCTTAGCTGTGACGCTGTCTGGCCTCCTTACACCAACTCTTCCGCCGTCTACCTTGGCACACCAATTAGTTAATTAACTGATCCAGCAAATTTAAGTAGCACTAGCAAAAGTCTAAGGGTTGAAGCGGCTTGCCGATCTGCTAACTAATCGTGAACTATCTAAATTAACCGCTACACAAATCCGTCTTATTCGCCTTATTCGTCACAATTGTCTAGTATAGGAGAATCATTTCAAAGTTATAATTAAACCGGTGTTGCCTTGTATTCATTTTTATAACAAACAGTAAAACTTAAAAAAATCAGCACAATAGCAATAAAAAATGTTTCCAAGTAGTTTTTTAGATATTAGGTTTATTATGCAAAAAATATTTTCATATAACACGAAATATAATATAAATGTTAATATAAATAAAGCATCAAATTTAAAATCATCTATGCCCCAAAAGCTCTAAAGTTACGTATATATAGCTGGAGCCTGTGCGAAGATTCTTTAAAAGCGCCAGCAGCCTCGCCTCCATCCCCATCAGGCAAGGAGCACTAAAATTAAGAATTGCGTCGCCGTGCTGGCTTTTTAATCTACCTGCATTAAAAGGCCCATAAATTTTGGCTGCGTTTGTGAAAGTCGATGTACCGTGAATATAAAAACAGACCAGCTGGGCCTAATCTTGACATTGACAATACTTCAAATATAAGGTAGGGCTTCAGATACTAAATAGGCCTACATAATAGAGATAATATTTACCTACCTTCAAAGTTCACACAATGCCAGATTTTAAATTCATTACTTATATAGTTTGTTTACTAGATTATAAACAAACTGATAGGCCTACTGTGATAAGATGTGTGAGTTTTATCTACCATAATATATGAGTATACTATATACACATATGTTACTAAGTTGCAACTTAGGCTACGCCGCTACTAAGCCTAAAGTCGCCTAACCTTAGCCAGTTAGCCCATTGCTTCATATTCCTAAGACCTAAGTAGACTCTGGACTTGGAGTAGACACCATGTATAATTGCATGGCTATCTATCCTGCAGAATTGTTCATTAAATTCATTGTCTGCATTTTTTAGCTATTGACATGAAAGTTTCCAAAAATGAATGTTCTCATTAGGCCCTATGCCATTATGCCAACATTATGCCAACAAAGTGTTTAGAACCATATTTGTTAGTTCAAGGGCTGCGCAAACCTTTTGAAGTGGCGCAATCTATGTTAGGGCAGAAGGTCGTCCACCAGCCATTTTTAAGTGGAAAGCACTTTTTTTGCAATATTTGCAGCCTTTGAAAATTGCAAGATTCTTGGGATCAGGACATCCTATCCTAGACTTTGCCAATCCTAAGATCCCACTAAATTAGGCTAGGATTCCAAGATTGAAAATAGAGTCCAACCAAGATCAGATTTTTTTCAATTAAAATTGAGTAAGAACTTTATGAAAAAATAAATATTGAGAATAAGTCAATTAAAAATTAGAGATCTAGCTGCAAAGCCTGCAATTGTGAATTTGAATAGCATTGTAAGATTAGTAGTAGGCCTAGTTAGTAGTACATATGATAAGTTATAAATTTAGCCTATAACCATAGTCAGGATCATGTCATGGTATATGCCAGAATAAAAAGTCCCCTAAAAAATCTATGCCACTTCATACTGAAATGTACGCCAAGGTGCTAGGAACTTATGCCAGGTTTTCTAGACTTTGATCTTATGACCTTTTTGCGTGTTACACATTTTTGCCTACTTTATAATTATAATTATTTAACAAATGTGTGGTTTTCATTTAAAGTAAATTGGCTTAGAGATAATGCCAACAAAAATCAATTTTTTGTTTAAGTTTTTTTATAAAATTATACGATTAGTTTGCGTGGAATTTTACATTTTTATAAATCACAAATAATTATGAACTTTCATCTTACAAGTTTTATGGTTTTTATGCTTTTATAATAAGATTCTGAGGTTATGGCGTTATGCCAACAATTGTTAATATTAACTTTGGCGTAAAGGTTGGAGTTGGTATACGCTGCTTGGCATATTTACGCCACGGCATCACGCCAAAAGGTACACCAAATATATTTTGCCTCATTTTTTACACCAATTCTACGCCAAAAAAATTAAAATTTTCAATTGTATGCCAGAAATTTCCAGCATAATATACATCATCCTGACTATGGGCCTATAATAAAAGTATAAATTTCTTTGTCATCTTATATTATATTTTAATTATACTCAGCAGTCACAATCTCTGTTGCTCTAGGCCTAGTAGTAGTAGCCTCTGGTTCTTAGTAGCTCAAGTCCTATAAGAAGCATTGGCCTTAAACTAGGCCTAGCAAGGCACTAAGGCCAAGTGCTGGCAGAGTCTCAATATTGTTAACTACGAGTATATCTAATAGCCATATTATGAGAAAAATACTTTGAAAATCTAGCCAAAAAAGTCCAATGGTATTAAGCTAGCTATTGGCTAGGCCTATCTAGCCAAGCTATTATCCTAGCTCAACCTGCTTAGGCTAGGCCTATACTTAGACTATTGGAACCTGATTCTTAGTGCTAGTAGGGTAAAGGTCTAGTTTCCTATGCATAGGCCTAAAATATGCTAGTGGCTAGCAGCAACTATTTTATAGTTACATTTAATTTAGGCATGTTCAAAGCCAAAGCCTCTTGTCTAGAGCTCAAAGCTATATTGCCAAGGACCTGTAGGCTATGCTACTGTTTGTGTAAATTGGCTTGTTGGCTCTGTTAGTTGATTAGGCTAAGGATATTATCAATACAGTGTTGCATCTTCATAATATTTTTATACTTTTTGTATTGAATTCAATCTTGCTCAACTGATTCTTGAATTCTAAGCCTAAAGTCTCAAAATTTCAAGCTTGAAATTGAGATCTTAGTTAGACTTCAATTTCAATTTCAATTTCAAGCTTGAAATTGAAAAGATTATCTAGTTTTTGTTAGTTTAATTTTGGTTTAAAAAGCCATCTAACCTAATTTTAAATGGGTTTTTAATAATACAAATAGAATAGAATAAAATATTTTGCTAGGCCTAATAAAAAACTGACAGTTGGCTTTGAATTGAAGTGTGATATATAGGCTAGTAGCATAATAGATATGTTTTCTTTATATATTTATATCAGCTCATGAAAATTATACTTGATTATGATATAACCTAGGGAATGATAGCTTATAGAGCTATGGCCTGAGGTACTGATGATACTAAGGTAGAAAAGGATTAGACATCAACCTCTCAAAGGGCACCTACCCTTAGATAGAGAATTGGTAGCTTTGGTTACAGTCTAATAGCAAGGTCCAAATGTTCTAATCCCAAATACAGCCAATGAGTTTTGTAGGTAGGGACTGCTTAAAGTAGTTCTGTATAAATCTTTTATTATCTGCTAACAGCTTCTGTTTTATATCATTGCAACCCTATAGCCTTCTACATACTTAAAATATTACAAAATCAAAATAGGACAACCCTATCATTATTTTCATTTGATGAGTATCTCAGCTATAGATACTACTAGGCCTACTGAGAAAAATGATTAAATTATTACAAATTAGGATTGGGATCCCAATGGTCCATTCTGGGATTTTTCAAATCCACGACAATTGTGATAATAAGATTTATAATCCTAGGATTTAGGCCTTGTCTTATAATTCTAGGATCCTAAGATTGTATTCTATAATCCACACTATATGCACCAAATTACAAATAGACCAGGGACTAAGGTGAGACTAGAACCAATTGATCAACAAAGCTATAGTAGCAGGCAAACTGGCTATGTGATAGGTCAGTTGGGACCAAGGCAAGGAATAATTATTTAGTCAATTATATATAAATTGTATAGTAAGACCTATCAATACAACAATAGGGAACTATTCTATAGAATATTTTGGTAAATTATTTTTTCATTGTTTAAATGATTTTTTGGCTTCTAACATTTGAGCATTAGAATCCAAAGAATCCAAAAAGCTTCTAACAAACGTTAAGGCATTAGAACATAGCAATGATATTGTTCTATAGCAACTATCTAGTCTAATAGTATTAGTCATGGCTATTTGTTGGCCTAACCCATTGGTTTATATGCACCTTACTAAAAAGCTTATATTTTGTTACTTTAAAAGCTAAATTTTGCCACTGGGTATAAGTTACATAGTCTTGACCATTGAAATAGCATGGAATTTAAATAAGTATAAGCAAGCTATCTGCATTAGATGACTTATATGATCATAATTCATAGGTTACCATAGACAATTGCATGCCATATATAACTTATAAGTACTAAGTTATTGTGCCTCGATGTGTTAATGACATATATGTTAAATTTAAAAGCAGCAATTGAATATATATGTAGTACATTATACAATTTTAGATTGTTTAGTATGTTGCAGAATTAAACAATAGCCAAAACCAATAGCAATTTCTTTTAAACATATAATTACATATTGCTTAGAGCAACAAAGTTGTTTAAATGCATTAATTTTTACAAGTATTTAGTAGGCATTTTTGACTTCCAAAATGCTAAAAATTACCTAAACAATGAAAAAAGTTTTTTTGACACAATGTTTTTCTTTCTAGAAAATTTGCCCTATGCTATGTGATGGCAAGTCATGGGAGCCTTACTGAAGTCTCTGTTTAAGTCATGTGGTTTGGCTTAATAAATGTTAATTGTTGCAATTAGAGTTATAGCCCAGGCAAGGTATAAAAATTCCTATGTTATATGATACAATAGTATTGTTAATGTCATGTTAAAGATTTTATTAAACATGATAATTTGTATAACTTTTTTAGCATACAGTAAGAGAAAATATTTCTTACATTTCATAGCAACAGAACGTGCAAGTTGTTAATCATTGTCAATCCTTAGATTCTAGAAGCTATGTTCTGTTCTGTCTGACCTTAATTATAAGCAAAACAATTTCCACAGCGTTGCCATGCCTCCTGCACTGAAGCAACTGGCTGGCCAAATTGGCGAGCTGACCTCTAAGCATCACGTGACCATATTCAGCAAAACCACCTGTCCATTTTGCCGCCGAGTGAAGTCTCTATTCGATTCGCTGCATGCCAGCTATCACTGTGTCGAACTGGACCAGATTGACAATGGCAAGGAGTTCCAGGACGCCCTGGAGTCCATGACTGGGCAGCGGACGGTGCCGAATGTGTTCATCGGCGGCAAGCATATTGGTGGCAACGACAACTGTCAGGAGTTGTTCAGTCAGCGCAAGCTGATTGGCCTGCTGCGAACTCACGGTTATCAGTACGATCTCATTGTGGTTGGCGGCGGCAGCGGCGGTCTGGCTGCTGCTAAAGAGGCTGCGCAGCTGGGGGCCAAGGTGGCCTGCTTCGATTTTGTCATGCCTACGCCTACTGGTAAGCTGGAGGTTGAACTCGATTGCTCACTTTAGCAGGGAGCTTTGAGAGCTGCCAGCAAGGAGACAATCAGAAGCCCCAATCATTAGGAATCGCCCCCAGTCATTAAGAATCGCCCCCACTCATTAGAAATCGCCCCCAGTCATTAAGAATCGCCACCACTCATTAGAAATCGCCACCAGTCATTAAGAATCGCCACCAGTCATTAAGAATCGCCACCAGTCATTAATAATCGCCCCCACTCATTGAGAATCGCCACCAGTCATTAAGAATCGCCCCCAGTCATTAAGAATCGCCCCAGTCATTTAGAATCGCCCCGCCATTTAGAATCGCCCCAGTCATTAGAAATCGCCCTCAGTCATTTAGAATCGCCCCAATCATTAAGAATCGTCCCCAGTCATTAAGAATCGCCCCAGTCATTAGGAATCGCCCCCAGTCATTAGAAATCGCCCTCAGTCATTAAGAATCGCCCCCAGTCATTAGAAATCGCCCTCAGTCATTAAGAATCGCCCCAATCATTAAGAATCGCCCTCAGTCATTAAGAATCGCCCTCAGTCATTAAGAATCACCCTCAGTCATTAAGAATCGCCCCCAGTCATTAGGAATCGCCCCCAGTCATTAGGAATCGCCCCCAGTCATTAAGAATCGCCACAAGTCATTAAGAATCGCCACCAGTCATTAAGAATCGCCCCCACTCATTGAGAATCGCCACCAGTCATTAAGAATCGCCCCAGTGATTAAGAATCGCCCCCACTCATTAGAAATCGCCCCCAGTCATTGGGAATCGCCCCCAGTCATTAAGAATCGCCCCCAGTCAGTAAGAATCGCCCCCGTCATTTAGAATCGCCCCAGTCATTAGAAATCGCCCTCAGTCATTCAGAATCGCCCCAATCATTAAGAATCGTCCCCAGTCATTAAGAATCGCCCCAGTCATTAGGAATCGCCCCACTCATTAGAAATCGCCCCCAGTCATTGGGAATCGCCCCCAGTCATTAAGAATCGCCCCCACTCATTAGAAATCGCCCCCAGTCATTAAGAATCGCCCCCGTCATTTAGAATCGCCCCAGTCATTAGAAATCGCCCTCAGTCATTTAGAATCGCCCCAATCATTAAGAATCGTCCCCAGTCATTAAGAATCGCCCCAGTCATTAGGAATCGCCCCCAGTCATTAGAAATCGCCCTCAGTCATTAAGAATCGCCCCCAGTCATTAGAAATCGCCCTCAGTAATTAAGAATCGCCCCCAGTCATTAAGAATCGCCCTCAGTCATTAAGAATCGCCCCCAGTCATTAGGACTCGCCCCCAGTCATTAGGAATCGCCACCAGTCATTAAAAATCGCCACCAGTCATTAAGAATAGTCCCCACTCATTGAGAATCGCCACCAGTCATTAAGAATCACCCCCAGTCATTAAGAATCGCCCCAGTTAGTTAGAATCGCCCCCGTCATTTAGAATCGCCCCACTCATTAGAAATCGCCCCCAGTCATTGGGAATCGCCACCAGTCATTAAGAATCGCCCTCAGTCATTAAGAATCGCCCCCAGTGATTAAGAATCGCCCCCACTCATTAGAAATCGCCCCCAGTCATTGGGAATCGCCCCCAGTCATTAAGAATCGCCCCCAGTCAGTAAGAATCGCCCCCGTCATTTAGAATCGCCCCAGTCATTAGAAATCGCCCTCAGTCATTCAGAATCGCCCCAATCATTAAGAATCGTCCCCAGTCATTAAGAATCGCCCCAGTCATTAGGAATCGCCCCCACTCATTAGAAATCGCCCCCAGTCATTGGGAATCGCCCCCAGTCATTAAGAATCGCCCCCACTCATTAGAAATCGCCCCCAGTCATTAAGAATCGCCCCCGTCATTTAGAATCGCCCCAGTCATTAGAAATCGCCCTCAGTCATTTAGAATCGCCCCAATCATTAAGAATCGTCCCCAGTCATTAAGAATCGCCCCAGTCATTAGGAATCGCCCCCAGTCATTAGAAATCGCCCTCAGTCATTAAGAATCGCCCCCAGTCATTAGAAATCGCCCTCAGTAATTAAGAATCGCCCCCAGTCATTAAGAATCGCCCTCAGTCATTAAGAATCGCCCCCAGTCATTAGGACTCGCCCCCAGTCATTAGGAATCGCCACCAGTCATTAAGAATCGCCACCAGTCATTAAGAATAGTCCCCACTCATTGAGAATCGCCACCAGTCATTAAGAATCACCCCTAGTCATTAAGAATCGCCCCAGTTAGTTAGAATCGCCCCCGTCATTTAGAATCGCCCCACTCATTAGAAATCGCCCCCAGTCATTGGGAATCGCCACCAGTCATTAAGAATCGCCCTCAGTCATTAAGAATCGCCCCCAGTCATTAGGAATCGCCCCCAGTCATTAGGAATCGCCCCCAGTCATTAAGAATCGCCACAAGTCATTAAGAATCGCCACAAGTCATTAAGAATCGCCACCAGTCATTAAGAATCGCCCCCACTCATTGAGAATCGCCACCAGTCATTAAGAATCGCCCCAGTGATTAAGAATCGCCCCCACTCATTAGAAATCGCCCCCAGTCATTGGGAATCGCCCCCAGTCATTAAGAATCGCCCCCAGTCATTAAGAATCGCCCCCGTCATTTAGAATCGCCCCAGTCATTAGAAATCGCCCTCAGTCATTTAGAATCGCCCCAATCATTAAGAATCGTCCCCAGTCATTAAGAATCGCCCCAGTCATTAGGAATCGCCCCCACTCATTAGAAATCGCCCCCAGTCATTGGGAATCGCCCCCAGTCATTAAGAATCGCCCCCACTCATTAGAAATCGCCCCCAGTCATTAAGAATCGCCCCCGTCATTTAGAATCGCCCCAGTCATTAGAAATCGCCCTCAGTCATTTAGAATCGCCCCAATCATTAAGAATCGTCCCCAGTCATTAAGAATCGCCCCAGTCATTAGGAATCGCCCCCAGTCATTAGAAATCGCCCTCAGTCATTAAGAATCGCCCCCAGTCATTAGAAATCGCCCTCAGTAATTAAGAATCGCCCCCAGTCATTAAGAATCGCCCTCAGTCATTAAGAATCGCCCCCAGTCATTAGGAATCGCCCCCAGTCATTAGGAATCGCCCCCAGTCATTAAGAATCGCCACCAGTCATTAAGAATCGCCACCAGTCATTAAGAATAGTCCCCACTCATTGAGAATCGCCACCAGTCATTAAGAATCACCCCCAGTCATTAAGAATCGCCCCAGTTAGTTAGAATCGCCCCCGTCATTTAGAATCGCCCCACTCATTAGAAATCGCCCCCAGTCATTGGGAATCGCCACCAGTCATTAAGAATCGCCCCCACTCATTAGAAATCGCCCCCAGTCATTGGGAATCGCCCTCAGTCATTAAGAATCGCCCCCACTCATTAGAAATCGCCCCCAGTCATTAAGAATCGCCCCCAGTCATTGAGAATCGCCCTGTACTTATTAAGAATCGCCCACTCTAATTATCATATACTTGACACTGTACCGCAGGCACCAGGTGGGGCCTGGGCGGCACCTGCGTGAACGTGGGCTGCATCCCCAAGAAGCTGATGCACCAGGCCGCCTGTCTGCGCGAGTCAATCGCCGACGCGGCCTCCTACGGCTGGGAGGGCATCGGAGCGGCCGACTCGATCACGGCGAACTGGGCCACCCTGAGGTCGGCAGTGCAGGACCACATCGGCTCCCTGAACTGGGGCTACCGAGTGCAGTTGCGCACCAACAAGGTGGAGTACCAGAACCGCTGGGCCTGCATCGTTGGCCCCAATCAGGTGATTGGCCGCGATCGTGGCGGCAAAGAGACTGAGTACACTGCTCAGAAAATTCTGGTTGCTGTTGGCGAGCGGCCAAATTATCCGGCTGGGGTGCTGGGTGCTCAGGAGCTTGGCATCACTAGCGACGACCTGTTCTCGTTGGACAGACCGCCTGGAGAGACGGTGGTTGTTGGCGCTTCCTATGTGGCTCTGGAGTGCGCTGGGTTCCTGGCCGCGATGGGGTTCAAGGTGAGATTTGCATTTGGCTGTTTATTAGTGAGACAAATTGGGATTAGTGAGAGTCGATACCTGTTAGATATTGGATTAGTGAGAGTCGGGTCTGTTAGATATTGGATTAGTGAAAGTCGGGTCTGTTAGATATTGGATTAGTGAGAGTCGGTACCTGTTAGATATTGGATTAGTGAGAGTCGGTACCTGTTAGATATTGGATTAGTGAGAGTCGGTACCTGTTAGATATTGGATTAGTGAGAGTCGGTACCTGTTAGATATTGGATTAGTGAGAGTGGGTACCTGTTAGATATTGGATTAGTGAGAGTCGGGTCTGTTAGATATTGGATTAGTGAAAGTCGGGTCTGTTAGATATTGAATTAGTGAGAGTAGGTACCTGTTAGATATTGGATTAGTGAGAGTTGGGTCTGTTAGATATTGGATTAGTGAGAGTCGGTACCTGTTAGATATTGGATTAGTGAGAGTTGGGTCTGTTAGATATTGGATTAGTGAGAGTCGGTACCTGTTAGATATTGGATTAGTGAGAGTTGGGTCTGTTAGATATTGGATTAGTGAGAGTCGGTACCTGTTAGATATTGGATTAGTGAGAGTTGGGTCTGTTAGATATTGGATTAGTGAGAGTCGGTACCTGTTAGATATTGGATTAGTGAGAGTCGGTACCTGTTAGATATTGGATTAGTGAGAGTCGGTACCTGTTAGATATTGGATTAGTAAGAGTCGGTACCTGTTAGATATTGGATTAGTGAGAGTCGGTACCTGTTAGATATTGGATTAGGAAGAATACCCGTGTTAGATATTGGATTAGTGAGAATTGCCCTGTTAGATATTGGATTAGTGAGAATTGCCCTGTTAGATATTAGATTAGTGAGAATACCCCTGTTAGATATTGGATTAGTGAGAATTGCCCTGCTAGATATTGGATTAGTGAGAATACCCCTGTTAGATATTGGATCAGTGAGAATACCCCTGTTAGATATTGGATTAGTGAGAATACCCCTGTTAGATATTGGATTAGTGAGAATTGCCCTGTTAGATATTGGATTAGTGAGAATACCCGTGTTAGATATTGGATTAGTGAGAATTGCCCTGCTAGATATTGGATTAGTGAGAATACCCCTGTTAGATATTGGATTAGTGAGAATACTCCTGTTAGATATTGGATTAGTGAGAATACCCCTGTTAGATATTGGATTAGTGAGAATTGCCCTGTTAGATATTGGATTAGTGAGAATACCCGTGTTAGATATTGGATTAGTGAGAATACCCCTGTTAGATATTGGATTAGTGAGAATACCCCTGTTAGATATTGGATTAGTGAGAATACCCCTGTTAGATATTGGATTAGGGAGAATACCCCTGTTAGATATTGGATTAGTGAGAATACCCCTGTTAGATATTGGATTAGGGAGAATACCCGTGTTAGATATTGGATTAGTGAGAATACCCCTGTTAGATATTGGATTAGTGAGAATTGCCCTGTTAGATATTGGATTAGTGAGAATACCCGTGTTAGATATTGGATTAGGGAGAATACCCCTGTTAGATATTGGATTAGTGAGAATACCCCTGTTAGATATTGGATTAGTGAGAATACCCCTGTTAGATATTGGATTAGTGAGAATACCCCTGTTAGATATTGGATTAGTGAGAATACCCGTGTTAGATATTGGATTAGTGAGAATACCCCTGTTAGATATTGGATTAGTGAGAATACCCCTGTTAGATGTTGGATTAGTGAGAATACCCCTGTTAGATATTGGATTAGGGAGAATACCCGTGTTAGATATTGGCTTAGTGAGAATACCCCTGTTAGATATTGGATTAGTGAGAGTTGGGTCTGTTAGATATTGGATTAGTGAGAGTCGGTACCTGTTAGATATTGGATTAGTGAGAATACCACTGTTAGATATCGGATTAGTGAGAATACCCCTGTTAGATATTGGATTAGTGAGAATACCCCTGTTAGATATTGGATTAGGGAGAATACCCCTGTTAGATATTGGATTAGTGAGAATACCCCTGTTAGATATTGGATTAGTGAGAATACCCCTGTTAGATATTGGATTAGGGAGAATACCCCTGTTAGATATTGGATTAGTGAGAATACCCCTGTTAGATATTGGATTAGTGAGAATTGCCCTGTTAGATATTGGATTAGTGAGAATTGCCCTGTCAGATATTGGATTAGTGAGAATACCCGTGTTAGATATTGGATTAGGGAGAATACCCCTGTTAGATATCGGATTAGTGAGAATACCCGTGTTAGATATTGGATTAGTGAGAATACCCCTGTTAGATATTGGATTAGTGAGAATTGCCCTGTTAGATATCGGATTAGTGAGAATACCCCTGTTAGATATTGGATTAGTGAGAATACCCCTGTTAGATATTGGATTAGTGAGAATACCCCTGTTAGATATTGGATTAGTGAGAGTCGGTACCTGTTAGATATTGGATTAGTGAGAGTGGGTACCTGTTAGATATTGGATTAGTGAGAGTCGGGTCTGTTAGATATTGGATTAGTGAGAGTCGGTACCTGTTAGATATTGGATTAGTGAGAGTCAATACCTGTTAGATATTGCATTAGTGAGAGTCGGGTCTGTTAGATATTGGATTAGTGAGAGTCGGTACCTGTTAGATATTGGATTAGTGAGAGTGGGTACCTGTTAGATATTGGATTAGTGAGAGTTGGGTCTGTTAGATATTGGATTAGTGAGAGTCGGTACCTGTTAGATATTGGATTAGTGAGAGTTGGGTCTGTTAGATATTGGATTAGTGAGAGTCGGTACCTGTTAGATATTGGATTAGTGAGAGTCGGTACCTGTTAGATATTGGATTAGTGAGAGTCGGTACCTGTTAGATATTGGATTAGTGAGAGTCGGTACCTGTTAGATATTGGATTAGGAAGAATACCCGTGTTAGATATTGGATTAGTGAGAATTGCCCTGTTAGATATTGGATTAGTGAGAATTGCCCTGTTAGATATTGGATTAGTGAGAATACCCCTGTTAGATATTGGATTAGTGAGAATTGCCCTGCTAGATATTGGATTAGTGAGAATACCCCTGTTAGATATTGGATTAGTGAGAATACCCCTGTTAGATATTGGATTAGTGAGAATAACCCTGTTAGATATTGGATTAGTGAGAATACCCCTGTTAGATATTGGATTAGTGAGAATTGCCCTGTTAGATATTGGATTAGTGAGAATACCCGTGTTATATATTGGATTAGTGAGAATTGCCCTGCTAGATATTGGATTAGTGAGAATACAGATATTGGATTAGTGAGAATACCCTGTTAGATATTGGATTAGTGAGAATACCCTGTTAGATATTGGATTAGTGAGAATACCCCTGTTAGATATTGGATTAGTGAGAATACCCTGTTAGATATTGGATTAGTGAGAATACCCTGTTAGATATTGGATTAGTGAGAATACCCCTGTTAGATATTGGATTAGTGAGAATACCCCTGTTAGATATTGGATTAGTGAGAATACCCCTGTTAGATATTGGATTAGTGAGAATACCCCTGTTAGATATTGGATTAGTGAGAATACCCGTGTTAGATATTGGATTAGTGAGAATACCCCTGTTAGATATTGGATTAGTGAGAATACCCCTGTTAGATATTGGATTAGTGAGAATACCCTGTTAGATATTGGATTAGTGAGAATACCCCTGTTAGATATTGGATTAGGAGAATACCCCTGTTAGATATTGGATTAGTGAGAATACCCCTGTTAGATATTGGATTAGTGAGAATACCCCTGTTAGATATTGGATTAGTGAGAATACCCCTGTTAGATATTGGATTAGTGAGAATACCCTGTTAGATATTGGATTAGTGAGAATACCCCTGTTAGATATTGGATTAGTGAGAATACCCCTGTTAGATATTGGATTAGTGAGAATACCCCTGTTAGATATTGGATTAGTGAGAATACCCCTGTTAGATATTGGATTAGTGAGAATACCCCTGTTAGATATTGGATTAGTGAGAATACCTGTTAGATATTGGATTAGTGAGAATACCCCTGTTAGATATTGGATTAGTGAGAATACCCCTGTTAGATATTGGATTAGTGAGAATACCCCTGTTAGATATTGGATTAGTGAGAATACCCCTGTTAGATATTGGATTAGTGAGAGTACCTGTTAGATATTGGATTAGTGAGAATACCCCTGTTAGATATTGGATTAGTGAGAATACCTGTTAGATATTGGATTAGTGAGAATACCCTGTTAGATATTGGATTAGTGAGAATACCCCTGTTAGATATTGGATTAGTGAGAATACCCCTGTTAGATATTGGATTAGGGAGAATACCCCTGTTAGATATTGGATTAGTGAGAATACCCCTGTTAGATATTGGATTAGTGAGAATACCCCTGTTAGATATTGGATTAGTGAGAATACCCCTGTTAGATATTGGATTAGTGAGAATACCCCTGTTAGATATTGGATTAGTGAGAATACCCCTGTTAGATATTGGATTAGTGAGAATTGCCCTGTTAGATATTGGATTAGTGAGAATACCCTGTTAGATATTGGATTAGTGAGAATACCCGTGTTAGATATTGGATTAGTGAGAATACCCCTGTTAGATATTGGATTAGTGAGAATACCCCTGTTAGATATTGGATTAGTGAGAGTCGGTACCTGTTAGATATTGGATTAGTGAGAATACCCCTTTTAGATATTGGATTAGTGAGAGTCGGTACCTGTTAGATATTGGATTAGTGAGAATACCACTGTTAGATATTGGATTAGTGAGAATACCCCTGTTAGATATTGGATTAGTGAGAATACCCCTGTTAGATATTGGATTAGGGAGAATACCCCTGTTAGATATTGGATTAGTGAGAATACCCCTGTTAGATATTGGATTAGTGAGAATACCCCTGTTAGATATTGGATTAGGGAGAATACCCCTGTTAGATATTGGATTAGTGAGAATACCCCTTTTAGATATTGGATTAGGGAGAATACCCCTGTTAGATATTGGATTAGTGAGAATTGCCCTGTTAGATATTGGATTAGTGAGAATTGCCCTGTCAGATATTGGATTAGTGAGAATACCCGTGTTAGATATTGGATTAGGGAGAATACCCCTGTTAGATATCGGATTAGTGAGAATACCCCTGTTAGATATTGGATTAGTGAGAATACCCCTGTTAGATATTGGATTAGTGAGAATACCCCTGTTAGATATTGGATTAGTGAGAATACCCCTGTTAGATATTGGATTAGTGAGAATACCCCTGTTAGATATTGGATTAGTGAGAATACCCCTTTTAGATATTGGATTTGGGAAGAACCTGAACTATTAATAGCAAGGCAGGCAACTGCAAAAGAAAAGCAAAGCAATTAGGCATTAACGAAGATTATTAGAACAAATTTATGAGTAACTGAGGCATGCTTCCTGTTTATAAAATTGTGAAAGCAAATGGTTGTATTAAATTACAAAGTTCGAGTTTTACTTCCGTTTAAATGAATCAATTCTTTTGGTAATTTTTAACTTGAGCTGCAGTTCAAGTTGGAGCGTGCAGTGAAACAGTCATTCATCCTGCCTTGCACTTGTAAAGGGTTAACATGCGGGTTTAATTCTTACCTTTGGGAGAATTGGACCTCAAATATAACATTCGTAAGAGAAAATATTGCCTCAAGCCGTAGTCTGTCACATTGTCTACCACCAAGCCTGAACAATCTGCCATATTATCTGTCATTTTATCTATGAACAATCTACCATTTCATCTAGCACCAAGCCTGAACAATCTGCCATATTATCTGTCATTTTATCTATGAACAATCTACCATTTCATCTGGCACCAAGCCTGAACAATCTGCCATTTCATCTGGCACCAAGCCTGAACAATCTGTCATTTCATCTAGCACCAAGCCTGAACAATCTGCCATTTCATCTAGCACCAAGCCTGAACAATCTGAAATTTCATCTAGCACCAAGCCCGAACAGTCTGCCAATTTATCTACCACTAAGCCTGAACAATCTGCCATTTCATCTGGCACCAAGCCTGAACAATCTGCCATTTCATCTAGCACCAAGCCTGAACAATCTGCCATATTATCTGTCATTTTATCTATGAACAATCTACCATTTCATCTGGCACCAAGCCTGAACAATCTGCCATTTCATCTGGCACCAAGCCTGAACAATCAGCCATTTCATCTGGTACTATGCCTGAACAATCAGCCATTTCATCTAGCACCAAGCCTGAGCAATCTGCCATTTCATCTAGCACCAAGCCTGAACAATCTGCCATTTCATCTAGCACCAAGCCTGAACAATCTGCCATTTCATCTAGCACCAAGCCTGAACAATCTGCCATTTCATCTAGCACCAAGCCTGAACAATCTGCCATTTCATCTAGCACCAAGCCTGAACAATCTGCCATTTCATCTAGCACCAAGCCTGAACAATCTGCCATTTCATCTAGCACCAAGCCTGAACAATCTGCCATTTCATCTAGCACCAAGCCTGAACAATCTGCCATTTCATCTAGCACCAAGCCTGAACAATCTGCCATTTCATCTAGCACTAGGCCTGAACAATCTGCCTCATTCCACCTCACCGCAGGTGCATGTCGTAGTCCGCAGCATCCTTCTGCGCGGATTCGACCAGGAGATGGCGGATCTGATTGGCGCCTACATGAGCGAGCACTCCGGCGTGAAGTTCATCCGCCCCGCTGTGCCGGTGTCGCTCGAGCGCGACTCCAGCAGCGGCCGAATCAACTTCAAGGTGTCGGTGACGCCAGCGGATGGCGGCAAACCCAGCCAGCAGGTTGTCCAGTGCGACACGGTGCTCTTCGCTATCGGTCGCGCTCCGGTGTTCTCGCAGCTGGGCTTGGAGTCCGCCGGGGTGTCGCTGAGCAAAGCTGGTCGTATTGTTGTCAACGATGCCGACAGGACCACCTGCGAGTCCATCTACGCCATCGGCGACGCAGCTGAAGGCCGTCCGCAGCTCACGCCGGCGGCTATTCAGGTTGGCGGGAATGCTTGATAAATATATTTGTTGTGATTAATGATTTTCTACTGAGATTGATAGCAAGTTTAAGGGTTAGATTTCATGGGAATTTATCGGATAAATTAGGAGTTTATGGGATAGACTGGGAGTTTGTGGGATAGACTAAGAGTTTATGGGATAGACTGGGAGTTTGTGGGATAGACTGAGAGTTTATGGGATAGACTGGGAGTTTATGGGATGGACTGGGAGTTTATGGGATAGACTGGGAGTTTATGGGATAGACTGAGAGTTTGTAGGATAGACTAGGAGTTTATGGGATAGACTGGGAGTTTGTGGGATAGACTAGGAGTTTATGGGATAGACTGGGAGTTTGTGGGATAGACTGAGAGTTTATGGGATAGACTGGGAGTTTATGGGATAGACTGAGAGTTTGTAGGATAGACTAGGAGTTTATGGGATAGACTGGGAGTTTGTGGGATAGACTAAGAGTTTATGGGATAGACTGAGAGTTTGTGGGATAGACTAGGAGTTTATGGGATAGACTGGGAGTTTGTGGGATAGACTGGGAGTTTATGAGATAGACTGGGAGTTTGTGGGATAGACTAGGAGTTTATGGGATAGACTGGGAGTTTATAGGATAGACTGGGAGTTTATGGGATGGACTGGGAGTTTATGGGATGGACTGGGAGTTTATGGGATAGACTGGGAGTTTATGGGATAGACTGAGAGTTTATGGGATAGACTGGGAGTTTATGGGATAGACTGGGAGTTTATGGGATAGACTGGGAGTTTGTGGGATAGACTAAGAGTTTATAGGATAGACTAGGAGTTTATGGGATAGACTAGGAGTTTGTGGGATAGACTGAGAGTTCATGGGATAGACTGAGAGTTCATGGGATAGACTGAGAGTTTATGGGATAGACTGGGAGTTTATGGGATAGACTAGGAGTTTGTGGGATAGACTGAGAGTTCATGGGATAGACTGAGAGTTTATGGGATGGACTGGGAGTTTGTGGGATAGACTAAGAGTTTATAGGATAGACTAGGAGTTTATTGGATAGACTAGGAGTTTGTGGGATAGACTGAGAGTTCATGGGATAGACTGAGAGTTCATGGGATAGACTGAGAGTTTATGGGATAGACTGGGAGTTTGTGGGATAGACTAAGAGTTTATGGGATAGACTGGGAGTTTGTGGGATAGACTGAGAGTTCATGGGATAGACTGAGAGTTTATGGGATAGACTGGGAGTTTGTGGGATAGACTAAGAGTTTATAGGATAGACTGGGAGTTTATAGGATAGACTGGGAGTTTATGGGATAGACTGGGAGTTTATGGGATAAGTAGAGAGATAGCAGGGGGACAGTGAGAGTCAGATGCGGAGTCAGCGGGGACTCAAAGGCAGTCCGGTGCAGCAGCAGAAGTCTCATGCCGTTCTGCAGGCTGGCCGCATGCTTGCCCGCCGTCTCTATGGCGGATCAGCTGAGAACTGCGACTACACCGGGGTGCCCACCACCGTGTTCACCCCGCTGGAGTACTCCTGCTGCGGCCTGAGCGAGGACGCCGCCATGGAGAAGTTCGGCAAAGACGGCGTCATTGTTTATCACAAGAATTTCAATCCGCTGGAGTGGACCGTGCCGCACAGGCCCGAGAATGCCTGCTACATGAAGCTGGTGTGCGCCACGGCCCCGGGGCAGGAGGGTCGCGAGCCGATTCTTGGCATGCACTACCTGGGCCCTAATGCCGGCGAAGTGATGCAGGGCTTCGCTCTTGGACTCAAGAAGGGTGAGGCACTGAGCTTGGTTCTGCAAGTTCGTTTATAGTGTGTTTTGGCCTCTGGTGTGTCTTTAAGGGGGTCTCTTATGGCCTCTTCTAGTGTGTCTTTAAGGGGTGTCTTTTGGCCTTTTCTGGTGTGTCTTCAGGGGTGTCCTTTGGCCTGTTCTGGTGTTCCTTAAGGGGTGTCCTTTGGCCTCTTCTGTTGTGTCTTTAAGGGGTGTCTTATGGCCTTTTCTGGTGTGTCTTCAGGGGGTGTCTTTCGGCCTTTTCTGGTATGTCTTTAAGGGGTGTCTTTTGGCCTCTTCTGGTGTGTCTTTAAGGGGTGTCTTTCGGCCTTTTCTGGTATGTCTTTAAGGGGTGTCTTTTGGCCTATTCTGGTGTGTCTTTAAGGGGTTTCTTTTGGCCTCTTCTGGTGTGTCTTTAAGGGGTGTCTTATGGCCTCTTCTGGTGTGTCTTTAAGGGCGTGTCTTATGGCCTCTTCTGGTATGTAATTAAAAGGATTCTTTTGGCATTTTGGTATCTCTTTAAGAGGTGTCTTTTAGCCTCTTCTGGTGTGTCTTTAAGGGGGTGTCTTTTAGCCTCTTCTGGTGTGTCTTTAAGGGGGTGTCTTTTAGCCTCTTCTGGTGTGTCTTTAAGGGGGTGTCTTTTAGCCTCTTCTGGTGTGTCCTTAAGGGGGTGTCTTTTGGCCTCTTCTGGTGTGTCTTTAAGAGGGTGTCTTATGGCCTCTTTTGGTGTGTCTTTAAGGGATGTCTTTTGGCCTTCTCTGGTGTGTCTTTAATGGGTGTCTTTTGGCCTCTTAGTGAGTCTTTAAAAGGGGTAAAAGACCTTTTGGTCTTTTAGTGTATCTTTAGAGTTTCCGTTAGGCCTTATTGGTGTCTTTAATGGGATCTTTTTTTGGTCAATTGGTGTGTCTTCAAAAGGGTATCTTATGGCCTCTGGTGTGTCTATAAGGGCGTCTTTTTGTGTCTTTTAGAGAGCGTCTTTTTGTCTTTTGGTGTCTTAAGGGATGTCTTTGTCCCTTTATGTTTAAGGGGCTGTCTTCTGACCTTTTTAGTGTATTGTTTGCTGGTAAAGTCAGTAAGCTTTCTCAGTCACAAGATTCATTACAGTTACAAGTTACATGCCTGTGAAATATCAAACCAAAACTCACCCGCCATGGATTACACCAGCTACAAATTCAGCTTTGAAGTTGTCTCAGTTATCTGACCCGACCTTTAACCTGCAATCAGACCCGCCTATGCTGATAATAATCATAAATTCTATGAACTCATAGGGTGCGTAGTTGTGGAGATAACTATGCAACTGTTGAGCACTTTACTGTAACTCAGTCGCTATCTATTTCTCAAGGGTTTTGTGTCGTTAGTAAGACGATTCTTCAACGTTCAAACGTGTTTGAGCCGAGTATTATTCTGTTAATAGAATAATTATTTGCCTCAGCATTAAATTCTACTTGTAGTAATCAGGTCAGTAAAAGAAAAGCTTTGCAAGCACAACAAACCCGACTTTCTCCCATCCAGGCGCCACCAAGTGGGACCTCGACAACACCATCGGGATTCACCCGACCAACGCCGAGTGGTTCACCGGCCTGGATGTGGTCAAAGGCAGCGGAGTGTCCGCCGCCGCAACAGGTTGCTGAGGTTAGCTTGGAACAGGCGGCATTTTTGCACTGGCGCTGCTCGCAAATTAACTGCTCAAATCTTCTTTGAGCTGCTTGTTTGTTGAGTAGCGCCTTGCGCCTGTTCCAAGTTTTCTAATGACTCTGTCCTCCACCTCTCTGTCTCCAAGATCCTTGTTTCCTGTAGAGTCACCCAGTATGCCTTGATTGTTGAATTAATTTTTATCATTCCCTCCTAAAGAATTAGTCTTTAAAAATAACGGTGGGTGATCAGAATAAATGGGACTAAATCTGAATTGAAGAATATCCCAAATTTGGAGAGCAACTCTCAACTATCATTGAAGTCATTTGTTGTGTTTCTTTCACAAAAAGGCCAGTTTTTTACACATGGATGCAAACTTTTCCCATGTTATTTGATCACCCATCCACGTCAGCAAAATAATTGACTGTCAGTATATTTGGTTCTTCAGTTTCGGTACATGAGATGACCTATATATTATTCCGCATGTGAATTTAAAAATCGCTCAGTTCGGTGAATCAGTGATTTATATATTTTGTATTTTATATGCGCCTACATAGATGGCTCAATATGCTCCCGGTTATTAACAACCCTGCCGTCTCCCTCTCACTCCTGTCCTCTGCTCTCAACTGAGTATCCTCGAGCTCATGACCGATCGGCCGATAAAAAGTGTCTTCACACTGGGGCTTCGATCGCGACAAACTGCTCATTCGAGGATCGTGCCCGCCACCCTGAATTATCTTATCCTAGCGCCTTTGTGAAAGTCAAAGACAACACGGTTAATATTTACTATAATAATCTAACTATTCTTTGGGCTAGCATATTTTATTTAAATATTACCGATTGCTTGGTCCTTTGTTTTTTTGTTTTTTTAATCGAATTTTGATGACGTAATTATAAAAGATTCATGCGGTAATCGGATGTGTCTAAAAGCTGAGATAGATGGCTTTAGTGACTGTAGAAGGCCAAAACCTACATGTAGTTTATTATTATTTTCTTTTCTTGACTCTTCATCAGGGGGGGGGGCAGATCGCAAGTTTAGCGCACTATTAAATCAATTCGTTTGAAATGATGGATTTCGGCTCGCTTTAAACACTAGGCTGAGCAAAGATGGCCTGGGTTCAGCCACTCTGCTGGAGCTACAAGTTACGGCTCCATATTCTTGCTTCTTACAAGAAAATTTAACGGAAATTGATGCGTGACTTCGCTCGCAGTCTTCGTCTTTCTGTCAATCAAAGCACGTGAGAGAAGTTATTCTCAGGAAGCTGGGAGGGAAGCTGATTCTACAGGCTTTCCTTCATCGCAGCTTTTCGACAGAGGCGGGCATTGTTTGCCCAGACAAAAAAACAATATTTTCTCTTCCTGTGGCTGAACCAAGGAAGCAGCACTTCCTCTGGCATAGAGTCCGAGAGACGCTGTGAGGTTTCTTTTGCTTCTAGCAACTTTTCTTGACTCATTCGTTTCGATCTGGTAGCGATTCATGTAGCAAACAGGCTCCGTTAGATTTATGCTGCAGATTTTTGCCTTCTTTTAATAAGACTTCTCTGTCTTATTAAAATTCGGCATTAACGATGGCTTTGTGTATTTTACTTCTTAGACTGCGTTCAGTTGGATTTTCAGTGTCACTCCTGACTTCCGGTATGCCGTTGCTATGCTGTTGTTATGCCGCTAGTCGCGCTGGTAGAGAGTCCAGTCGGGTCCGGTCAGGCTGGCTGGCGGGTAGGCGAACGCCAGCAGGTGGCAGGCGAGCAGCCGCTGGGAGAAAACAGCGGCCTGACAGTCGGCTCTGGCGCTGCACCGGAGCAGGCAGTCAGCGTCAGTCTGGGCAGCGGTCGGCCAGGACGAGGTCCTGGAGCTGTCGGTCTTGATGATGAGGCTGTTGCTTTTTACCACCGTGTAAAGGTTTTCTGAAAAAAAGTTAAAATTTGCATGTACGCTTGTCGCTTGATGAAGGTTATTGCCAAAAGTACACAGAACTGTTTTGTGTACTTTTCCAATATATCGAAAGCCGCTTACTGAAGTTTGTGTAGCTCAGATAGAACACCGAGTTGCGATTTGGGCCACCGCACGTCTGCAGCGGGTTTCCTGTGCACTCTCTCTTGCAGTCGCCCTCGTTTCCTTTGCCCTGCGATCCATACGAGTTTCCACAGAAGCACTGCAAACCAACCTGCACGCCGAAGTACGAGAATCCGCCCAGAGAGCAGGCGCTGCTGCACAGCTCGAGACTCATGCTGGTGCTGTAAATCACTGGGTCAGTAGAGTGAACTTTGAACGGACCCAGCTGGGTGACTCCACTTAGCGCGGTCAAGTCTCTAGCATGATCGGTGTAATCTACATAGCATCCAACATAGGTGTGATTGACCATCTTGCAGATCACGCAGGTCAGTAGTGCACAGAAAAATACAGTCAGCTGCAAAACTTGCGGCATGTTACTTTCAAGTTTATAGTTGATCACTGTATTTTCAGAAACTGCTCAAAGCCCTAAGGATCAGTTTTAAAACGGCTTTTATGGCTACTTAGTGGAGTGGTTTTGGCCAGCCGCAGCGGCATTGGATAATCTAGAAGGCACCAATCAGCTTACAGAAAAGCAGCGTGCTTTACATTTGTACATTTCGCAAGGGATGAGTTCTGGAAATGTCAGTTCATTAATCCGGTCTGTTAATTCTTGCTGATTTTCGATCAAGCACACAACTCATAAAAGCATCTACATGTATCAGCTATCAAAAGATGAACATTGGATCCATCTCTTCTATCATAAAGCAATAACTAATAATCTTCGTAATGTACATGTACTCGTATTTTTTCAGTAGCTAAAACCAGCCTCCTAAAATGTTTCAAGAAATATATACAGTTTCCTGTCTTACTTGAGTAGTCCTTGAGCACGCATGCTTCCCGGAGATTTTGTTTGGCTTGCTTTGAATTCGTTTGGGATCTGAGCGGCTTTTTATTTCATGCATCGGGCCGGGTCCCTTGGCCAATAGACTAAGCACAGATGACATTGCAGGCTTTTGACATAGACCAAATCGGGAGTACGACGTTTGCTTGCGGGAAGTTTGCTTGCCGAACTTTGCTTGCCGAATTTTGCTTGCCGAACTTTGCTTGCCGAACTTTGCTTGCCGAATTTTGCTTGCCGAATTTTGCTTGCAGGAAATTTTCTTGCCGAACTTTGCTTGCAGGAATTTTGCTTGCGGAATTTTGCTTGCCGAATTTTGCTTGCAGGAAATTTTCTTGCTGTACATAAGCTTGCCGAACTTTGCTTGCAGGAAATTTGCTTGCGGAATTTTGCTTGCTGAAGTTTGCTCGCCGAACTTTGCTTGCAGGAAATTTTCTTGCGACGTTTGCCACCCAAAGTTTTGCGGGACCTTAAAGAAACCTATTTTTGAGCTCTTGTGTTTCTAATTTTCATTTTCTAAGATTCGTGGAAGCATTCTATATACTACATTCTTAGAATGAAACTCTATAAGCCTAGTTTGAAAGCTTAGTGTCAAGTCAGTTTACGTCGACCCTGATAAGAATCCACTTGCAAAGCATCTGTAGTAAGTAATAATTGACTGACCAATTTTACAAGCAATCAAAACAAGCAAGCAAACAAGAAAATAATTCTGCAAGTTAAAACCTTGCGATTGTGTGATTACAAATTTCTAGAAAGCAGACATCAAAATTTCGCAAGCAGACTTCGGCAAGCAAAATTCCTGCAAGCAAAGCTCGGCAAGCAAACTTCGGCAGGCAAAGTTCCTGCAAGCAAATTTCCTGCAAGCAAAGTTCGGCGAGCAAACTTCAGCAAGCAAAATTCCGCAAGCAAAGTTCGGCAAGCAAAGTTCGGCAAGCAAAATTCGGCAAGCAAAGTTCGGCAAGCAAAATTCGGCAAGCAAATTTCCTGCAAGCAAAGTTCGGCAAGCAAAATTCGGCAAGCAAAGTTCGGCAAGCAAAGTTCGGCAAGCAAAGCTCGGCAAGCAAACTTCGGCAGGCAAAATTCCGCAAGCAAAGTTCGGCAAGCAGACTTCGGCAAGCAAAATTCTGCAAGCAAAATTCGGCAAGCAGACTTCGGCAAGCAAATTTCCGCAAGCAAATTTCATAGACCCGACCAAATCTGAGGGAAAGGCAGATATCTGAGAAATTATCGAGTTTTATATTCTCGATGCGAATCGAGATCTGTGGCTTATCGATTTAGGTCACGATTACTTTCGATTAACAATGCTTGTTTTTCGAGAACTTAATGACGAAAGTGCAGTTCTTCGTTCTCTCTTCGTTTCTTACACGTTATTTTGTTCCAACAGAAATTCCAAAGTACTATATACTCGTATATTGATATATATTGACAATAATTTATTGGCCCGGTCAAGTAAATTTCTTTCGCATCAAATAAATGGTATATATTTAATGTTTACTCTTTACTTCTTAAAATATTTTAAATTCCCCATTTATTTTGTTGTCTAGCGGGCAAAAGCAAGAGGTGTCTCGTTTATTGACCGAGGCGAAGCCGAGGTCAATGATCGAGACACCGAGTGCTTTTGGCCCTAGACAGCTAAATGAGTGGGGAATATGATATGTATCCCCCGTTCGTTGTCTATGGTTGTTGTCTCGAATTTATCAGCCCGCGGGGCAGCGGGAAATAAATGATTTATTCACCTAGGGAAATAAATGAAAACATGCGTCACATAGACACTCGCCCGGGGCAAAAGGGGGATACATGCTTTTCTTAGTCTATGACCGCGGGCCTAACTGGGTAATAAGTATATAATCTCCCGTTTATTTATTTATCTGTGGCCGTCTGAACGACTGAGAACTCGTTTCTCGGCCGAGGCCTGAGAAACGAGTTTGAAGTCGTTATGGCCATATACAAATGAATAAACGGGAGAGATAGTATTTTTCCACAACTTGGCTCGGTCTTGTGGAAAAAAAGAACTATAGCTCAACAGTCTATGGTTCTGATCGAAACGGAACAGTCCCGAGTTTGATGCGATAGCGATAGTTTGATGCTGTGTACGCAATTTGCGTAAGACTACAGCTACGCTGCTCGACGAGGCTGGGCTTCAACGGCCTGACATTTGCCGCGTCACAGGCCATTCGAGCTCTGCTCTTGAGCGCTATGTTGGAGTGTCAGTGAAGAAGCAAATCAGCTGCAGTGCTCTGATCAGCCGCTCTGCTGTATAGGTGCTGCAGATGCTTCGACCTCAAGGACTCCGACGGTTGCCACTGCTCGTGATGCTGGAGGCTTGTCAGCAGATTTATCAAAGCAGCAGGTGATGCATAAAAAGGCCCACAAAATTGTCTCCAGTCGTTGATGTAATTTTACAGGTATGAAAATTAGTTTTACTCGATATAAGACAGCCCGAGTGCATGTACATAGTACGAGTCCATGGTATCAGCCCAGGCTTTGTCTCGCAATACCAAATGCTCGTAGCTGGGTGGGGGGGGCATCATCGTGGCGCCACTGCGACAGCCAGACAGAAACTTTGTCAATTTCTCACTTCCGACCAGAAAACTTTCTCAGGGCTATCTAATCCCAACTCTTTCTCTGACTAGTGCTTATTCTTGTAGCTTGGGACAGTTTGAGAAGGAAGTCTTTTGTCTCTTTGTTTCAGTGCTTTTTTGTGTTTTTCACTCGCTTTCTTTGCATTGCACCCGAGCACAAGGAAAGTTTTCGCTCAGGAAGCCAAAAAAGTTGTTTCTATAGAGAAGTAGCTCCATATTCTTGCTCCTTGTTGTGTGTCTTCGCTTGCAAATCTTGTCTCTATGTGAATCAAGCCACGCGAGAGAAAAGTTATTCTCAGGAAACTGGGAAGCTGAAGCTGTTTCTAATAGAGGCTATAGAAGCGGGCATTGTTTGCAATTTTTCCCTTGCTGCCTGTGGCTCAATCGAAGAAGCAGCACTTCCTCCTCTTGCCACTTCCTCTCGCATAGAGTCAGAGAGACGCTGCGAGGTGTCTTCTGCTGCTAGCAACTTTTCTTGGCTTATTCGTTTCGGTCTGGTAGCGAGTAGCGATTTCAGTGGCAGACAGGCTCTGTTAAAACCGTTAGATTTATGCTGCAGATTTTTGCCAAGACTTCTCTGTCTTATTAGAATTCGGCATTAACGATGGCTTTGTGTATTTTACTTCTTAGACTGCGTTCAATTGGTTTGTTTGCTAAAAATGTTTTCAAGTATTTTCAGTGTCACTGCTGACTTCCGGTATGCCGTTGCTATGCTGTTGTTATGCCGCTAGTCGCGCTGGTAGAGAGTCCAGTCGGGTCCGGTCAGGCTGGCTGGCGGGTAGGCGAACGCCAGCAGGTGGCAGGCGAGCAGCCGCTGGGAGAAAACGGCGGCCTGACAGTCGGCTGTGGCGCTGCACCGGAGCAGGCAGTCCGCATCAGACTGGGCAGCGGCCGGCCAGGACGTCTTGGAGCCGTCGGTCTTGATGAAGAGGCTGTTGTTCTTTACCACCGTGTAAAGGTTTTCTGAAAGAGGCACAGCATGAATCATCTGGTGGTTGAATGCACTGATACTTTAAACTAAGACACTTTGGCTTTAATAAACACTTTTGGCACGTAAATTGCATTTGGAGAATCTTATTTGACTGTTTCAAAAGTATCAGAGTCAGTCGAGACTTAACTACACTCCTACTAAACAAGCAAAACCCACGAGTTCAGTTCACAACAGTGAAAATGCGATCCCAGTACGTCATGCTTACTAAAGTTCGAGTAGTTCAAGGAGTACACAGAGTTTCGGTTGATGCCGCCGCACCTCTGCAGCGGGTTTCCTCTGCAATTTTTATTGCAGTCGTCGTCTTTGGCGGCGACGCCCTGCGATCCGAATGAGTTGCCGCAGAAGCACTGGGTTTCGGACTGCACGCCGAAGTGCGAGAACCTCCCCAGGGAGCAGACGCTGCTGCACAGCTCAATTGTCATTTCGTCACTGTTAACTAGCGGTGCAGCCGGCTGAACATGAAATTTGCCTAATTGTTTCAGGCCACTTAGTCCTGTCATGTCTCTACTTCCGTTCGTGTTGTCCACGTAGCAGCCCAAGTAGGAATGATTCAGTAGCTTGCAGGCCGCGCTGGTAAGCAGAGCGAAGAGAAAAACTAACTCTGGCGAAACCCCCGCCATGGTGCCTGATGGCTGTCGTTTAAAGACCATCACGCGCGTCAATCCTCTGTTGTACACAAATTTATAAGCAATGATCCTCGTCAGTCTCATTTTTATTGGATAAAATACGAGCCTATCAGGGACCGATCAGCTAGGTTGAAAGCTTACTGAAAATTCATTGCGAGTAATGGTGAGAAGATAATCCTTATTTAAGTGAGGAGATCAGAAGGTTGACAAAACTTAGAAGTTTTTTTATGACCTGCGGTGCAGGTCACCCGTTCGATATTGAGATAGATTACTTGTTTCAATTCGTCAGGAAGAGGTTTTAAGGCTGAATCGCGAAGACAAAGTGTGGTGCAATGTACATGTAGATAATATAGAGTCCTTTATATTAAAAATTTCAAGATTGATTGTTTAATTTAGATGGACTTGCCGGATATGGTAATTCGGTGAATTTTGCACTGCAACCGCTTTTGAAACCATTAATGGCACTGTTTCAAGTTCTCAGAGGGTGTACACCGGACCTGGATTTCTAACCTGCCCCACAATCAGAACACAATTTCCTTTTTAAACTACTATAGGTAATATGTCTATGAATTCTAGTGATAAAAAATGAATTGAGCCTTTGATAGACCATGTTGAGTGAGCATTTCCTGTCTGACTTTTGTAATTCAGGTTTTGTTTGTGTACTCAGTTTTGGTTGGCGCCTAAGGGACAGCTTAGAATTACCTGAACATCACCGATAGACAAATAACCCTAGACAAAAACCATAGAAACATAATCATAGACAAATACCCATAAACAGATTTCCACTGCTCGCACACATGCGTTACAGATGGACACGAAACTTTAGCAAAGCAGACAATATTGTTCCTGTACTGTTCCTTTATGCTTGAATTACATGGAGATGCGATGACTAGGACGGTATTAATTGACAGCTCATCTTTTCATGAGTAGCCCGTTATAATCAAACATCTGTGCATGGTCGTAACTCTAAAATAAGGCCTACTAGTACTCGTAGAGAGGCCAGCAAGGAGTCTCAGAAGTCAGCTGCCTACGATCGGAAATTTGGAAGTTTGTCAAAAATTTTCTCTATCGGCGCGTGAAAAAACAAGATGCATACAGCGCTCAGCTAGCAGTCTTGAATTCAGCACGTGGGTGCGAGAATCTTCCCAGCTTTCGACTGGCTTTCTGTAAATACGACACTTTAGCATAAACACCTGAGAACACCTGAAAACTCAAGCAAATTCCTTGGAAGGCTCAGGAGACTCGCAGCTGCTCCAATGTGGTAGGAAAATCGTTGACAAAAGCTAAGGTTTTTTTACTTTTTTTGCCTTCTTTGAAGGGAAAACTCTTTAAGAAATGTTTTCTCAGAAAGGCTGGTAGGTAGAACTGAGCAATGCGGCATTCACGACTTAATAGCTTAACAATTCTCACTAGAAAAATAGGAATAAAGTTTCTTGGTATTCTGTTGCATTTGTATTGAGCAGCGGCTCTCTGATGACACCCGAGTAAGCTGCGCCAAAGTCTGCCCGATCTGTAGATTTCCCTACCTGGGAGTGTCAGGGGCGGCTCGCGGTGCATGCGCGGCTCCTCCTATGGATCGCTGGGGCCGGCCAGCGAGACCGACTGCAGCAACTCCCTGTCGCGGCTCCTGGCGCTGTTCGGAACATACGAACGTATTACACATTTAGGCGAGTCTTGGAGCACTTTCTCACACAATATGGCATACTTCAGTCTAACTGCAACCGATTTTGACAATCTCAGCTGCATATTAAAGTTTAATAAATTCTCAAAACTTCGCTTAAAATTGTATTCTTCTGACACTAACTATACAATCTTCAAAACGATATACAAGTGACTGGCTATAGTTTTGATCAAGGATGATAAATCCTACCTGCATGGATTGCTAGTTTGGAGGCGAAAATGTTTCAACACGCAAAGTAAACGACTTTCCCTATTGTTGACTCTGTTTGAATAAAATTTCAAAACTTCGAGACAAAATCATCCTTGGAGTCTTCCACAGTCAGCCTACTATATCCTCGTAATACAAGTGTCCAGGGTCAATACGACCGAGTCGACACGCCATTTTATAGATCTCTAAGCCTTCTTCCCTTTGAGTGTTTTCTCCAGTTGGTGTGTCAATAAACACGGGGTATTTGACGACTGGCCCGAGTTTATTTCAGAGCTCACGTGCTTTCAGCAGCTTTCGTGCTACAGTACATCTACATCGTCGTAGTAGCGGAAACAGATGCTGTGGCACGTTGTCCAGTCGAATGCCTTCATGAACTCTAGGGAGAAAACAATCAGGATCGACTGGCGCATCAAAGTCTCCTCGACGACTCTGCTCGCAGAGCAACGCAGCACGATGCACAATGCTTCAATAGGCACCCCGTCTGTACCTAGCGCGTTCCCACACGGCGACCGTTGGTCGAGCCTTACAACGTCGGCTGTGCTACTTTCGGATGAACAGCCGCCACGGGCCTCCTCCGACTCGCGCAAGCAAGAACACTGCTGTGGCAACACCGGACGGCCTAACAGACTTCGAGGCATCACTAGGTGTGCTCCAGGTAGATATGCTAGCATCGTTCTTGTTTGTTATGGTGCCTGACTGGCTGCCGCCGACTGCTCCTAGTAAAAACGATAGCAGCTTCTCTGATCCTCGAAGAAGTCAGCACCAGACAGCCGAGGTAAAGCGAACAGCTGAAATTGTTGAAGAGCCAACACCAGCTGGAGAAGCGACTCACTCCTCTTTGCTTAAAAAACGATTTAATTGCCATTTGTCGGTGAAAAAATGATGAAAAGGTTACTGTACTGTGGTTGAATTAACGAACGCAGAAACTAGATAGCTAATTATCCGGGCGCCCAGTGGCACCAAAAAAATATTTTGGCCAATAGGAGGACGGCTCGTATATTTGTGCACGAGGTGAAGGAAAGTTCTAGAAAGACCGGGCCAGGAAACTTCTGGAACTATGCGAACTACAAGTTCTGTTGTGGAAGTTTCTAGAAACCCTGTCCCCGAACTATCCCTACGCATTGCATGCCTTTGCCATACACAACAGAAACCATAGAGTTTACATTCGCTCATGCTACTTTTAGTAGAATCTGGCACGCTGGTATCTTCGCTTTTCACAGCCACGAAGGATTTCCTGCTGAAAATTCCCCTGGCTGATGTAGCAGACTCCCGATGAACGCCCAAGCAGAGTTCACCAGTCTTCCATCTCAGGCCTATCCCATCTCAATAGGCCACTCCGCAGCCGCCTTGAACAATCCCAATAAGCCCTCTTAGTTAGAGCATAGATGACGGTGCGCCTGCACATAATGGGTGGTGGCAGCCTCCGTGGTCTACTAAACTGCCCCGAAGACCATCAAATGTACTTTAGCAGTTTGGATTGGTCCGCTTTCTAGAGCCTCTTTCTTAGGCTTAAGCGGTACCTTAATTTTTTTAATTAAGACGTGTGATCCGTTACCTGAGGCCTGTGTTGGCGCCAGCTTCTATCCGGCTTCTCCATTACTCGAAGTCTCCGAATCCTACTCTCCAGGCTGCGGCACAGATAGGCCGGATGCAGTTATGACAGATAGAAGTCCTCTATACACCAATCAATCAGTATCTCGCGTTACCAAAGGTCCGATCTTCCTCAGGGATAACGGTGTTGCCGTATACCGCTAGGAGGTTATTTGCACCGGTAGTCGGCTCAAGTTCTTGCTGCTCAAGAAGGCTTCTATTCTAGAGCGTCCTTCCTGCTCGAGGAAAGGTGATTTTTAGCGCTTTCAGGTATGTCTTACTTATAGAAATATTGAAATTAAAAAAAAAATAAAGCGCGCTAGCATGCGTGTGTCAATTGTTATTAGCAATAGAAAATCAACCCTGAAAGGCACTTGACTCCGTATCTTCACTATCCGCACTATAATTCCAATTCACGTAAATGCAATTTATTGATTACTGCTTATTCTACTGTGAATAGTAAATTACCAGTAAGTTGTGGCATTTCAGTTTCATGAAAAATTGAATTCTATTTTACAAATTTTACAATTAAATTTTTCATTTCTTCTACAATTTAGAAACAGACATGAGGATTCCTGCTGGTTAAGGACAGGCAGAGCTTATTTATAATACTGATATTGAAGAATAAGTTAAAATTCTCGGATCTTTTGCCTCGCTCATGCCGGGTTTGCCAGTGAAGAGGGTTAAGCAACTTGTCATCTTTGTCCACTGTTTGATTGGTAACGTGGCCTCACCAACCATATCCCCAGTTTCACTATTTGAGTACACTGCTCAAATTGCTGTCTTTCTAAAATTATTCTGTTGCTTCACACATTTTACAATGCTCTTAAGCCGCCAAAGCACGACTCCTTAGTGCTGCTCATCACTCCAAACCATGTTTGCAATGCTCTCCACTGAGTTTCTCGGCTGCCTTCGAGACACTGTAGTGTCTCCAACGAGCTTTGCTTTAGCGTGAGCGGGCAGACGGTCTGGTTCAATATAAGGAGTGCCCGTCACTCTTCAGGGTGTAAAAAATGATGGTGATCTTTAGGTACAGATCTGCTGATATCAGTAGGTATGTCTTTTAGTGCTTGACTTTCGCCCTACGGTTTAAGCAGAGTTAGGCAAAAGGCTTCTGCTGCAGCATATCGACTGCATGGCATCGATTGGAGTGGCAGCTTTTGAGTTTTGAAACCTTTTGAATATTCAATTTTGATTGGTTCATAATTCTCATCGCAAGCACGGTGGTCTGAATCTCTGATCCTTGGCCTAAGCAGTATAGTAGAGCATACCTGTGGAGGGCAGAGTACCAAGTGCACAGGTTCTTTCTTTCCTGTGCTTGAACGCGAGTGCTCAAAAAGTCTCGAAACCTGATGCGCCAGGACGCAACCAGACAGACTTGACCCTCGACTGGACGCTCTGGTGCAGCTGTCCTCAGCAGGGCAGCGATAGATCCTACCAACAGTACGTCGTACGCGAGTACCGGTGTTTTCAGGGGGGAGAGAGTCTGATAGCCGATAAAAATGGAGGCTGAGCAGCTGCATTGCTTGGTGGGAAATAAAAGACTACTCAAGGTCGGAAGAAAGAGGCGTTGAATGAGACTCAAAGAAAAGTATGCTTTCATTGTTCACGACATTCCAACAGGATTTCCAAACTATAGCCATATTGCGATAGACATTTAAAGTAAAACTTTCCCCACCAGTCCAACGTACCAAATAACTCCGAAAGATCATCGATCTCTGTTGTGTTTTATGGGTTAATTCAGCGTTGAGCCGAAGGCTGTTATCAAAAGAGCATAACTCAAGTTGCATGTATATTTTGTTTAAAGATATAAGTCAAAGCAAGTCTTTATAGAGTCAGTCAGTAGCTGTTTGAAACACAGACAAATAAGTCGTTAAGTCGTATCAATTCAACGTGTCTCAAATTGTTCATGTTGGGTAAATGGTGATTTTTTCCGTCATTCATTTTGCATGGAGTAAGCAGCTAGGATCACACAGCTGTTTGCTCATGAAACGAACTTTCTAATTGCGGACGTCAATATCGGGTTTAATTCGTCCTGCAATTAGTTAATGTTGTTACTAAAGCAATTGCTTATGAATCACGACTATTCTTATAACTGCGCTTTTGATTGCTAGATAATTTTGTCTCTTTCTTACGAGTCGTAAAATCAGCAAAGTCCTTGCATGTGCCTGCGCTGCACTCGTTTCAAAAATGAAAACCTTTTTATTCCTAACATCATGAATTCCGTGTCTTAAGTTCTGCTAAGCAAATGGTCATTAAAAGAAAAATTCCTTGGGTAGACGCACCTGTGTGGTATACATATCCAGAGAAATTTGAAGGCATCCATACCTAATAGTACATTTCTACCCCATCTAGCTGGTGTGTCGCTGAAGCGACACTGCTCAGTTTCATCAAACACATCCGACGGTGTCCTCGCCAGGCATTTTAATCCTACATTACTGTTAACTGTCAGGCAGACACTGCACTGATGGCTCATTAAGTTTTGAGTGAGAGGCAGAGCCAGCATCAATAGCTTTTTACTGCATCCCAATCGTCCCAGTCAGTTCTAGTCAAGGCTTTGCCTGAGACTACTCAACTTTCGTTTGTGCTTCCCGCCGCAGCAGCGATTTGTTAACATTAATTTGAATTTTCTAGAAAAGCTGACAGCAGTGACAGGGAATGTAAAAGGCCACACAGCTTCCAATATTGCCTCATTCTAGCTTGCGAATCGTGAATCTTCCCGAGCAGCAATAAAATGCCTGAAATGTCGGCACAGCTGCTCTGAGTTTATCAAAACGAGATTTCTTTATCGGACTGCAGAAGCAATGGTACATGTAGCTTTGATTCTCATCCAGATCATCGTATATCAGAGTGATGACTTGAAAAGGAAAAACAACTCCAGGCATCAAAATGATATACAAGCAATATCAATAAGGCCCACTGCCATCAAAATTGTCATCGCATCAATCAGTTTCGGCTTGAAATTTAGACAGCGAAATCATAAAAAATCTTAGAACTGTTCTTGACGTGATTCAATGCCCACAGTCGACCCACTTCCAGAGCTCATAGAAATTCAGGCTGATCATCTCGTTCAGCCACGCTGGTAGAGAGTCCAGTCGGGTCCGGTCAGGCTGGCTGGCGGGTAGGCGAACGCCAGCAGGTGGCAGGCGAGCAGCCGCTCGGAGAAAACGGCGGCCTGGCAGTCGGCTTTGGCACTGCACCGGGCGAGGCAGTCCATGACGGATGGGGCAGCGGCCGGCCAGGACGAGGTCTTGCTGGTCTCCACAGTGAAGTTCGAATGCTTTAACATCTTGTAGAAGTTTTGGTCTAAAACAGATTGTGGTTGAGATGTGTTTTAGAAAGGCCAACTGTAGATAGATTTGAAGTTCAACTAATCGTCTTAAGAACAAAAGTTACTCACTCGGGTAGGTCAGAGCGAACACCGAGTTTCGCCATGGAGCTCCGCAAATCTGCGACGAGTTTCCTCTGCACTTTGTGCTGCAGTCGCTTTCGTTGGCTTTGCCCTGAGATCCGAAGGAGCTGCCGCAGAGGCACGCTTTTCCACTCTGCACACCAAAGTAGGCGAAGCCACCAAGTGAGCACACACTGCTACAGAGCTCGTGCGACATGTCGGTGTTGCTCACACACCTGCTGCTAATGATTTCGTATTCGCCAATCCTTGTGACACCGCTTAGCTCGTTCAAGTCTCTGACTCCGCCAGTGAAGTCCACGTAGCAGCCAACATATGAGAAGCGGACGACCCTGCATGCCGCGCAGGTCATGAGAGCGCAGATAAAAACTGGCAGTTTCGACACCCGAAGCATCTTTCAGCTGCTCAACTGCAAGGTACTCAGCTGGAGCGCGCGAGTTCGAGATTTTATAGTTTAGCATCTGTCCGCTCGTCCAATGGCGTACAGTCTTCGATTTAACCAATCGGGTGCAGTTCTTCAGTCAAGACAGGCTTTTTTTTAATGTGCATAAGAGAAAATTTTCGGGTGTTCAATTTTCAATCGAGCTGAACGCAGTCGTTTCTCGTTGATCGCACATTTATGCTTGACATTTGAAAAAACAGAATATTCACACACTCCCATCATATTTAGATTTTAATTTAAAGAATATTTTACTGATTTTTTTCACCCGACCAGAAATCCAGAAGTCTGGTCCCTTTTCAGAAACTTTAAAATTTTAATTAGCTAGCTCAAATGACTCATAGATTCGATATTTTCTACTTTTAGTAGTTAGCATAGCATTTAAGCTGCCGGCATGATGAAATGAATTCCATTCCAAAATATTATCTACGCTGTGTTCAGCGCAATATTTGAAGACTCTTGCGGATGCGAGCAATGTGGCTTCTTTCTGGCAAATAGGAGAGAGCATGACCAGATAATTTTCGCATCTTTCGCATCTTTCGCATCACTGCCGATTTCCTTGATTGATCAGATAATTTTCGTCTTATCTGCATGGCTTGTCCGTTATCTGATAAATAATCGAAATTTCTCCAGATACGAGTATAGCCACTAAGGACCACTGTAGTAAAAGGACTCCTGCAGCCACAACTTCCTTTGCTACACAACTTCCTCACTCAGTTAATAATATGTAGCCATATTCAAACTTTGCACGCCTTTTGAGGGTTTAATCATGTTTCAGTGCATTGTAATAATCAGGTATTGAATGTTATTGCTTAGTACCAAGCTTCTATTGGTCAGTTTGTTAGCTGGCTGTATCAGTCAGATGTGAGCTTGGAGTTGGACTACTCTACTAATTGACCTAGATCACTAAGTAGAATGCCATTTTGCTCTTATAACTTATGTGCAGACATGCCGACTGTCAAGTACCTGCTGCTCTGCTCTTCACATGAAATATTAATCGCCTACTGAGAACTCCAAATGCATCGTAGAAAGCAAAAGGCACTAAGTGAAGCAAACTCGTGCTATATGTAAAAATCATTAGCCATGTCACTGCGCTATCGGAGTAAAGTACCATAATCTTCATTGAAATTGGCAAACATCACTAAAACCGGGGAAAATGTCAGCCAATGTCCAACATTCAGCTGCTAATGTGGTCCAAAAACCATCTTAATATCTGTATCCGAAGAAGCAACATCAAACTTTGAAAATTTGAAACTTTGAAATCAAAACTTTTTTCTGTGGTTTGTGAGTTCCGAGTCCTTCTACTACAGTGGTCCTTGATAACAACGTGTGAATCTGTTTTGTGTCTTCGTTCGCAGTCTTCGTCTCTCTGTCAATCAAGCCGCGTGAGAGAAAATAAGTTATTCCCAGGAAGCTGGGAAGCTGATGCCGATTCTACAGGCTTTCAAACGGGGCTTTGTTTGCCCCAGCTAAAAATCATTTGAATCACTTGCTAGCCGTGGCTGAATCAAGGAAGCAGCACTTCCTCCTCTTGCCACTTCCTCTCGCACAGAGTCGGGGAGACGCTGTGAGGATTCTTCTGCTGCAAGAAACTTTTCTTGGCTCATTCGATTCGATCTGGTAGCGATGCCAGTGGCACACAGGCTCTGCTTTTGCTGCTGTTTATTCTCAAGACTTTTTTCAAAAGTGCCTTTGTGCATTTTCATTTATTAAACTGCAGCATCTTGTAAACGGGAATCGATGCCCGTGGCTGCAAACAAGAACACAGAGGAAACGCGGAGCAGGGAAGGGTATGAAAGCCTATGATCTCTCATAGGCAGACCAAAAGGCGGACCTAGCGGCAGACAGCAACCCAAAGTGGGGCGAGGTCGAGGGAAACTGATGACAGTAGGGCGATGCCTAACACTAAACTAGCGGCTCATTTTATTGGCATGAAAAGTGGCTACAGCTCCGGAGCTGTCTGTGTTCAGTAACTAATACGAGTTAAAAAGACTACGTGCAACAATTTAATGCCAGTTTTCAATATCCAATATCTAATTCACATGCTTGCCAAGATATCGGTTCATTTCGATTTCGAATTTTGCGCATTTCAAAGATATCATGCATATGAATTTCTCAATCAAAAGAACGATTTCCAGGTTTGCAGAAAGATTGATTGGATGCAAAAACGGATACTTCAAAACGTTATTTTACGGAACTGTTTATTGCCAAATCGTTCTCAGGCTGTTTGGCCTCGAAGTCGCTTGTCCGTCCTTGCAAGACTCAGGTTTTGATGAACACAGCCCACTCCGGTCCGGTCAGGCTGGCTGGCGGGAAGGCGAACGGCAGCAGGCGGCAGGCGAGCAGCTGCTTGCAGAAGACGGCGCCGCTGCAGTTGGCTCTGGCGCTGCACTGGAGCAGGCAGTCCGCGTCAGACTGGGCAGCGGCCGGCCAGGACGAGTCCACGGTAGAGGTCACCGTGATGTCCTTCAGCACAGTGTAGGCATTGTTGCCTGGAAGTTTTGGTTCCAACAATAGCGTTCCGCAATGTTTCATTCGAAAATCTATGAGAACGGAGCAAGGCTAACTTACTTGGGTAGTGCAGAGCGAACACGGAGTTGATGAAGGAGTCTCCGCAAATCTGCTCTGGGTTTCCCGTACACTGCTTGTTGCACTTGCTTTCGCTGAGCTGTCCGTGGAGTCCGTAGGAGCTGCCGCAGAAGCACTGCCTGCCGACCTGCACGCCGAAGTAGGGGAAGCGGCCCAGAGAGCAGACGTTGCTGCAGAACTCGTGCGACATGTTGTCGACGCCTTGCACTAGGTTGCCAACAGCAATGCTGTACGGCCCCAGATTATTCAGTCCTTTCAGACCTGTCAGGTCTCTGTTCAAGTTATCGCCGTCTTGGTAGCAACCGACATAAGAGAAATGAGCCACCCTGCCAGCTGCACAGGTCAGGAGGGCGCACAGCAACGCCGACTCTAACAGTGAGATTCTCATTCTAATTCACGAATTACAACGGGTGCAAGCTATCGAATCTTAACAAACGGAGCTTGGAAGCCTTTCTCAGACGAGCGTCACCCTTTTATCATTTTGTGAGTACAGGCATTCAGGTTTTATCCAATTAGACGGGTTCTGCTCACGGAAGATTTTGTTGAAGAGCGGAAAACTTGGTTTCTTAGAAAAAAAATTGGGGCTGATTTTGGGCAAAATTTACGGTACAGAGACAAAAAATTTCATTTTTCCGGCGTAAAAATAGCGTAAGTTTTGATTTAAATCAGATCGGATGCTCGCTCATCTTGGTAGGATAGCATGCCAGTTTTATTGCTCTGTTAATCCTTGTAAAGTTTAATTTGTAGAAACAAAACTGATTTTTGTTATTTAAATTTTATTTACTTACTTTTACACGACTCAGGTCAAACTTTAGTCCCAAGTGCTGCCACCGAAGATCAGAAGGCTTTTATAAAACTGAAGGCGGTCAGTTGTACCTTGATATCACCAAAAGGAATATTTTAGTCAACACTTTAGAAGAAGCGTATTAAATGATTCCATATTTGAATAGATGAACATACATTAAATAGTGTACAATTAACTCATGAAAATTATACCCATAGTACAGACGTGTCATGTAAAATTTTGTCGTAACTTATTGGGTTTTGCTAATCAGGTGAGTAGCTGTAGTCAGGTGAGTAGCTGCAGTCAGGTGAGTAGCTGCAGTCAGGTGAGTAGCTGCAGTCAGGTGAGTAGCTGCAGTCAGGTGAGTAGCTGCAGTCAGTTGAGTAGCTGCAGTCAGGTGAGTAGCTGCAGTCAGGTGAGTAGCTGCAGTCAGGTGAGTAGCTGCAGTCAGTTGAGTAGCTGCAGTCAGGTGAGTAGCTGCAGTCAGGTGAGTAGCTGCAGTCAGTTGAGTAGCTGCAGTCAGGTGAGTAGCTGCAGTCAGGTGAGTAGCTGCAGTCAGGTGAGTAGCTGCAGTCAGTAGCTGCAGTCAGGTGAGTAGCTGCAGTCAGGTGAGTAGCTGCAGTCAGGTGAGTAGCTGCAGTCAGGTGAGTAGCTGCAGTCAGGTGAGTAGCTGCAGTCAGGTGAGTAGCTGCAGTCAGGTGAGTAGCTGCAGTCAGTAGCTGCAGTCAGGTGAGTAGCTGCAGTCAGGTGAGTAGCTGCAGTCAGGTGAGTAGCTGCAGTCAGTAGCTGCAGTCAGGTGAGTAGCTGCAGTCAGGTGAGTAGCTGCAGTCAGGTGAGTAGCTGCAGTCAGGTGAGTAGCTGCAGTCAGGTGAGTAGCTTCAGTCAGGTGAGTAGCTGCAGTCAGGTGAGTAGCTGCAGTCAGGTGAGTAGCTGCAGTCAGGTGAGTAGCTGCAGTCAGGTGAGTAGCTGCAGTCAGGTGAGTAGCTGCAGTCAGGTGAGTAGCTTCAGTCAGGTGAATAGCTTCGCTTCGTGGTGCGTTCTATGCAATATCTCGAGCAGCGTAGAGCTGACTGCTGAATGACGTGGCGCATCTGCCTTTGTTTTACGGAGTGATCTACAGCGCATTGCCGTGACCGTGGCGCCCATGTGACTGCAAGACATGGAGAAAATTTGTCAATTTCTACTTCCGACCAGAAAACTTTCTCGGGGCTATCTAAACCCAACTCTTTCTCTGATTAGTGCTATTCCTGTAGCTTTGAGACAATTCAAGAAGGAAGTCTCTGTCTCTTTGTTTCAGCGCTTCTTTTGTGTTTTTCAACTCGCTTTCTTTGCATGCCCCGGGCATGAGAAAACTTTCTCTCGGGAAGTCAAAAAAACTCGTTTGTATCGGCTTCTAACATGAAGGCTGTTGGTTTGGTTGAGGCAAAAACGCTTCTCCTTGCGGGATGTTTAAAACAAAAGAAACTTCCTCCTGCTCTCTCTCACCTTTAGATAGAGATTGACTGGGGTTTTAGCTTCTCTATCAGCATGACTCTTCCATTCTCCACCGAGTTGGGAGGCGAAAATGAAGCACATAGGCTTTTTGAAGCTGCTATGCGGTTTTAATAAATTGCATGGTTCTTGTTTTGTTGTTTAATTTATTTGTTATATATGGCAATTTAGTTTAAACAGCAATCTAGTGCCCCCAATCTAGTGCTCCTAAGCAAGGAGCAAATTTTTTCATAAACCACCTTATTCGAGTAAAATTGTCACGGACAAAGATGTTTGCTATGAATCTCTTTTTTCTAAAAGTAACAAAAAGACAATAAAATAAAGCCTTCAAAAAGAATACAGGGATTCCCCCCAAATAGAAAACATCCCCAAGACAAGATAGCAAGCATCCCCCAGATAGCAAGCATCCCCCAGACAGCAAGCATCCCCCAGACAGCAAGCATCCCCCAGACAGCAAGCATCCCCCAGATAGCAAGCATCCCCCAGACAGCAAGCATCCCCCAGACAGCAAGCATCCCCCAGACAGCAAGCATTCCCCAGATAGCAAGCATCCCCCAGATAGCAAGCATCCCCCAGATAGCAAGCACCCCCCATATAGCAAGCACCCCCCAGATAGCAAGCATGCACCACAGACAGCAAGTAGCTAGTGCAACTATTTCCTCGGCTAATGCAATAATTGCTTTCTCAGGTAGTGCAATAATCCATGTCTCAGCTAGTGCAACAGTTCTTTTTCAGCCAGTGGACTAATTCCTTTCTCATCTAGTGCAATTATTCTTTACTCATCAAGTGCAATAATCCTTTACTTATCAAGTGCAATAACCCATGCCTCAGCTAGTGCAATAATCGATGTCTCATCAAGTGCAATAATCGATGTCTCATCAAGTGCAATAATTATAGTCTAGCAATTTTACGATCCTTATTCACATTTTATGCAGAACAATATGCATGCATTGTTTTTAGGATCGTCAAGCAGCATAACAATGCAAAGAATCAGCGGTCGCAGCACGTGACAACGATTTGTCTATGGCTCTCGCCTACCGGCGCTCGCAAGACAATCGTTGTCACGCACTGGGACGGCTGATTAAGTAACTGAGTGCAAATAAATGGCAACTGATGGATATATCAAAAAGTCCCATTTATACAAGTGCCTATGGCAAAAATGCTTTCGCGTTCTTTCCTTCTTTTGTGCTTCGGCATTTATTGCCTTTGCACTGGTATGAACGGGGAATATATAACATTTATCCATTGTCTCATCAAATGCAATAATCCTTTACTCACCAAGTGCAATAATCGATGTCTTAGCAAGCGCAATAATCCTTTACTCATCAAGTGCAATAATTCATGTCTCAGTTAGTGCAATAATCCTTTACTCACCAAGTGCAATATAATACTTTCTATGGTCAAGTCTGTTTCGGATACGCTGATAAATAGAGTTGAGCCATAGATAAAATTCCATGATAAGACAAGACGTGTTCACTTTAATCTTAGGAGGGACGATACAGAGTTTTGTTAACACTCTGATCTGCTTACTAATTCTAGAGAATGCTGAACTTAAGCAATCTGCCTGACCAAATGGTCTCCGGCCTATCAACAGACCATCGCTAATGAGCGTTGCGCGGAGGAACATCGAGCTACGAAGGCTACGCCAATCATCGTGGTAAACTTCAATGGAACGTTTCAAAACTGCACGTTTAATGTATCTGGTATATATCTGAGTAGGTCTGGGTATAGGGGCGCCAGCACCGGGGGCGCCAGCACCGGGGGCGCCAGCACCGGGGGCGCCAGCACCGGGGGCGCCAGCACCGGGGGCGCCAGCACCGGGGGCGCCAGCACCGGGGGCGCCAGCACCGGGGGCGCCAGCACCGGGGACGCCAGCACCGGGGGCGCCAGCACTAGAAACGCCTGCACTAGCATTCATATTTTCATCCAATCAGACGGGTTCTGCATACGGGGCAATTATGTAAAAAAACGAGAAACTTTGTTTCTTAGAAAAAATGGGGCTGATTTTGGGCAAAAGTTCATGACCCTGGAGGATCAGCACCCTCCATGACCCTGGCAGGATCAGCACCCTCAATAGGGTACGGTGACAGGAAAATTTCATTTTTCAGCGCAAAAGTAGCGTCAGTTTTAATTGAAAGCAGATCAAATGCTCCCTCATCTTGGTAGCATAACTTGCATGTTTTATTGCTGCATTGATTCTTGTAAAGTTTTGTTTGTGAAAACAAGAGAATTGCTATATTTTTTATTTACTTACTTACTGTGAGAACATGACTTGAGCTCAAACTTTAGTCTCACGTGCTGCCACCGGGGATCAAAAGGCCTTCAGTGCGGTCAGTTATACCTTGCTATCACCAAAAAGAATGTTTGAATTCAACACTACAAGAAATGTAAACCAAATTATTACACAAGGAGAAACGCGTTAATATTGTACCATGTAAAGTGACATGCCTGACTTTCTAACCACAAGGCATGTACACTTTCTGTGCCTTGAGGTTAAGGGTTGGATGGGGAATCAAAACTGGAGGTGACGGCAGCGTAGATTCGAAAATAAAAAAAATCCGGCTTGCAGACATCATGGCAGTGTGAGTAGGCCTAGAACTATTGCCAATTTTAATCGGTCAAAATATTTTATGTATTATTCCAGTAGATCAGATCACCGAATACGTTTCTGCTGAAATGCGTTTTACTAACTGCAAATTCCTTTCGTAAATAGGGTTCATCAGCACTGTGTTTTTTTTATATATTTGAGCGAAGCCACCAAGTGAGCACACACTGCTGCAGAGCTCGTGCGACATGTCTGTGTTGCTCACACACCTGCTGCTAACGATTTCGAATTCGCCTATCCTTGCGACACCGCTTAGCCCGTTCAAGTCTCTAACTCAACCAGTGAAGTCCACGTAGCAGCCAACGTAGGAGAAGCGGACGACCCTGCGTGCCTCGCAGGTCAGGAGGGTGCAGACGAGAACTGGCAGTTTCGGCAGCCAAAGCATGCTTTGAGCTGCTCAACTGCAAGCTACTCGGCTGGAGCGCGCGAGTTTGAGCATTTAAAGTTGAGCAGCTGTACGCTCATCACGGACTACTTCATTGTCGTTTATTTAAGTAGTCTGTGACGCTCGTACAGCCGCAAGGAATTGTTCTGCTGTCCAATGGCGTCGCAGCTTCCATTTAATCTGGCTAAGATTAGTCTTCTAAAGTTTCCGCAAACAATCAGGACAGTAAAAATTTTTAATTTTGCAAATATTCTTTATTTTAGATAGTGCGATTGATTCTCACGTAGTTGGACCTCTTTCGCCGCCCGCTTATTGCAAAGTATTCAAGATAAAACGGCAGTTCTCTGTCGCTCTAGCTACATCCCGACATCCCGAGTATGATTTGAAAGTTTATTATTCTACTTTTAGTAAAATAAAATGCAACAAAAAGTAACACATTAAAGCTCACAATTTACCTTCCGCGGCTTCAATAATACTCCAGTATCTTGCCTTACTCTGCTGCGCACTGATCATTGAGTGTTGAAGTGGCAGCTTTTGAGTCTCTCCAAAACATGGACCTTTTGTCCTTCATCCGACTGGGCAGCTTGTTGGCACAAATATCCCAGCCGAGCGTCTGCCTTCTGTACTTTATCTCATTTTGGTTGGCTCATAATTGTCATCTCAACCCCGGTTTTGAATCTCTGAATCCGTGGGCCAAGCGGTGCGATAGAGCATACAGGGTGCAGTTCTGAGTCATGTGGGTCCTTGCTGGCCTTCTCCTGGTTGCGAGTGCTCAAAAATCCCGCAATCTCATGCGCCAGGACGCACCCACACAGAATTAATACGCGACTGGACTCACTGGTGCAGCTGTCCTCAGCGGGGCGCCGTTCAAGCTATCGTCCTACCGACTCAACTTCGTACGCGAGTACCGTTGGTTTCGGGTAGCCGATCGCCGATAAAAATGGAAGCTGAGCACCTGCATCGCTTAGTATGACATGCGTGGGACACTGCAAGAATACTCAAGTTCGGTGGAGGAGCGTTGAATGAGACTCAATTCAAAACAATGGCATGTTTTGATAATGTCAACGACTGATCGTAATTTGCATGCACGCATGTGGGTAATAAGGCTTCCAACTAGCCACATTGCGATGGACTGTCAATAAATCTTTCCCACCAATCCAACATCCCAAATAACTCTGAAGGATCATCGATCTCATTTGTATCTGTAATTTCACTGAAATAAACTGGAGTATAATTTTAAGTTTTGTGCTCTTAGCAACGCTCTTTCTTTTGCTTTAAATTTATGGGGTTGTAATGGTTTTGAAAGTTTGCAGCCGTTAAAAAGCAGATTCTTTCTAAAATTCTTCTTTATTTCTCTCGATTCTTCTTTCTATTTGCTAAAGTCGGCACATTTGCGTTAAAGTCTAAATTTGTAATTCAAGAATGGTATCAACTAACTGTTTAAGTTCAATCAACCAGTTGTGCTATTGTTCAAGCTGGATAAGATGGTGGATTTTTAGTCAGTGTGCATACCATCAGCAGGTTTTCACACAGCCACTTTCTTATGAAACCAACTTGTCTAATTGCTGACACCAATATCAGGTTCATGTGTCCTCTAATTAGTTTGCAGTGGCCTCTGCAATGTGGCCTTTAGCTAAAAGATATCCATAGCTAAAAGTGCATTTTCATCTCTATCTAGCTGGAAGCGACACTGCTCGGGTTTTTCCCAGAATCCAACGGTAGCACCTGCCAGACATTAATCCTACATTGCACGCACAAAGGGGAGATCTGTTAACTGTCAGGCAGACATTGTACTATTTGAATTCCAAGTGCTCATTAAATTTTGGCTGAGAGGCAGAGCCAGCATCAATCATTTTCAACTGCATCAAAATCGTCCTACTAAGTCCTATAGTTAAAGCTCTGTCTGAATTTACTCTTTTGTGCTTCTCACAGAAGCAGTTATTTGCCATTACGAGCTAAATAGATTTTTTTGAGAAACTTCGCACCTGCATTTCCGATTCTCAGGGAATTCTTACGCTGAGAAGATTTGACGGGCCATACAGCTTCCAATGCTTCCTCATTCAAGCTTGTAAACCGTAAATCTTTCCCATCCGCAATAAAATGCGTGAAATGTTGGCACAGCTGTTCTGAATCTGTTGAAACTCGCTTTTTAACTGACTGCAGAACAAATGGCAGCTCTCGCTTCTCTGCAAGATCATCGTATATTGTAGTGATTACCGGGCCGCGCACTGAGTGGCGGACTTGACTTGACTGTTTTCAGGTGACCTAGCAACAAAATATCCCATGTCTCAAATTGTTAAAGACCATAAACGACTAAATTTATGGGGTGATGAATGTCTGCGTTTTTTCTATCCTCAAAAGCACGAGTAGGAGTAATTGGAATCTTTAGGTATCATAAAATACGAAAGTGAAGAATAACAACATCAAAACTTTTGAAATTCGTGCATTCGAGCGTTGGAAACTCGGAGCAATAGTACTAGTAATTTACTTGTAGAAATTTAAATACACTGTATTTTGTAAAAAGTTTTTTCCTTAAGCCTTACAAGTCCTCATGGTTCACCCTATAGCTAGCACTACATGCAGCTCCAGAAGCCACAGAAGTACGCGTACGAGCATCTGCAATTTTACAGACGATGTCACAAAAAACCAATCCTGTGTGTGCTTTCTGACTTGTCAGGGGGGGGGGGGTTGTCACTGACTATTGGCTGGCTGACTATTAAAGGCACGTTCACACTGCCATCAAAAAACGACCAAATTTCTTGTGATTACAGAACTTGTACATCAAATTTGATTCCTTTTGTACATTGGTCGTGTGATTTGGTGGCTCGTTTGATGGCAGTGCGAATGAGCCTTAAGCTTTAACTCACTCTGTGCCCTGCTTAACGTGCCAAGCGTGCACTCCACTCATGCGTAAATCAATGCGTACATAATGTACTTTTACACCAACTTTTATCAATAACTAAAATATAGTTTTATACCACTTCGTATTTAAATAATTGCATCTAATTTTCTTCGGTGTGTTTTACTTACTCAGCAAATATAACAGTCCGCTGTATTGCTATCGCTCCAACTGAAACAAGTCTTACCGGCGTCGCGTCACTTTCCTTGACAATGGCGCTCACCAAGAGACAGGGGCACCCACCAAGAGACAGGGGCGCCCAACAAGAGGCAGGGGGCACCCACCAAGAGACAGGGACGCCCAACAAGAGGCAGGGGACACCCACCAAGAGACAGGGGCGCCCAACAAGAGGCAGGGGACACCCACCAAGAGACAGGGGCGCCCAACAAGAGGCAGGGGGCACCCACCAAGAGACAGAGGCGCCCACCAAGAGACAGGGGCACCCACCAAGAGACAGGGGCGCCCAACAAGAGGCAGGGGGCACCCACCAAGAGACAGGGGCGCCCAACAAGAGGCAGGGGGCACCCACCAAGAGACAGGGGCGCCCAACAAGAGGCAGGGGGCACCTATGAAGAGACAGGGATGCCCAGCAAGGGCCCTATTCTTTGCGCCCCTGAGAGTTGCGGACCCTCAAATTAAAATTATTGCGTACGCCACTGTGTCCGGTATACTGACATAGGTTTCGTAGACACATCGACTTTTGTTCAATCGTTTTGAATACAAGTTTTCTGTAAAAAGCTATAGTGAGCAACTCACTGGGCTTCAAGTAGTTCAAAGCGAACACCGAGTTTCGATAAGGAGCTCCACAATTTTGCAGCGCGTTGCCAGTGCACGGACTGTTGCAGTCGCTCGGGTCTCCAGAGCCCTGCGACCCGAAGAAGTTGCCGCAGAAGCACTGGTCGCCATCCTGCACGCCGAAGTACAGAAACTTTCCCAGTGAGCAGGCGCGGCTGCACAGCTCGAGTGACATGCTGCTGCTGCTGTGTATTAAACAGCTTGCTGGATCCATGGAAAATGGACCCAGCCGGATGAATCCTGCAACTCCTGTCATGTCTCTGGCATTATCCGTGTAGTCCGCGTAGTAGCCCTCGTAGGTGCAACTGACCACCCTGCAGGTCGCGCAGGTCAGCAGAACGTGAAGAAAAATTTATACTTTCAAAGCGAATGACATGTTGCTTGAATTGAAAGGTTTTGTTTTTTTCGCTTCTAAAATTCAGTTTACACTAGGTAAGTAGACTGGAACCATGTCGTTTTATTTGTGTTGAATGGACTCTGTAACAGCCAATGAGATTGTTCATGATTCATTCATATGCTTGCCACTGAAATATTCTCACGACCAACACATTCTCAAACACGGCCAATTCTGCAATATGAGGAACTTTCTGCTAATCCTTAAATTTTACGGTCTAGGTGACAGTTAACAGTTAAATTTAATTTTTTGCCTTGATAGGATGTTACTTGGCAGACCCCTCGTTTAGAACCAAGCAGCTGGTCCACACCAGCATCACTTTGATCAGTCATAAAATCACATGATTGGTGTGCGAAGGAATGCAATCTCTACCTATAAAAATCAAAACTCTGTCTGTCTGTCTGTCTGTGGACAAATTACTTCGCTATGGACTCCCAAACCGCTCAACCAAATGACACCAAACTTTACACCCACCCTAAACTTACTACGGAGAATGTCTTAGGCTACCTTTAAATTTCCTAGACTCAAGTCTTCCTACCTAAAAGTACAAAAAACTGCTCAAAATGCGCGATTTTTTCACTTAATCCTCCATAGCGCCGCTCCACTTCTACCGATTCTCTTCAAATTTGACACAGATAATCTTTAACTATTTTGGCACAATCATGTAAAATTTCGAGTCTCAAAGTTAATCCTGAGCGGTGCTGTGCACTTTTAAAGTTAGGCTGTTTTTTTCAGCGTAGCAACCACCCCAACCTCCGCCCGCCTGCCTCTCTTTCCCGATACCGATCTGGGCCCAGATGTGTAAAAGGGTTTCAAAATTGACTAACTTTCAGCTGCCATAAGTTTGCTCCACGTAAAGCGATTGACTTCAAACTTGACACAATTCTTCATTGACTCATTCTCTATCTAAATGTAAAGTTTCAACTCTGTAACTCAACCGAAAAAGAAACTGTAAGCATGTGAAGTTTGTCTGCTTTTTCTGTTGTTTGTGCCACTCACTCACTCATTCCCCCAGAGCCAGACGAAGGGTCAGGCGATAGGGCTCAATGTACATAGCGAATGTACAGTGTTTTGGAATAACTTTTTAATAGCCTTCTCTGTACCCCCGCGAGTGGAGAGCCTACGTTTAGCCATAACAGTTTAGTGAGAAATTCTAACCACTGCCCTCCCCTCTGTATAGGCAAACTCTGCAGCAGTTTAACAGTGGATGGCAATTGGTAAATCGAGGCAATCCAGCATGGTTTGTAAAAGCGAAATATTTATGAAAAGGCGATGCGATGCAATGAAATACAACCCTACTAAATTAGGCACACCATGGAAATTTTAAGTTTCTCTTAAAGTTTCTCTTAAACTTTGAAATTTAAATGGCCTAAGAAATGCGTATTTCCTTGGTTGTTAGACTGATGCAGACTGCAGTGGAGCTGAAGATTCACAAATTCCTTTCAGGGCTGCAAATTGGCAAGAAAGATGACGTGATCAAAGCATGAGAATAACGATGAGAGTAGCACGTCCCACAAACTGGCTTTCGAAGCAGGGATCGGCAGACTTTTACTTCAAAAGCCAGATAAAGAATCCAGCTTATGTGCGGGCCAGATGAGAGTGGAAAGGAGAAGGAATAGACTATTAGAAGAGAGGAGAGGCGAGACGGGGATAAGAGAAAACATGGAAGATAAGAGGAGAGACAAGTGGTGAGGAGAGAGCAGAGAAGAAGGGAGGAAGAAGCGAGAGGAGGGGAGAAAGGAGGGAGAGGAAAGAGTAAAGGTGAGAAGAGGGGAGATATGAGACAGAGGATCGATGAGAGGAGAGTAGAGAAGAGTGAGAAGAGAGTAGAGATGAGAGAGCAGAAAGAAGATGACAGAGGTCAAGAGGAGAGGAGAGATTAGAGAGGAGAGAGTAGAAAGGATAGAAAAGAGAGGAGATAAGAGAGTGAGAGAAGGGGTGAGAAGAGAAGAGATAGAGATAAGATAGGGGTGTAAGAAGAGGGGAGAAAGGAGAGATGAGAGAGTAAAGGGAAGAGGAGGAAAGAGGAAAGAGATGAGATTGTAGAGATGAGACAGATGAAAGGAGAGATGAGAGAGTAAAGATGAGAGATGAAAAAGGTGAGAGGAGAGTGCAGAGAGACGAGAGAAGATAATAGAGGAGAGAGAGTATAGAAGAGGGAAGAGAAAAGAAGAGAGGAGTAAGGAAAGAGAGGAGTCAGAAGAGGTGAAAGAGAAGAGTACAGAGGAGATAAGTGAGAGAACGTATTAGAGAGTAAAGATGACAGATGAGAGAGCAGAGATGAGGGTGAACAGACGAGAGATGGGAGAGTAGAGAGAACAGAGGAGAGATAAGAGAGAAGAGATTACAGTGACTAGAGGAGAGAGGAGAGAGGGAGAGAGAAGAGGAAATAGGAGAATGAAGAGGGGAGAGAGTAGAGGAGAAGAGAGATGGGAGAGGAGAGATGAGAGAGAGAGAGAGAGAGAGAGAGAGAGAGAGAGAGAGAGAGAGAGAGAGAGAGAGAGCGCAGAGCAGAGAGAAACGAGAAGAGATAAGAGAGAAAAGATAAAATAAGAGAAAGGAGAGATAAAAACGCAGACAAGAGAGAAGAGAGGTGAGGGAAGAGACGAGTGACGAGGGGAGAGAGAAGAGATAAAACAAGAAAAGAGATGAGAAGAAAGAGAGAGAGGAAAGAGGTGAGAGAAGAGACGAGAGAAGAGGGGAGAGAGGAGAGAGAGAGGAAAGAGGAGAGAGGAGAGAGTTAAGAGAAGAGAGAAAAAGAATAGAGAGGAGAAGGAATTGACGAGAGAAGAGGGGGAGAGAGGAGAGAGAGGAGAAGAGAGAAAACGAAAAAGTAGAGAGGAGAGAGGAGAGGAGAGAGAAAAGAAAAGGGAAGAGATGAGATAAGAGATATGAAAGAGAAGAGAGATGAGGGAAGATACGAAAGAAGATAGGAGAGAGGAGAGGAGAGAGAAAACGAAAGAGTAGAGAGGAGAGAGGAGAGGAGAGAGAAAACGAAAAGTAGAGAGGAGACAGGAGAGAGGAGAGAAGAGAGAAGAGAGAAGAGATAAGAGAGATGAAAGAGAAGAGAGATGAGGGAAGATATGAGAGAAGAGAGGAGAGAAGAGAGAGGAGAGAGGAAACAGAAGAAACGATAGAAATTTTAAAGGATCCAAGGGACATAGGGAGAGTCAGGGAGAGGCCAGAGTTTGCCAATACATGTTTTAGAGTCAGACAGACATTGCCTGACATTCTGTGAAGTAACCCAGCCAACAATATCAATGTTTGCTTCAAATCCTAATTTTACACTAATGTGTTCATTTTATGTCTACCTCTATCCTACTAACTATTAACAAGTTTTTGTTTGTGTATGACCTTAGATTTCAGAATACATGCAAAAGTAGTTCCGGGGATTGGAATTCCCCGGGTTCAAAATCCGCGGGTTTCAACAGCTTGTAATATGTACAAGCTGCTCAGCTGGTCAAGAAACAAGTCGTTCATTCGATCGCGGCGGTGTTGGTGAAAGAATCTTAAAAGCATTAGACCGTTAATTAGCCACAAGGAAAGGCACTTCCGATTTGAATTGCTCGATCAGAACTGCCTCAAAGTGCTTTCAAACGTTTTTACACTCAAAATTTGAGTATTCACTAAAATAAGTGTAGGTTCTGCATAGGTCTGGGTACTAGTTCTGCATAGGTCTGGGTATTGTTCTGCATAGGCCTGGATACTGGTTCTGCATAGGTCTGGGTATTGGTTCTGCATAGGCCTGGGTACTGGTTCTGCATAGGTCTGGGTACTGGTTCTGCATAGGCCTGGGTACTGGTACTGGTTCTGCATAGGTCTGGGTATTGGTTCTACCAGGCGCCTGCTCTCTAGGCAGATTCTCGTACTTCAGCGTGCATGTCGGCAAGCAGTGCTTCTGCGGCAACTCGTTCAGATCTCAAGGCAACACCAGCGGCTGCAACCAGCCGTGCTCTGGCAACTCGATAGTCCTACATGCTAAAAATGATATTTTAAAAAACATTCAAACCAATAACCCACGTTGCAGATGCAGAGGAAAAGATCGTGTTTCGCAAGTTGTATTGGGCTTGGCTTAGCTTCTTTTGTTTATATTCAGATCGGTTGTCCAACATTGAATTGGATTGGATTGCTCAGGCTTGAGTGTTTTTATGAGCTACATTTTAATCAACCGCACTAACTATCACGAGACTTAGGCAATGTAACAGGACTAGTAACTGCAGGGATAGCTACTCGTATTTTTTATGTTTCCAAAGTAAAAATCTCAAGTTATTTATCGTTCATTGTTCTTCTTCTCCATGCCGACACCGTCTTGTCGCAAGAGTCAAGCCCGTTTCGCGCTCAGCCACGCTGGTAGAGAGTCCAGTCGGGTCCGGTCAGGCTGGCTGGTGGTAGGCGAACGTCAGCAGGTGCAGGCGAGCAGCCGCTGGAGAAAACGGCGGCCTGGCAGTCGGCTCTGGCGCTGCAATGGAGCAGGCAGTCCGCGTCAGAATGGGCAGCGGCCGGCCAGGACGAGGTTTTGGAGCTGTCGGTCTTGACGAAGAGGCTGTTGTCCTTCTGAACCAGGTAGCAACGGTCTGAAATAGAGAAGTTTAGTGCCACATTTTCTTCATCCTGTTTTGATTGAGAAATTATTTCTGACCATGGATTAATACCTCCCGTCACTCACAGGGGTAGCTAAGAGCGAACACCGAGTTTCGGTAGGGAGCTCCGCAGATCTGCGATGAGTTTCCTATGCACGGTCTGTTGCAGTCGCTCTCTTTGCCTTTGCCCTGCGATCGATTGAGTTGCCGCAGAAGCACTCGACACCAACCTGCACCCCGAAGTACGAGAATCCGCCCAGAGAGCAGGCGCTGCTGCAAGCTCGAGAGTCATGCTTGCTCTTATGGAAGGGTCGTTTGACCGAATCTCAAACGGACCCAGACTGGGTGACTCCAGTCAGTCCGTCCAAGTCTCTGGCCTTGCCCGTGTAGTCCACGTAGCAACCCACGTACGAGTAATTGACAAACCTGCAGGTCGCGCAGGTAGCCAGAGCGCCGAGTAAAATCGAAATTCGCGATAGCTGCTCCATGCTGCTTTAGGCTTTGTTTTTTTTCTTCTCTGCTTATCGCATAATGGGGTTTATAGCCTAGGATGAAACTAAACCTTTAAACCCCGTCATCCAATCAATCGGCCGTGTGTTTTTGCTAGTTTTATCCTGGACGAATCCGATACAAACGCACAGCAGTTTAATTCGAATACTGTAACAGTTGTGCTACTATGCAAATGCGCATACGCAACGGACTTCCATTGCGACAGTAATAGTTCTCAAACTATTATGGTGAGTCACTCATTTTCCGATGCTATCCAAACCATGTTTGCAATGCTCTACTGAGTTTCTCGCTGCCTTCGAGACACTAGTATTTTCAATGAGCTTTACTTTTGCGTGAGCGGGCAGACGGCCCGGTGCAATGCAAGGAGTGCCCGTCACTCTTCAGAGTGTTGACGAAATCTTCGTGATGTTTAGATTCAGACCTGCGATATTAGCAGGCATGTCTGACAGTGCTTCACTTTCGCCCCATGATTTACCAAAGCTAAGCGAAGGCTGCTGCAGCATATCGACTGCATGGCATGGATAGGAATGTTGGGGTGGATCGGAGCTGCTGTGTTGAAGTGGCAGCTTTTGAGTCTCTCCAAACCATGGACCGTTTGTCCATCATCCGACTGGGCAGCTCTTTTGCAAAAATAACCTAGTTGAGCGTCTTTCCTTTGTTTCTATCTCATTTTGATTGAATCCTGATTTATTCTCAAGCCCGCTTCCGAATCTCTGAATCCCTGGGCTAAGCGGTGCGGTACTTTGAGGCGGGTTTTTGCTGGCCTTCTCCTGGTTGCCAGTGCTCACAAATCCCGCAATCTGATGCGCCAGGACGCACACCAAACAACTTTCGTTTGCTTCTGAACAAACAGATTCCGTCTTCCTTTTTCGTTATTTCTCTCGATTATTCTTCCTATTTGCTAAAGTCAGCTTTTTGTGTGAAAGTCCAAAGTTGTAATTGGAAAATTCGGATCACTTCAACGTGTCGGACATTGTTCAGACTGGGTAAGTGTGGACTTTTTAGCCGGCTCATAAAACTAAATTTTCTAATCGTTGACGCCAATATCGGGTTCAAGTGCTATGTAATGAGGTTATGTTGTCATAGTAACAATTGCTTCTGAACCACGACTATTCTTGTTAGCTACGCTTCTGATTGCTATATAATTCTGCCTCTCTCTTACGAGTCGTAAACTAAGCAAAGTCCTTGCCTGCGTCTGTACCGCACTCGTTTCAGAAATATTTTTTTTCCATTCTCAACTTCATGCATTCCCGTGTCTTAAGCTCTACTGAGCAAATATTCATTAAAAGAAAAGTTTCCCGGGTAGACACACCTGTGGTGGGATACATATCCTGAGAAATTCGGAGACATCCATAGCTAATACTCGTAGTGCATTTCACACTATCCAGCTGGTGTGTTACTGAAGCGATAATGCTTGGTTTATCCCACAGAATCCAACGGTCTCCTGGCATAAATCCTATATATTGCAGTTTACTGTCAGGCAGACACTGCTATTAAATATCTGATGGCTCATTAAGCTTTAAGTGAGAGGCAGAGCCGGCATCAATAACTTTTTACTGCATCCCAGTCGGTTCTAGTCAAGGCTTTGCCTTCTTTTTTCTTTTTTTCTGTTTCTTTTGTGCTTCCACCGCTGCTGCGGATATTTTCCATTAATTTGAATTTTCTCGAAAAGCTTCGAACCTGCTGTTCAAATTCTCAGGCAATTCTGACTGGTAATGTGACAGCCACACAGCTTCCAATGTTGCCTCATTCGAGCTGGTAAACCGAAAATCTTTCTGATCTGCATTGAACTTCCTGAAGTGGCCTGAGCTGCCTGAGTCTATCGAAAGGAGATTTCTTTATCATACTGCAGAAGCAATGGCAGCTTTAACTTCTCTGTCAGATCATCCCACTGCCATCAAAATTGTTATCGCATCAATCAGTTACGGATTAGAAGTTAAAGGGCGAAATCATAAAAAAATCTTAGAACTTATTTTGATGTGCTTCAATGCCCAAATTTGAACGACTTCCAGAGCTCAAAGAAATCTCTGCTGATAATCCCATTCAGCAACGTGAACCTTTGCGCATGTATTCTCGGATCGAAGCTAAAATTGCTGAAAAAGACAGATTTCATTGCCATTTCCCAGTGGTATTATTTCTTAATGCCAAAAACAATAATCTTTTGACAACTTTCCCAAACTTTTTATTGATTGACAAGCGGAACTGATCGCAACAGAACTGCAAAGATCAGAAGGGCCACGCAACTTCACAGTTTCAGGCTGACCATGCCAGAATGTTTCGTCAAGTGCTTTGTATCTCAGCCGCGCTGGTAGAGAGTCCAGTCGGGTCCGGTCAGGCTGGCTGGCGGGTAGGCGAACGCCAGCAGGCGGCAGGCGAGCAGCCGCTTGGAGAAAACGGCGGCTAGGCAGTCGGCTGTGGCGCTGCACCGGGCCAGGCAGTCCATGACGGATGGGCAGCGGCCGGCCAGGACGAGGTCTTGCTGGTCTCCACAGTGAGGATCGAGTGCTTGATCATCTTGTAAAAGTTTTTGTCTGAAACAGATTGTGGTTGAGATGTGTTTCAGAAAGGACCACCTGTACATAACCCTGAAAGTCAATCGTCGCAAGAACAAAAGCTACTCACTCGGGTAGGTCAGAGCGAACACCGAGTTTCGCCTTGGAGCTCCGCAGATCTGCGATGAGTTTCCTCTGCACTTGGTGCTGCAGTCGCTTTCGTTGGCTTTGCCCTGAGATCCGAAGGAGTTGCTGCAGAGGCACGCTTTTCCAACCTGCACCCCAAAGTAGGCGAAGCCGCCAAGTGAGCACACACTGCTGCAGAGCTCGTGCGACATTTCGGTCTTGTTTATCCACTTTCTGAAGGTGATTTCGTACTCGCCAATCCTTGTGACACCGCTTAGCCCGTTCAAGTCTCTGACTTCACCATTTAAATCCACGTAGCAACCAACGTAGGAGAAGCGGACGACCCTGCATGCAGCGCAGGTCAGGAGGGCGCAGATAAAAACTGGCAGTTTCGGCACCCGAAGCATCTTTCAGCTGCTCAACTGCAAGCTACTCGGCTGGAGCGCACAAGTTCCAGCTTTTATAGTTGAACAGCTGTACGGCCGCAGAGAATTGTTTCGCTCGCCCAATGGCATCGCAGCTTCCATTTAATCTGGCTTAGATTAGTCATCTAAATTTTCTGCAAACCGATCGGGCCAACATATGTTTTTGAATTTGCAAATCTTCGTTATTTCAGGTGCTTTCAGATATTTTCAATAGAGTTAAACGTGTTGCAACAGTGAGTAATAGTGATTAGTGTGTACTTGAGCTAATGGAACTTTAGTAAGCATGTCTAGCACCGCACTGTCGATATTTTGAATGTAATTAGATTTCTCTTGTTAAGTAAGAGTAGTTCAGTCTCATTCGACTCTGTTACTTTTAAGACAATCAAATAAGATTCTCCTAATAGAATATAGGTACTTGCGACAAAAATGTTGAACAAATCTGGATTATTTATGCAGTATTTAGGTTGGAGCCTCAAACAAGCTTGCATCTGCATCTCATATTCAAGTCACATGTCAACAGACGTTTGCTTCACCAACGAGCGTATTGTCTTAAACAACAATGGAGGGCTGAAAACATTGACCGAAATGATGGAGAGGTTTTCTAGTCTCAGTTTTCGAAGATATTTTTAAGAACTTCATCCAAGTTAAAGTAAAAACTGTGGAAATTTTCGAAACCTACTGACTCGTCCCCGTCCCCGCGAGTATTCAAGGCAGACCCTAGGGCTGCTGGACTGAACTGGGCTCCGACGCTGGCTACCCATCCAGTGGTTTTTGCCGAACTTGGGTATGCGGGTCTGGCTCAAACCTGGACCAGGGGAGCAAGGGATTTGCAGTTCCCCGGATAAACTGGAAAGAAGCATGGCACCCTTATGCCAGATGTTTGGTGCGATTTCACAGCAGTTTTTGGCACCACTGTCCCCAGTTTTAGCATTTACCAAACAAATACTTCTGATTTTGCGCTGACGGGCCTCTCGGTGTCGGTCCTCTTTGTTTTCAGCACTCTTTGTTTTCAGCCCTCTTTGTTGTTGGGGCCCCTGTAGCTAGCGTGCCTTGATGCTGGCACCCCTTGCCTTAGAAGGTGCTTCAATGATAGCGTCCCCGAGGTGGCGCCTCTAGTATTGGCCCCATAATATCCTCATGACGCGCCCCCATGCTGTCTACCATCTATTCAAGTAGCCCTATTGATTAATCAAAATTTTGATACATTTCACTCTTTAGAGATTCAATAGCATACAGTATCTAGCTGAGTGGGATTCGTACATTCAACGCTAGTGCTGCAATTTAAACATAAGGGACGTGGTTAGTACTCCGTAAAATAGGCTTGTGTCACATGGCGCACCGAAGGCACCGGATTTACAGCCATCCTGGGGCTGTTGGACGCCTGTATGCGGCATTATCCACACAAGAGTTTCATCAAAGTCGGTCTTTGGAAGCTGCGTATCCGCTCACACAAGGCCGACCCACCACATCTCAATGGGTCGGGTGGGACACGGAAGCGGCAGGGGCAGAGACTGGAGCGGTACGGCAGAGCGTAGGCGACCTCCGCGACCTCGGAGGTGAACATTGCAGGATCAGCACATTCTCATTGTGCTCTTTTTATGATAACCCGTTCTCTGTAGCACTCAGACTGTGAATCGGATTCGAGTTCAATTTCTAGCTGCAATTTGTTGCCCTATATTATCAGAGCAGGTTAGGGTTACCACTCGCTCCCTGTGACTTGACTTAGCTGCAGGGGCATCGACCAGGGTTGAGTTTTTCTGCGAAACCCGGCTTTGCGCGGCCGGCCAATCAGAACCGGCCTGGACCCTGGCACGCGGCAAAATCCAAGTCTACCCGGCGCCGCGGGCACAGTGCAATTCAGCTTAGCGAGCGGCCGGCCAGACGACCACTACCCGGCTTGGGGGGGGGGTTGTGAGGGGTTTGACAGTGACTATATATGAAAGTGTGTTTGGCAATCGGATCTCACTTCTTTTTCCCTGCTCGTCCCGGCTTTGGTTTTGTTCAACTTCCCGGCCGCTTTGCCCTATTTTTGTGGTTCGCGCTTTGAGGCGCCTGAGTTCGTCACCCCGGTCCGTGTTTTGCTCCCTGCCCGACCGCTTCAGTCTTGTAGCGTAACGTCTACGGCAAATTTCTGTCTGAGGTCGTCGCTATCAAGCGCGGTTAGATAGAGATTGTCGGATTGACCAAGTACGTGGCCTCGATCCTGAGGGCCTCAGTGTCACACTGAAGGGCAGTACTGATAGAACTTAGTCAGTGCTCCGTTGAACGGTCAATTCGGCAGGGCTCTCGTTTGAGTGTAGGTTCTGGTTTAGGCCAGGGGTTAGGAGTCTTCTCCGTGGTCGTGTTCGGTTCCTCTTCTTCTTCAGCTGAGATCCGCTTGCCAGTTGCGTAATTGATTTATTATTACGAGTATTAATCGTTGTATCCTTATTATCATCAGTTCGAATTATCTGCACCGCGAATTACGTTAAGAATCTTGTAACTTTATTAATCAAATTAAACCGTCAATCAAATTTAGCCCCTCTTGAACTAGGATTATCACTCTCTAAATCTATTCGAATCGTGTTCACCTGTGTTCTTCCTTTTCTTGTACCGTACTGCGACAATTGGAGAAAGATTGGTAGAACTCGCCGACCGGCGATAGGCAATTAGGGCCAATAGTTTTAAAATCTCCGAACGCTCCAAGTAGGTTTGTCTAGGGCCTAAATAATTGCTTACCGTGCATGCTATTTATCTAATTGCCTTTATAACATGGTTGTAGTTTCTACATAGATCTGGTTGTAGGTTCTACATAAATCTGGTTGTAGGTTCTACATAGATCTGGTTGTAGGTTCTACATAGGTCTGGTTGCAGGTTCTACATAGATCTGGTTGTAGGTTCTACATAGGTCTGGTTGTAGGGTCTACATAGGTTATGTAGGTTCTGCATAGGTCTGGTTGTAGGTTCTACATAGGTCTGGTTGTAGGTTCTACATAGGTCTTGTTGTAGGTTCTACATAGACCTGGTTCTAGGTTCTACATAGGTCTGGTTGTAGGTTCTACATAGGTTATGTAGGTTCTGCATAGATCTGGTTGTAGGTTCTACATAGGTCTGGTTGTAGGTTCTACATAGGTCTGGTTGTAGGATCTACATAGGTCTGGTTGTAGGTTCTACATAGGTCTGGTTGTAGGTTCTGCATAGATCTGGTTGTAGGTTCTACATAGGTCTGGTTGTAGGTTCTACATAGGTCTGGTTGTAGGTTCTACATAGGTCTTGTTGTAGGTTCTACATAGACCTGGTTCTAGGTTCTACATAGGTCTGGTTGTAGGTTCTACATAGGTTATGTAGGTTCTGCATAGATCTGGTTGTAGGTTCTACATAGGTCTGGTTGTAGGTTCTACATAGGTCTGGTTGTAGGTTCTACATAGGTCTGGTTGTAGGTTCTGCATAGATCTGGTTGTAGGTTCTACATAGGTCTGGTTGTAGGTTCTACATAGATCTGGTTGTAGGTTCTACATAGGTCTTGTTGTAGGTTCTACATAGGTCTGGTTGTAGGTTCTACATAGGTCTGGTTGTAGGTTCTACATAGGTCTGGTTGTAGGTTCTACATAGGTCTGGTTGTAGGTTCTACATAGGTCTTGTTGTAGGTTCTACATAGGTCTGGTTGTAGGTTCTGCATAGGTCTGGTTGTAGATTCTACATAGGTCTGGTTGTAGGTTCTACATAGGTCTGGTTGTAGGTTCTACATAGATCTGGTTGTAGGTTCTACATAGGTCTGGTTGTAGGTTCTACATAGGTCTGGTTGTAGGTTCTACATAGGTCTGGTTGTAGGTTCTGCATAGATCTGGTTGTAGGTTCTACATAGGTCTGGTTGTAGGGTCTACATAGGTTATGTAGGTTCTGCATAGGTCTGGTTGTAGGTTCTACATAGGTCTGGTTGTAGGTTCTACATAGGTCTTGTTGTAGGTTCTACATAGACCTGGTTCTAGGTTCTACATAGGTCTGGTTGTAGGTTCTACATAGGTTATGTAGGTTCTGCATAGATCTGGTTGTAGGTTCTACATAGGTCTGGTTGTAGGTTCTACATAGGTCTGGTTGTAGGTTCTACATAGGTCTGGTTGTAGGTTCTGCATAGATCTGGTTGTAGGTTCTACATAGGTCTGGTTGTAGGTTCTACATAGGTCTGGTTGTAGGTTCTACATAGGTCTTGTTGTAGGTTCTACATAGACCTGGTTCTAGGTTCTACATAGGTCTGGTTGTAGGTTCTACATAGGTTATGTAGGTTCTGCATAGATCTGGTTGTAGGTTCTACATAGGTCTGGTTGTAGGTTCTACATAGGTCTGGTTGTAGGTTCTACATAGGTCTGGTTGTAGGTTCTGCATAGATCTGGTTGTAGGTTCTACATAGGTCTGGTTGTAGGTTCTACATAGGTCTGGTTGTAGGTTCTACATAGGTCTGGTTGTAGGTTCTGCATAGATCTGGTTGTAGGTTCTACATAGGTCTGGTTGTAGGTTCTACATAGATCTGGTTGTAGGTTCTACATAGGTCTTGTTGTAGGTTCTACATAGGTCTGGTTGTAGGTTCTACATAGGTCTGGTTGTAGGTTCTACATAGGTCTGGTTGTAGGTTCTACATAGGTCTGGTTGTAGGTTCTACATAGGTCTGGTTGTAGGTTCTACATATGTCTTGTTGTAGGTTCTACATAGGTCTGGTTGTAGGTTCTGCATAGATCTGGTTGTAGGTTCTACATAGGTCTGGTTGTAGGTTCTACATAGGTCTGGTTGTAGGTTCTACATAGGTCTGGTTGTAGGTTCTGCATAGATCTGGTTGTAGGTTCTACATAGGTCTGGTTGTAGGTTCTACATAGATCTGGTTGTAGGTTCTACATAGGTCTTGTTGTAGGTTCTACATAGGTCTGGTTGTAGGTTCTACATAGGTCTGGTTGTAGGTTCTACATAGGTCTGGTTGTAGGTTCTACATAGGTCTGGTTGTAGGTTCTACATAGGTCTGGTTGTAGGTTCTACATAGGTCTTGTTGTAGGTTCTACATAGGTTTGGTTGTAGGTTCTACATAGGTCTGGTTGTAGGTTCTGCATAGGTCTGGTTGTAGATTCTACATAGGTCTGGTTGTAGGTTCTACATAGGTCTGGTTGTAGGTTCTACATAGGTCTGGTTGTAGGTTCTACATAGGTCTGGTTGTAGGTTCTGCATAGATCTGGTTGTAGGTTCTACATAGGTCTGGTTGTAGGTTCTACATAGGTCTGGTTGTAGGTTCTACATAGGTCTTGTTGTAGGTTCTACATAGACCTGGTTCTAGGTTCTACATAGGTCTGGTTGTAGGTTCTACATAGGTTATGTAGGTTCTGCATAGATCTGGTTGTAGGTTCTACATAGGTCTGGTTGTAGGTTCTACATAGGTCTGGTTGTAGGTTCTACATAGGTCTGGTTGTAGGTTCTGCATAGATCTGGTTGTAGGTTCTACATAGGTCTGGTTGTAGGTTCTACATAGGTCTGGTTGTAGGTTCTACATAGGTCTGGTTGTAGGTTCTGCATAGATCTGGTTGTAGGTTCTACATAGGTCTGGTTGTAGGTTCTACATAGATCTGGTTGTAGGTTCTACATAGGTCTTGTTGTAGGTTCTACATAGGTCTGGTTGTAGGTTCTACATAGGTCTGGTTGTAGGTTCTACATAGGTCTGGTTGTAGGTTCTACATAGGTCTGGTTGTAGGTTCTACATAGGTCTGGTTGTAGGTTCTACATATGTCTTGTTGTAGGTTCTACATAGGTCTGGTTGTAGGTTCTGCATAGATCTGGTTGTAGGTTCTACATAGGTCTGGTTGTAGGTTCTACATAGGTCTGGTTGTAGGTTCTACATAGGTCTGGTTGTAGGTTCTGCATAGATCTGGTTGTAGGTTCTACATAGGTCTGGTTGTAGGTTCTACATAGATCTGGTTGTAGGTTCTACATAGGTCTTGTTGTAGGTTCTACATAGGTCTGGTTGTAGGTTCTACATAGGTCTGGTTGTAGGTTCTACATAGGTCTGGTTGTAGGTTCTACATAGGTCTGGTTGTAGGTTCTACATAGGTCTGGTTGTAGGTTCTACATAGGTCTTGTTGTAGGTTCTACATAGGTTTGGTTGTAGGTTCTACATAGGTCTGGTTGTAGGTTCTGCATAGGTCTGGTTGTAGATTCTACATAGGTCTGGTTGTAGGTTCTACATAGGTCTGGTTGTAGGTTCTACATAGGTCTGGTTGTAGGTTCTACATAGGTCTGGTTGTAGGTTCTACATAGGTCTGGTTGTAGGTTCTACATATGTCTGGTTGTAGGTTCTACATAGGTCTGGTTGTAGGTTCTACATAGGTCTGGTTGTAGGTTCTAGATCCAAAACGAGATACTACTCAGAATCGCAGTTCTTTGTTGCATTTTGCCAGAAAAGAGTGAGGGCTGCAATGTAACGCTCGTAGATTCTTAGTTCTGAACCCGTCGTTTTTTATTTTTTTTACTTCTTGTCACTCAGAATCTGAACTCGCGCCAGCGCCATAAATAGAGGCGCCAACAACATGGGCGCCAGAGCTAGGGTGTCAGTATTAGAGGCGTCTACAACAGGGACGCCCGTAACAGGGGTGCCAAAGAGCGCTGAAAACAAAGGGCGCCGACACCGAGAGACGCATCAGCAGCGGTAGATCGAAAGCCAAATATTTGTTGTGTATATGCTAAAATTGAGAACAGTGGTGCTGTACCAAAATATCCGAAAAAAGGATGCCAAGCTTCTTTTCAGCTTATTGGAGACTGCAACCTCCTTGCTCCCCGTCTATGCCTCTGGTGGATACCGGTAGATAGCATATATGTTACTATAGTCGCCCATGAGTAATTAATGTTTCGACTTTAGCAGCAGAAAGTTTGTCACTACTCGTAGTAACATCACCGATCCCAGCACAAATTTAAACATTTTATCAAAACATAGTACCATAATTTCTGATGATGTGATTCTGTGACCTCGAAATCAAGTAAATAATGGTTCTCATGTTCTCATGCAGTATAAAATAATCAGTCAATCATTATATTAATGTATGAGAATTCAACGCTCGTCATTTACTTTCGAACAGTTCTCAGGGACTATGCGCTAACTATATGTAAGCATTCACCAATTAACGTATGCAAGTAGTACCCTATACTCTATCCTATACTTATGGTGTACCAGACAGAGCGACCGGAAGTGGTGCTTGAGTGTGATAAAGGTGTTGGATATCTGCTTTGTTGGAACGCCAGTTTTTGTAGCTCCTATCATTTAATCCCTCAAAGTTTAACTGTAACAGGGTACAGTTTGTCAAGTGCAAGGATAGGCAAGGCACGGGTGCGAGGGCTCATGACTTCAGCGAGGCAACTGAGCGCACAGGCTGACGTATTTAAGAGTGGCTACGGCACGGCTTTCGCTCACTCCCTGAGGGAGTAATTGCCCTAGGCCACAAATACTGGTTATGCTGTTAGCTCGGTTACCTGGAACTTTCTTCTATAATGCGTCACTACCAGGCTGTAGCCTAGTGGTTAGAGCGTCGGACTCACGACTGAAAAGTGAGTCGACTCTCGACTCACTCGGGACAATTTGTGTCCTTGAGCAAGAAGACACTTAATTCTGCATTTCTGCAGTTCACCCAACTGTAAAACGGGTGCCAGCATTAGCTGGGGTATGAGGTGCAGCCGTAAGCAGCCTTCAGCTGCGCCGAGCAATAGCTGCGGCTGAGCTGTCGGTTGCACATCTGACTATCAGCGAAGGTACAAGCAATTATTACAACAATAGCAACAAAATACACCGAGTGGCCACAGAGAGGTGGAGATGTTAGAAGCCACGCCTTTGGGCCGCTCTTCTCAAAAAGTCTACTCCCCAGTCAGAGTCAAAATGAAGGCTCTCTCATCCCTCAGAAGCAGCTCAGAAGAGGTAGTTATTACTATTTACTAATACTCCAATATTATTGCAATATTGTTTACTCTTAAGGAGGATAACCTATAAAATTAAAGCCACAGTTAGCGACCTATTCAGTCAGTGATTAGACAATAGTCGAAACTGAAATTGGAAGTGCTCTGGTTCTTTACTACTGACTATTAGTAAAGTCTATATACTACTACATCCGGCTCTATAACCAAATAAAAAATATAGCATCACAACGAAGCAACATCTATACTAACTCAGCGCCTCAGGAATTCTAGAACTTTTGACAGTCTACAAGTCAATTAATGTCAACTCTGAAACGAAAGATAGGAACCTTCGATCCGTTCTGCTATTTACTTAGTTAGGCTTCCAGGAATCAGTTTGTGATAGTTTCTTGATCTAACAAAGCTAAGCTGAGGGACTCATAATTGCTCAAACGAGCTCAAACTAAGATATCTAAGATTTTGCAAATTCGAAATTTGAGTCGATAAAATACTTGTAATATGGTAGGTCTCATGTGTTTGATTTTGTATTTTTATGAATAATTTAAACAACTGTTTCCTTCCTTTAAGAAATAGATTCATAAACATAATGTGTGTTAATTTAAATACGAGTAAAATTTTCAAGATTTTCTGTGCTCAAAATACTTTCTAAATGGAAAACACACCTTGTAAAATTATTTCCTAATCTATTAGATTCCAGGAAAAAAAATTAGGTGCCATTCCAAGCCAATTGTTTGTTTAACGGGCTTAAAATTCTGGGCTATTAAAGTCCATTTGCTTCCTTCTACGAGCGTAGAAATAAATGGATTCTAACTTCCTGATATGGTTAACCAAACATAGGATACTGCAACAACTTTACTACTCTTTTCTTTTTGTTTGCTTTACGATAAATTGTGAAATGCATCGCCGTCAGCCAGCAGGAAATGAACAAAACGCCACGTGCATGTCTGTCCTCGCCTGTAGGGTGACTGCACCGGCTGTCAGCTGTGACGAATATATCTGATCTGATGTAAGAGTTCGCGTGCTGACGGGCTGCTACATGTATTCAAATTAGCGACGAACACGTAGAACCTTGATTGATCGATGACAACTGGCCGATTATTGGATTATTTGTATTTTTTTCTCTCAAACACGGTTGGCAGAAGTATAATATTCGCTTGCAACTGATAGCAAAGTAACGGATCAGGTGGGGTGGCTTCGGAAGATATGATCTTGTGGAGAACACGGTACTTAAACTGAATGCGGTTTAAGATCTGGCGGAAAGCGTTCTTTAATAATGCTTGAAAAAATGAACTTGCAAGCGGTAGTTTTAACAGACCAGCTCGTACCCAAGCTTCCTCTCCTCCGAAGCCACAGAATTCAAATGTTAAATAAAGTATTGCCAACCCAGTAAAACGAAGTATTGCCAACCATCGTCAGCAAACATAAAATACAACTCATTGAAAAAACCAGATTACACATTAAATATTCCCAGCTGATACGAGCTACCAACCGACAAACCGACAAACAGACAAAAGAAACCGTCAACGTCACACAGCCATACACTGAAGTTTAATGCTGAGTTGTTTCGATAGATTATCTATTTATTCAATTGTCTACCGGTATCTCCGCTACCCAACCATACAATCCACCATTGAAGTGACAAATTCAGCTTATTGACGCAATACTATACGACACGACATGAGTACATTAAAACAAAATAAAATACATGTAGCGTGCTTTCTGGCTTTGGCAGAAACTTTTTTCTTGAGCTAGCTAAGCTCGTACGTATAAATTGATGGACAAACAAGCGACACGAAGTCTAGGAGTTTCTTTGATTTGTTTGCAAAGTAGGGATGCGAAAAAAGCTAGGATTTACGAGTATTTTGGAATTTAAAAATTTTGCCAAAGCCAGAATATACAGTCCATTAGGCTGACATTGTGCCGGCTGGCTATGTAGTCGGATTCCTCATGCGTGTCTTACGAGCTACTAATAAAACACGTTAGATTGGAAAACTGGTGCAGCGACTCGCGCTGCTACAAAACCCATTATGGCCGGCCTTACCATGATTTAAAGAACACTGGCTAAATTTAAAATACGGCTTTTCTTTCAAAAAATACAGACGGAAATGCACCATTGCATTTTCCAGCCAGCACCAGGGTTGTAAGGGTGTGCCAATACTTTCACAGTGAATTGGGACTGAGGGGGCGCAGCCCCCAAGCCCTAGCCCCCTGGATGCACCAGTAGTGCATCAGGCCTGAAAACTCAAACAATCCAGTACTCGAAGCCCCAAGATTAAGTCGCTGAATCTTAATGCGTCAAAAGTTTAGAAAATTCGTGTAAGAGAAACGGATGTGCTTCCGGTGTTCAAGGCTTGGGTTTGTTCCGAAGTTGAGTTGAGTTGACCAAATCACCAACGCGCGACTGGATCGCCGGTCTATCTAAGAGACTTTTTGCGCCGTCGATGACTCACTCCAGCTGGCTGAGAAAATGTCACAGTTGATAAGAGTGAAACCAGAGCTACTGCCATCAGTCTCTACAGGACGTCCTGCTGTTCACCTTGCAGACTTAATTTAGGCAGAGCCAACCTCAAACCAGTCTATACGTGGGCTGCGTGCTGTGCGACGACGGGCGGCCGACATCGTAGGCGAGTGGACTTCTCCGCGCTGCGGCGCGCCATCTGACTCACCCTGATCGCATCAACTAAGAACTTGTAAACAAGGGCGTTTTCTGTTGTTGGTAAACATTGAAATATCAAGGTTTAATATATATGACAAGTTATTATGTCTTTAGGTTTAATACATGATGACAAAAACACCTCCTCAAGCCACTATCCTGCGTCCCAGATGCAGAGAAATGATCGTTTTTTGCGAAATTTATTGGGCTCTGCTTAGCTTCTTTTGTTTATATTGAGATCGGCTGTCAAACATTGGATAGCAGCATTAACTAATGAAGAATATTCGACTGTCTGCTCAGGCTTAAGTAATTTACTAACTACTTTAGCCAAGACTGGATCACTCTAACTGTCACGGGTCTTAAGCAATCTTACAGAGGTAGTAACTGTATGTATATCTATTTTAATGTTTCCGAAGTTAAAAATATCTAATTTTTTATTGTTCATTGTTCGTCTTCTCCATGCCGACACCCTCGTGTCGCAAGACTCAAGTCAGTTTCGCGCTCAGCCACGCTGGTAGAGAGTCCAGTCGGGTCCGGTCAGGCTGGCTGGTGGGTAGGCGAACGCAAGCAGGTGGCAGGCGAGCAGCCGCTTCGAAAAAACGGCGGCCTGGCAGGCGGCTCTGGCGCTGCACCGGAGCAGGCAGTCCGCGACAGACTGGTCAACGGCCGGCCAGGACGAGGTTTTGGAGCTGTCGGTCTTGACGAAGAGGCTGTTGTCCTTCTGAACCAGGTAGTAACGGTCTAAAATAGAAATTTGCGAAACAACCACCGTTTTTCTGCTGTCTCTTTCATTAGGTCTTGAAATAATTTTAAGATGCCGCAAAATAGTTGATTGAAAATTATTTCAGACCGTGGATTAATCAATTGCCCGTCACACTCACTCGGGTAGGTCAGAGCGAACACCGAGTTGCGAGCTCGACCTCCGCATATTTGCTGCGAGTTTCCACTGCACTGTCTATTGCAGTCGCTCTCATTGCCTTTGCCCTGCGATCCGATTGAGTTGCCGCAGAAGCACTGCTGACCGACCTGCACCCCGAAGTACGAGAATCCGCCCAGAGAGCAGGCGCTGCTGCACAGCTCGAGAGTCATGCTAGTTTTTATGAAAGGGTCGTTTGACCGAACCTTAAACGGACCCATCTGGGTGACTTCGGTCAGTCCGTCTAAATCTCTGGCTTTGCCCGTGTAGTCCACGTAGCAACCCACGTACGAGTAATTGACAAACCTGCAGGTCGCGCAGGTAAGCAGAGCGCCGAGTAAAATTGAAATTCGCGATAGTTGCTCCATGTGCATTACGAGTATACTTTGGATATTTTACTGTTAATGGAATTAGTCGGGTTTATAGCATAGTATGAAACCCATTGGCAGTGGATAGCAGACCAGCAACCAATCACATCGGCCGCGTTCTTTCGCTAGTTTTTTTCCTGGACGAATCCGATGCTAATCGCGCCTAGCAGTTGGCTCAATACTGTAACAGTTATGCGTCTGTTGTGCTCACATTCTCGTGGCATATTGTCGGTTTCTCAGTAAAGCTGAGGTTGCTCATTTTTATTTACCTAAGATGGAAAATTACTGAAGCTCACAGTCGACACTTCCTGATAAGACTTTCGATGAGTTATGGAAGTTGTGTTGTTTTTTCTGCAAAGTGATTTTTGAGTTTTTATCTTAAATCTTCTCACTAAAAACTTAAACTTTTTATTTTGAAATAGCTTGTGTCGACTCAACGCTTCTCTGAGATGACATTGGAATTAAGCCCACATGCAACGGACTTCAATGACTACACTTTTTTGGTTAAATAAGCGACATTCGTTTCTCATTTCTCTTATTCATTTCAGAGACTACTGTTTAAATCAGAATTCGCGATCACAACGGAAGACTAGCTGATTTAGATTATTGTAATTGAAAAGAACTCAAGCAGCCCAGTTTATATATTAAAGCTTATAACAATTTTCTGCATCGATAGTTGCATGTAGTACCGGATACGGCAGATATACGAGAGTACGGCAGTAAAGTTTTGCAGAGCCACTGTAACTTCCATTAGTTACGATTAGCTTCGATTTGCCGCATTTTCTGCTTTGAGTCCTTCGGCCAGGTGAAACAATACTTATCCGCTTCTGCAAAGAAGCAAGTACTGGCAGCAGAAGTTGCGGCAGACTTCATCCGGCACTGAATCTGCCTGAGCGGAGGCAAAGTCTGATTACACAGCGACTTTGCTTACCGAAGCGAAAGTTAAAAGCGCTTAAAATGTTTAAGAAGTCGGGATCTTTGTAGCAAGACCGGCAGACTCCATCAATCTGGATATAAAACGTTTTAAATTTTAACAGAAAGAATGCACGACGCGCGTAGAGGCTACCCTAGCATTTTGGCTGTTAATGAAGTAATGGATCTGTGGAAGACTCACCCACCATTAAAAGAGGCAGCTATCAACACAGCATTTGTACGACAATAATTCAAGTTAAAAATACCGTTTAGGGAAGAAGCTTCTTTCACTATTCACAGAATAATTGTCTCTGTTGAATGAACCCAGGCTAAATTCACTTTTGAAAGTAAAACTTCTGTAGGCAAAAACTCAATTTGAAAATCTGATTCATGCCCTTTGACATCTCTGTCGGTAAAAACATTTTGCTCTCAATTGTACATGCACAAACGAGATTTCAATCTGATTCCAGTACGACAATCAATAGTTAAGACTCAATTGGTTATGCGTGACGGTCGGTCTGTTTAACATTGACGCTAACAAATATTTGGTTATTCGCTGCGTGCTTGTGGCTACCCTGGTGCAACGCTGTCCGCAACAGCGTCCCACAACAAGTTTCTACGGCAACTCTGCCCGTTCCCCAGACTCCTGAGCGCATGCAAGCACGCCGATACTGTACTCAGGCACGCTCTCATACGCACGCTCACACAGGGTTTGTTGTTGTTAAACGGGTGGGAAGCGTGTGCTTTCCGCGGATCAGCCCAGAGAAAGGCTCTACCGCTGGATATTGTAGGGGCCATACTACCAGGGGTATATAGCCCGAGAGGCCCAGATTGGGACTGGGACTCATGGCCTAGCTAAGAAACCTTATTGGATGCTACTAGCCCAAGCCTATGGGAACACCGCCAACCCAACACTGGAATCAGGAGACGGGTGCAAAGACTGATCCACCCAAGCCACCCCCAACGACAAGTCCCGAGTGTGCGCGAAAAAAGATTGGGATTGAAAATTTCGGAAAATTTCTCGAAAGCGGTCCAAGAGCGAGAAACCCGAGTCTACAGAAATGGCTTTAAGATTGGAGCCAATCTCTTATAGGGCTGCAAGCCTCAAGGCTTTTTCACTACTCAGCTCTAATAAGCCCAAGTCAAGGGGTTGGAGAGGAGCACCACAGAGCAAAGAGACACCGGACTCAGCCGGTATTCCCCGATTCAGGACGAGCATCTTCCCCAGTACACCAATCCACTGTCAGAGATGAGAGCCAGAGACACAATAAGCAGGGAGACAACCAGAGGAGCCAGCAGATGGACCAAGGGAGCAGATGGAATCACAGAGGCGAGATCTATAAACACAAAGATGCCACGAAGGCAGGAATAAAAGCAAAGGAGGAGGATCACCCAACCTCTGGGGCTCAGCCTCAGGGCTGGCATCAACTGGACTCTACTGTACACTTTTGTGAATGGTCGTCTTTCCTGCAGGGCGGGTACGACCGGGGGGCTCAAGTCCCGATCTATCCACACTGCAGTCCAGAGTCACAATCACTCCAGGTACACCCCACTAAATCAAGGCAGGGTCAAAAAAGAAAGGGTTATTTTTAGAATGTACATCACCTCCGGTGAGGACACTTGAGCTACCCGAGTGGATAGGCCAATTGGATTGCGCACAACCCGAGAAATGCCGCCAGAGGGCAGCCGGGGTAAAAACAGTCAGAGACCGACTTTACGGCTGGGTAAAACACAGGGTTTACGGCGACCCTGACTTTGTAATCGTCAGGCATATTCACTCTCTGTGCGTGTGGGTTGGTGTGAATTTTCGTTCACAAGCCCCAAAATGAATGTGGCCTGGTGTCAATCAAACAACGAGTATGATAATTTGGGCAATTTTGGCTTTGAATTAATAAGAGCGCGATAGGCAAGATCGAATGAAAAAAAAACTGATAGCTACCAAAAAGAAAAGAAGGCGGACATTGCATGGTTTCAAAGCTGCCATTATTAATAAAAGACGAAGCTGGCAAAAACTGTATTCATCATCTTCGCATCAGCTGCATGGCTCACTGATGGTTTCACGTTTATTAATTTTGAGCTGGAATGCAATTCTGCAAACTTGATCAAACTTAGTAGTGTTTTAGGATTGATAAAAATTGCTGCTGTGAAGATGATAAGCCGCTCCTCAATTATTAGGGACGCGTGTTCAGTCCCGTCAGTCAACTGTCCCGAGATGTCGCTCGATTGATTAGGGCCCACCGAACCCCAGAGGTTGTTCAGGTTGAACTGAATATTCGGGCTGAAATGTACTAAACTAAAGGCATTAAAATATTCATAAACACTTAGTAGATCCTGAGCAGCTACTATTCACTTTGTACTTTTTGCTCGCAATAGGTTTGCAGGTTTGCAGTTTGCATTCAAATTCTTTATTTTACGTAGCGGAAAGGAAAGCGGAAAAGGAGGTGTATGAGTCCTGGGTCGGCTGACTCCGGTCCGCAGGACTTATGCAGCTCGCAAAGCCACTCTATCTGGCCCTCGGGTCTTTCGAAACTTCACAACAGCAAACCGGCCCGCCCAAGGTTTGAGTCTCTTCTCAGCTCTCTTCTCTCTAATCTCTTGTCCCTTCTCTTTTCTCTACTCCTCCTTCTCTTCTCTCCTCTCTTCTGCCTGTTTTTCTAAATATTGTCCACAACAAGGAAAGCCGAATCCGAGTACGGAGATGCCAAAAAATGGAGTTTAAGTCTAGAAATCTTCGAAAAAAGTAAAATCGTGATCGCAGACATCATAACAGTGTGATTAGAACTATTCCAAATATTTTAATCGGTCAAAAAAATAAACAACGCATAGTGAGTATAGTGATGTATATTGCTCAGATACTGCTCAAATATAGCTCGTACAGTTTGCAAACTGCAAATTACTTTTGCAAACAGGGTTCATCGGCGCTGTGTCTCTCATAGGCAGTGCTAGTGCTGAGATACCACTGGCTCGTCTAGTTTGTTTTAACCTACAGTATTCAGCAATTAGAACAGGCAAAAATGATTTTTTCGTGTTATATACAGGGCGGAAGTGTCGAATGGAGTCAAAATATGCAGGTAGACAGCCAGGTCTGCGCTTCGGCAGTTTTCGTGAACTACCGTAAAGACATTTTCGTTGTTTGATTTTAACAGAGTACTGTGTCTTGGCTCTGGCTAAATGGATTGCTAATGTAGTGGCAATCTTCCATTAACTAAAAATAATGTACGTGTGAGTGCTGGGCGCTCAGCCACCCACGAACAGAATCCAGTCGGGTCCGGTCAGGCTGGCTGGCGGGCATGGGAGAAACGGCTGGGAGAGAACGTTCGTGAATAGAAAATATGTCAAGAATACACTTTAAGCGTATGTCTACTCAATCAACTGCTTTTTGAATAGATTTCATCAGTTAAGACACATCGCAACTTCGCAACACAGAATACGTGATTTCGTGAAGTCTATTCGGCCATTCTTAAGAGACTTAAAAACTCCAACTGCAGTCAAAGAGGCGCTTGCAAACCTGAAAATGATCTGGCGGCAGCAAGCTAATGCTATTGAACTCATTTTTCTGTCCTATATTTAGGTAGCAAGAAAGAAATCGGTAATTCCCTTCTAAGACCTGTGTGTTTAAACAGGGAAGCAGCAGTGTTGACCAGCCTGAGAAACTGTTTGCTCTACCATTAGTCCCGGCGTTTAGTCAACAAATAAAATATGAAACTTCGTCTTAACACATCATTGACGCAGTCCTGACTGCATGGAAACTGAGATGTATGTGCCTTGTAAACTATCATTGAATCCCTGCTTTTTCGACCCTTTCTTCCAGACACGGTTTGCTACTGCTTTTGTGAGCCATGGTGCATGTATTCTCGAATCGGAGCTAGAATTGCTGCCAATAATTGCTGAAAAACACATCTTTCATTGCCCTTTCTCAGTGAAATAAAGAATAAATGACATTATTTCTAGATGCCAAAAAAATTTTCTCTTGATAACTTCCCACACTTTTTATTGATTGACAAGCGGAATTGATCGGAACAGACTGCAAAGTTTAGAACCGCCACAAAACTTCAAAGTTTCAGACTGATCGTGCCAGAATGTTTCGTCAAGTGCTTTGTAACTCAGCCACGCTGGTAGAGAGTCCAGTCGGGTCCGGTCAGGCTGGCTGGCGGGTAGGCGAACGCCAGCAGGTGGCAGGCGAGCAGCCGCTCGAAGAAAACGGCGGCCTGGCAGTCGGCTGTGGCGCTGCACCGGGCCAGGCAGTCCATGACGGATGGGGCAGCGGCCGGCCAGGACGAGGTCTTGCTGGTCTCCACGGCGAGGGTAGAATCCTTCATCATCTTGTAGAAGTTTTGGTCTAAAACAGATTGTGGTTGAGATGTGTTTTAGAAAGGCCCCCTGTAGATAGCCTTGAAGGTCAATCAATCGTCGCAAGAACAAAAGTTACTCACTCGGGTAGGTCAGAGCGAACACCGAGTTTCGCCATGGAGCTCCGCAGATCTGCGATGAGTTTCCTTTGCACTGTGTGCTGCAGTCGCTTTCGTTGGCTTTGCCCTGAGATCCGAGGAAGCTGCCACAGAGGCACGATTTTCCACTCTGCACACCAAAGTAGGCGAAGCCACCAAGTGAGCACACACTGCTGCAGAGCTCGTGCGACATTTCGGTCTTGTTTATCCACTTTCTGGAGGTGATTTCGTATTCGCCAATCCTTGTGACACCGTTTAGCCCGTTCAAGTCTCTGATTTCGCTAGTGTCCACGTAGCAGCCAACATATGAGAAGCGGACGACCCTGCATGCCGCGCAGGTCAGGAGGGCGCAGATCAGAACTAGCAGTTTCGGCACCCAAAGCATGTTCTCAGTTTCTCAACTGCAAGCTACTTAGCTGGAGCTCGCGACTTCGAGCTTTTAAAGTTGAGAATCTGTCCGCTCGTCCAATGGCGTACCAGCTTTGATTAAACCAATCAGATGCAGTTCTTCAGCCAAGTCAAGATTTTTTTAATGTGCATAGGTGATCAGTTTCGGTAAATTGTTTTTCAATCGAGTTGAACGTAATCGTTCCCTTGTTCACCGCGAATGCAACGCTCATTATTCAGGAGAAACATGCAATGCTCTGCCGCCCAAGCTACAAAAAACAACCGATGTTGAGCATTGAGGGCCATTTCGAGTTTCTTTTTTATATTTTATACGCTCCTACGTACTGATACTTTCTAGACCCGGCATACCCTGCATACCCGGCACGGCACACTTGCTGTAACTCACATCAGCAAGGTCCGCAAAGTGACTGAGTTCTTCAATGAATGAGAAAGAATTATTTTATTTTTGATTTGCATCTTGATTTCTACTTATATTGCAAATACTCGTAGAACAATCATTGCTTCAAGATGCTTTTAGTTGCAATAAAAGCCTTCTTATAATTTCTGTGTTGAAGTATCTAAGAAATGAAATATAACATGTTACTTATGGCTGCACCCAAGGACTTCTAGGTAGTCATTGGCTGCACCTAACTTGGCAAAATTTTGTGAATTTTTTGATGACATGCTTCTAGGGATGGCGTAAGCATTCGTGAACGCCTGTGCCTTCCTGCTCGCAAAATAGCTACTCAAGCATTGAGTACTCATAATTCCAGAAAATCCTAGTTCGGAATCAAAGACGTTTTGAAATCATTCATATATGTAGTTGTAAAAAACACGGGCTCTGGAGATGATAAGTGAAGCTCCAAAATATTTCATATTCATATTTCATATTTCATATTTCCTATTCAACATTGATTTTAATTGCGGAACTCTCTCCACCAAAGTTTTTCGGAAAAGCACGTTGACCAATCTCATCCTGAACTTCAATGCTTTATGTCCAAGACAGTGGAAATCCGGCCTGATTAGATGTCTGCTCCACAGAGCTTTCAGTGTCTGCAACACCTGGACTAACTTTGACCAAGAAGTGATTTTTCTGACCAAAATGTTTCAACAAAATGGCTATCCTCGTGCGTTTATCCACTCTCTCATTCACAAATTCGTCTCTGAGAAAATCGTCAATCAGCCTAGCGCTAAAGCCGATCCCATCGATCTCAACGAACCAACTCTTGTCCTCCATTTCTTTGGCTATCCTTCTCAACTTTTCAAAAATAAAATCTGCAAATTATTCCGCAACTCGCTTAATTGCAACATGGCCGTGTCATCTTTCGTTCTGCTAAGGTTGGCAACTTTGTCGGTCGGTTGAAGTCACGTGTTCCCTGTGCTCTTCGTGCTGGTGTCGTTTATCAGTTCAACTGCTCTGATGACCAGAGCGTCTCCTACCTGGGGAAGACAAAAAGGCACCTGCACACTAGAATCAGGGAGCACTGGCTGAAACCGTCGGCTTTCCAAAACCATCTCTTAGAGTGTATTAGTTGCTACGACTGCAAACCCGAAGAGCGCTTCAAGGTCATTGATCAATGCTCATTTGACTCCAAACTCCAGATAATTGAAGCGCTGTACATTAAAGCGCATTCCCCCAACCTCAATACTCAACTCCAACACAGTGGCGCGGGACATGTTTTCCGTGTGTTCTGAGGGAGGGGACACTGGATGTACATTATATACTTCTAACTATTTCGACTATCATTCCGTCCCTAGACTTTGCCTCTCGACTTTTGGACCAACAAACATGTACTTCAAATATTGATTGATTTTACACCCAAAATTTTGTATTTATTTACTGCCGATCTCACTCGTTTCTTTCGCTCAAAAATAAACCTAAAGATGCACAGTATCGTGCGAAACGCGTCGTTCAATTAAATTAATTTAATGTTGATTTTGCCTTCCTATTCATCGTACTTGCCAAGCGAGCAACTTTACCTGAATTTCATATTCGTACGAGTAAGCTACTCGCACACATGCCAAGATCATCTGAGAAGCACTTCGAAACAAATTATGTCGAATGGAAACCTGATTTTGTCACTCATTCAAAATATATTTGTTCTTAGCTTCTCTTCCAACATCTAGTAGATTATGTGTATTAGTTGCATTCCTGAGTGGCGTACAGTTCTGGATGTAGTTTCAGACACGGACACTTTTGAGACAGTCCAGTCGGGTCCGGTCAGGCTGGCTGGCAGGTAGACGAACGCCAGCAGGTGGCAGGCGAGCAGCCGCTCGGAGAAAACGGCGGCCTGGCAGTCGGCTGTGGCGCTGCACCGGAGCAGGCAGTCAGCGTCAGACTGGGCAGCGGCCGGCCAGGAGGAGTTCAAGCACTAGTTGGACGAGACTGTTTTGCTTCATCGTTGTGTAGACGTCTGAAAGTCAGCGTCTATGTCAGTAAGAATACCTGACTCATTGCTTCATTCAAACAGAATTCATTTGCTGTTTCTAAAAAAGTGCATTACTAAATCCATACAAGGCTGGTATACCTTAGTAAAATGTACTTAAAACCGTTAATAACATCGCTAAAGTTTTATTAGCGATGTCACCTAGGTGACTAGGTCGTAAATTCAAAAACTGGTGCCTTGTCCAGCCTTCTTGGAGGTGACAATAATTTTAAGGACATGCTTATATTTTCATAAATGGATCGTATCAGTCCAGGTAATTGGGTCTGGAAATCGTTCAAAACAAAAATAGAGCTATCAAACATGCGGCTGGATATTCCGAATTTTTGTCAATTTTGTTCTGTGCAGAGTCATTGGGTGGCTGCACTCTGGAGTAAGTGAGTCTATTAAAGTGTCTGGGTCCAACTGTATTGTTCACGGAGCAGTGAATCTACTGTTGCATGGTAATAATTATGCCAAAAGCTAGTATGATTTTGTGAGTATCTTGCGGCGAGATTTTCTTAGAAATGGACTGGAGGCCGGTAACCGGAAAGGCACGTTTATTTGTCGTTTTGCTAAGTGCATTTTGTAAGCACTCGAGCAATCAGATTTCTATCGACCGAATTGGATAAAATATTTTTTTTCTTAAGATCGGCCATTGTTCGGTCTGGATCCCTGCATACCCGGCACACTTGCTGGAACTCACATCAGCAAGGTCCGCAAAGTGAGTGAGTTCTTCAATAAATGAGAAAGAATTATTTTATGTTTTGATTTGCATCTCGATTTTTATTTATACTGCAATTACACTCAGCAACAGTCAGAAGTTCCACCCTCCAAACGAGGTGAATTTTTCTCACTTATTGCGAGAGACGCAACTTACCGGCAAACGCGAAGCTTATTAAAACTTGGGGGTGGCTTGGGACTGCATAACGCATGGTACAAAACAAAAGCCGCCACACCGAGCCGATGCTGTTAGTCAACTGAAAGAACAGCTGCAGCTGCGCACTCTGCGCTGGTCTTCCCGGTCCCCAGACATGAATCATGTCTGGGACTTCCTAAAACGCAGCTTTCGAAAAGAGAATCCACCACAGAATGTTGCCACTGAAAACGCTTGGCAGCAGCTTCCCCAGGACTTTCTGCGCCGCCTCATCCTGATCCTCATTCTCATCCGCAGTTCTGCGTGCGAAGGGATCCCACACGCGGTACTAAGCATCGCGATTCTAACTGCATATTGCATGCAAAAAAAACTGTTCTGATTTTGTGCGACTAAACGTTTATTACTGATTCAATAAACTTTACCTTCCTCGTGGCGGCTTAGTTGCGTAACTGGAGGGTGGAATTGTAAGTGAGAAGTTGTCGCAATAAGTGAGCAAATTTTCATCTCGCTTGGAGGGTGGAAATTTTACAATCATGCTTCAAGATGCTTTTAGTTGCGTTAAAAGCGAGAGATTGTGTCGCCTCCACACAAAATGGGTTAAAATAGTCAACTAAACTGTTTAATAATATTCGCAAGACATCCCAGTCTGGTGCTGCGTTCTCTCAGCCACGCTGGTAGAGAGTCCAGTCGGGTCCGGTCAGGCTGGCCGGCGGGTAGGCGAACGCCAGCAGGTGGCACTCAAGCTGGAGCTGGGAGAAAACGGCGGCCTGGCAGTCGGCTGTGGCGCTGCACCACAGTAGACAGTCCGCGTCAGATTTGGCAGCAGCCGGCCAGGATGAGGTCTCGGACGAGATGACGGTGAGACTGTTCTGCTTCAGCACAGTGTAGAAGTTTTTGTCTGAAATCAGTTTTGTCAGTTTAGATGGCAGTTTTACTTTTCACCCATACCGATAAAACGGGTATTATTTCCACTGTGGCAAACAGAATCAATTCACTCACTGGGGTAGCTCAGCTCGAAGACGGAATTGCGGTTAGCCGCTCCGCACTTCTGCCCCGAATTTCCTGTGCAGAGATTGCTGCACTGGCTTTCTCCGGCTGCACCATGGACTCCGAAGGAGTTTCCGCAGAAGCACTGCTCACCAACCTGGATACCGAAGTACCGGAAGCCGCCTAGAGAGCAGACGCTACCGCACAGCTCGTGCGTCATTGTGGTCTTGTTGTACACGTAACCGCCAAATGTGATGCTGAGTTCACCGATGTTGCTGACTCCGAGTAGTCCATTCAAGTCCCTTGAGCTTGAGCTGTCCACATAGCAGCCTCTGTAAAAGAAACTGATGGACTCAGAGCAGGTCATGAAGGCCAGAAGCCATATAAGCAGTTGCTCAAGTTGATTCATTTTCCTAGAAGGAAAAGCGTGTTAAAGCGCATTTTGGGTTCTCACGCTCACGCTTTTATATTCCGAAGCAATGTCGTTAATTGGACATGGATGGCCAATAGAAGCTTTCTGCTGATATTTGGTTCTATTGTTGACAATGCTTTGTTCCCATCTGGATCCGTGATCCATTGGAATGGGAAAGGCTCTGGGATTCGTTGCCATAGTGATGCAATTCCGCAATAAAGAAATCAATTACTGGGTGCCCGAGAGGCTTGGTAAACAGTGCTGAATTAGAGGGTCCATGGCAGCAATCAAGCATACTCCTATATTAACAGCACAATTAATTAATGGCATGCGTGTGGTTTCAGAACAAAAGCCATATGAACAGAAAAAGCTAGAACCTGAACGCCATTAAAGGCAGTAAACAAGAATCGCATCAGACTACTGGCATCAGATTTTTATAGTCTACTGAATACAAAAGAATTTATTGTCCCTATTTCTGATTAAACTGTTCTCGAATAAATTTCAGCACCACTTTTTCCATTTTTCTACCGAGAAAAGTAGTCTAAACTGTATCTAAATTATATTTTTGTAGATATGCCTGCGTTACAAAGATGTCGTCAGAAAGTGACTTAAAACTACGTATCGTGCAGATTGTTGTCGATTTTTAGGCAGATTTGACGCAAAATACGCAAATTATACTACTATTTGAAAATGAAGTAAGTAGTATATGAAAACGCTATCCTAAGCGGGATATACATGGCAATATGTAGTCGTATATGTACATTAATCCCATGTACTGCATTAATCCCTATCTATCTCAAATTGTATATGTACATGTCTACTTCTATGTCTATCCCAATTCTACATGTACATTGTCAACTTGTACAGTGCATACTTCTATATGTACACTTGCGCATTAATCTACTTCTATGACAATTTCTATATGTACAGTGTATACATTAATCCCCAATCTTACACGACAGCCCCTGCTCTGCGTATTTGAATCGCCAACCCCCCAAGATTATATGTACAATTCCAACTCGAAACACTAATTGTTACGTGTACAGCGCAGTATATGCAGAGGTGGGTCGGTGCGCGCGCGACAGCTGTACAATCCGTTGCATGCGCGGAATATTTACAAAAACGATACATCCAAATATACTAAATCTCCATTCTATACTATTTTCTGTGTTACAACCTATATATATTGGAATCACTATGCATATCGACCTCTAAAAGTAAGAATCATGGATGCACGGCACGCGATTTCTCTCTCTGAGACATATTTCCTTACACTTGAAATTGTACAATAACCTATAATACATTGCCTTTATATTGAGTATGGGCCTGTACAAATCAAGAGATTAAATCAAGCCTGTACAAATCATATAGAGTTTGGGCCTGTACATGTTGAATCACACTTCAACTCTGCCCATATTCAAAATCAACCCCAAGACTGTTCAAAAACAGCCACCCTCCAATGGTCAACAGATTCGTCTTCACAGTGCAGGCCCATATAGCAAATCGAATAGAACCACTCGTCCCTGTTCTCCGACCTCCCTATTACTAACTGTCAAGGAATTCCGCCCATTTTCAGTGTACAGACAGATCTATCCACAGCACAGACCCTATATTAAACATTATTCAGCAAAACCCTCTTCTCCGATTACGTCATCCATGCCGCCCCCAGTTAGCAAGAAACCAACTGTTAATGCACATATGAACACCGCAAATCCGTGTCCACCAACCTCTACCTGCATTGACATAATACCCTGCTTTTGTCAATGTACACAATCTATGAATCAGTGTCTCCACCGCAATGCAATTCTGATATACTTGATTCTAACACATTTGCATAGTGTCTCTTACCCTTGCGTTATACTAGAAGTATGCAATTCTACCTCTCCGCCACGCCTCTCCTGCCCTTATTTACTTCAAGCTTTCAGACTTGGTCCTGAGATGGTTTAATCTGTTCGAAGCAGGAATGAATCATGCACTGACCTCTCCATATACAAAGTCAAGTTGGAATTTCAAAGAAGAAATTTGGTTATTTTGAAAGTTAAATGACTAGAAATGCGCATTTTTCATAAGAAAAATACAATTTTTCACAGTTTTTAACGATTTTAACGTTAAAATGTAGACTTTATTGACCAAAAGCAGTAGTTTCATCACTAGAAACGATACTTTCAACAGCTAATTTGTCCAAATGTCGTTTTCAACTTGACCTTAGACAGATTTGAAGCAAGAATGAATCCCACACAAACATCCACAAGCCAGCCCAGAATCAACCAAAGACATGGCTAGAAATGAGCATTTTTTTATAAGAAAATACAAATTTTTCACAGTTTTTACGCATTTTTTACGTTAAAATGCAGACTTTATTGATCAAAATCAGTAATTCATCACTAAAAACCACAATTTTAGCACAAAATTATCACAAATGCTACTTCTGGCCACTCTGGGACAGCTTTGAGCAGGAATTATAATCGCACACGGATTACCCGAGCCAGTCCAATTTCCACTAAAGCCATGGTTTTTTTAAAGCTAATTCATAGAATTTCTCATTCTTTCGTTTAATAAAGGCCAATTTTCACAGTTTTATTATTTTCTAACGTTAAAATGCGAAATGCGAAATTATCAAACTTAGTAGTTTCATCCCAAAGGCCATAATTTCAACCGCTAATTTGTCCAAATGCTGATTTCAAAGTTGGCAAGAGACAGCTTTCGAGCAGGAATGAGTCACACACTGATCTCCATATGCACACCCCTGCCCAAGTTGGAATTCCACCCAAGACATTTTCATTGAAAGCTAAATTACTAGAAATTGCACATTTTCGTTTCAAAAAAGGTCAATTTTCACAGTTTTTACTCTTTTTAACGTTAAAATGCGGACTTTATTGAACAAAATTAATCACTTCATCAGCAGAAACCATAATTTTTACAACTTAATCATCACAAATGCTGCTTCATCATTCAAATAGGCATGTATATTGCCCAAGAAGAAGCTGGGGAAGTATTCTATAGACACAGTAAAATTGGCGCTAAAAACACAGTCTGCTATTATACAGAATGATTTCAGTATCGATTGCTAAATCATGCCATTGATGCTATTTTAAACGTTATTCTCAGTTCTGAAGCTCCCAACAGCCTCTTTTAGATGCACTGAATCTGTGTTGTTGCACACACTACATTTTGAATCACCCTTCAATTCAACGATTCCCCACAATACATTCTAGCCATATTCCAAATTCAACCCAGGAGAATAATAATGTCGCAAATATGGAGAGAACAACACCTACCCCAGCCTCACCAAGGCAATTCTTTACTACCGCGTAAATGCCATAACTGACTCTCTGCTCAGATCCAATAAAATGCCGCATGGAAAAGGAATTGGCGGGGTATTTTTGACCCCCAACTTTCTATATCAAATGCGGAACCGAGAGTACAATCGTACACTAATCTAGAAAATATAGACCCGGGAAGAAAATCACGCACACTTCTCGTGCCCCTACCCCATCCTCCCTCTCGCGGGGTATATAAAGCGGGTGAGAGCTGCTGCAGCCGCATCAGCAAAAGCAGCCAGCAGCAGCAGAAGCCACAACAGCAGAATCAACTGCTTCAACAGCATCAGCCTGCAACAGCGGCGACACAGCAGCAGCATCAGCACAGCAGCAGCAGCAACAAAAGCAACAACAGCAGCGCCAACTGCCTCAACAACATCACCAGCAGCATCAACAACCATCTACCTTCCCCATCGAAATGGCATCGAAGCGCTCTGCCGCGGAAGCGGCTATTTCAGCCTTGTGGGGGCATGCCGGCCCATCCAGGCAGCAGCAGCAACCACAGCAGCAGCAGCAGCAACCACAGCAGCAGCAGCATCAGCATCAGCCTCCGGCCGCAAAGAGGGGGCGACAGCTAGGTGAGTCTTGTTGCAAGTCTCTGTGTGTAAAACTATGCTTTTAATCTTTAGCATTTGCGAAATCTAAATTCAGAAAAATAGGGCTGTATAACTGCTTTTCAGCTTTAGCATTTGTGTGATTTGCAAACTTCACGCTTGTTGAAATATGGGCTTTCTTTGAAACCACAGCTTTCCATCTTTAACATTCGTTTTGGCTTAAAATTTCTGAAGTCAGGCCGTCCTCCTGCCATAGATATCACATTGAAGTAAAAGGGAAGAAACTGCTTTTGCTTTAGATTTATTTGGATTTCTCAATTCAGGCCTATTGAAATAACAGAGTTTCGGAGAATATCCGCAACAGCAGTATAGTTGGATAATACCTGTAGAGGATAGTCATAAAATTCCAGGGGCAGTATATGACTCATCCTTGAACTAGAGAGAGAAGAAGCAAAAAACAGCAATCCTGCGGCGCGAACGTGACTCAGCGGGCATGCAGGCTTTCTGGCAGTGATAAAATCAACCCCCGATTTTTTGGGCTCGGGGTGATGTATGATGTAATCACCGCTGCAAGCCTTAAGAGCCTTAAGAGCCTTAAGTTCACATGAAATCCACATTTATCCCCTTTCTCCCCACAGAGATCCCCAAACGCTAAAGTGGTCGGGTTTTCGGCATAACGGGAGCCATTTGGCTCCAAATGAAGGGATTGGCGTAGAGAAATCGGGACCCAATGCTTCAGGCTCCATTCTAGAGCCTTAAGTTCACATGAAATCCACATTTATCCCCTTTCTCCCCACAGAGATCCCCAAACGCTAAAGTGGTCGGGTTTTCGGCATAACGGGAGCCATTTGGCTCCAAATGAAGGGATTGGCGTAGAGAAATCGGGACCCAATGCTTCAGGCTCCATTCTAGAGCCTTAAGTTCACATGAAATCCACATTTATCCCCTTTCTCCCCACAGAGATCCCCAAACGCTAAAGTGGTCGGGTTTTCGGCATAACGGGAGCCATTTGGCTCCAAATGAAGGGATTGGCGTAGAGAAATCGGGACCCAATGCTTCAGGCTCCATTCTAGAGCCTTAAGTTCACATGAAATCCCATTTATCCCCTTTCTCCCACAGAGATCCCCAAACGCTAAAGTGGTCGGGTTTTCGGCATAACGGGAGCCATTTGGCTCCAAATGAAGGGATTGGCGTAGAGAAATCGGGACCCAATGCTTCAGGCTCCATTCTAGAGCCTTAAGTTCACATGAAATCCACATTTATCCCCTTTCTCCCCACAGAGATCCCCAAACGCTAAAGTGGTCGGGTTTTCGGCATAACGGGAGCCATTTGGCTCCAAATGAAGGGATTGGCGTAGAGAAATCGGGACCCAATGCTTCAGGCTCCATTCTAGAGCCTTAAGTTCACATGAAATCCACATTTATCCCCTTTCTCCCCACAGAGATCCCCAAACGCTAAAGTGGTCGGGTTTTCGGCATAACGGGAGCCATTTGGCTCCAAATGAAGGGATTGGCGTAGAGAAATCGGGACCCAATGCTTCAGGCTCCATTCTAGAGCCTTAAGTTCACATGAAATCCACATTTATCCCCTTTCTCCCCACAGAGATCCCCAAACGCTAAAGTGGTCGGGTTTTCGGCATAACGGGAGCCATTTGGCTCCAAATGAAGGGATTGGCGTAGAGAAATCGGGACCCAATGCTTCAGGCTCCATTCTAGAGCCTTAAGTTCACATGAAATCCACATTTATCCCCTTTCTCCCCACAGAGATCCCCAAACGCTAAAGTGGTCGGGTTTTCGGCATAACGGGAGCCATTTGGCTCCAAATGAAGGGATTGGCGTAGAGAAATCGGGACCCAATGCTTCAGGCTCCATTCTAGAGCCTTAAGTTCACATGAAATCCACATTTATCCCCTTTCTCCCCACAGAGATCCCCAAACGCTAAAGTGGTCGGGTTTTCGGCATAACGGGAGCCATTTGGCTCCAAATGAAGGGATTGGCGTAGAGAAATCGGGACCCAATGCTTCAGGCTCCATTCTAGAGCCTTAAGTTCACATGAAATCCACATTTATCCCCTTTCTCCCCACAGAGATCCCCAAACGCTAAAGTGGTCGGGTTTTCGGCATAACGGGAGCCATTTGGCTCCAAATGAAGGGATTGGCGTAGAGAAATCGGGACCCAATGCTTCAGGCTCCATTCTAGAGCCTTAAGTTCACATGAAATCCACATTTATCCCCTTTCTCCCCACAGAGATCCCCAAACGCTAAAGTGGTCGGGTTTTCGGCATAACGGGAGCCATTTGGCTCCAAATGAAGGGATTGGCGTAGAGAAATCGGGACCCAATGCTTCAGGCTCCATTCTAGAGCCTTAAGTTCACATGAAATCCCATTTATCCCCTTTCTCCCCACAGAGATCCCCAAACGCTAAAGTGGTCGGGTTTTCGGCATAACGGGAGCCATTTGGCTCCAAATGAAGGGATTGGCGTAGAGAAATCGGGACCCAATGCTTCAGGCTCCATTCTAGAGCCTTAAGTTCACATGAAATCCACATTTATCCCCTTTCTCCCCACAGAGATCCCCAAACGCTAAAGTGGTCGGGTTTTCGGCATAACGGGAGCCATTTGGCTCCAAATGAAGGGATTGGCGTAGAGAAATCGGGACCCAATGCTTCAGGCTCCATTCTAGAGCCTTAAGTTCACATGAAATCCACATTTATCCCCTTTCTCCCCACAGAGATCCCCAAACGCTAAAGTGGTCGGGTTTTCGGCATAACGGGAGCCATTTGGCTCCAAATGAAGGGATTGGCGTAGAGAAATCGGGACCCAATGCTTCAGGCTCCATTCTAGAGCCTTAAGTTCACATGAAATCCACATTTATCCCCTTTCTCCCCACAGAGATCCCCAAACGCTAAAGTGGTCGGGTTTTCGGCATAACGGGAGCCATTTGGCTCCAAATGAAGGGATTGGCGTAGAGAAATCGGGACCCAATGCTTCAGGCTCCATTCTAGAGCCTTAAGTTCACATGAAATCCACATTTATCCCCTTTCTCCCCACAGAGATCCCCAAACGCTAAAGTGGTCGGGTTTTCGGCATAACGGGAGCCATTTGGCTCCAAATGAAGGGATTGGCGTAGAGAAATCGGGACCCAATGCTTCAGGCTCCATTCTAGAGCCTTAAGTTCACATGAAATCCCATTTATCCCCTTTCTCCCCACAGAGATCCCCAAACGCTAAAGTGGTCGGGTTTTCGGCATAACGGGAGCCATTTGGCTCCAAATGAAGGGATTGGCGTAGAGAAATCGGGACCCAATGCTTCAGGCTCCATTCTAGAGCCTTAAGTTCACATGAAATCCACATTTATCCCCTTTCTCCCCACAGAGATCCCCAAACGCTAAAGTGGTCGGGTTTTCGGCATAACGGGAGCCATTTGGCTCCAAATGAAGGGATTGGCGTAGAGAAATCGGGACCCAATGCTTCAGGCTCCATTCTAGAGCCTTAAGTTCACATGAAATCCACATTTATCCCCTTTCTCCCCACAGAGATCCCCAAACGCTAAAGTGGTCGGGTTTTCGGCATAACGGGAGCCATTTGGCTCCAAATGAAGGGATTGGCGTAGAGAAATCGGGACCCAATGCTTCAGGCTCCATTCTAGAGCCTTAAGTTCACATGAAATCCCATTTATCCCCTTTCTCCCACAGAGATCCCCAAACGCTAAAGTGGTCGGGTTTTCGGCATAACGGGAGCCATTTGGCTCCAAATGAAGGGATTGGCGTAGAGAAATCGGGACCCAATGCTTCAGGCTCCATTCTAGAGCCTTAAGTTCACATGAAATCCACATTTATCCCCTTTCTCCCCACAGAGATCCCCAAACGCTAAAGTGGTCGGGTTTTCGGCATAACGGGAGCCATTTGGCTCCAAATGAAGGGATTGGCGTAGAGAAATCGGGACCCAATGCTTCAGGCTCCATTCTAGAGCCTTAAGTTCACATGAAATCCCATTTATCCCCTTTCTCCCCACAGAGATCCCCAAACGCTAAAGTGGTCGGGTTTTCGGCATAACGGGAGCCATTTGGCTCCAAATGAAGGGATTGGCGTAGAGAAATCGGGACCCAATGCTTCAGGCTCCATTCTAGAGCCTTAAGTTCACATGAAATCCACATTTATCCCCTTTCTCCCCACAGAGATCCCCAAACGCTAAAGTGGTCGGGTTTTCGGCATAACGGGAGCCATTTGGCTCCAAATGAAGGGATTGGCGTAGAGAAATCGGGACCCAATGCTTCAGGCTCCATTCTAGAGCCTTAAGTTCACATGAAATCCCATTTATCCCCTTTCTCCCCACAGAGATCCCCAAACGCTAAAGTGGTCGGGTTTTCGGCATAACGGGAGCCATTTGGCTCCAAATGAAGGGATTGGCGTAGAGAAATCGGGACCCAATGCTTCAGGCTCCATTCTAGAGCCTTAAGTTCACATGAAATCCCATTTATCCCCTTTCTCCCACAGAGATCCCCAAACGCTAAAGTGGTCGGGTTTTCGGCATAACGGGAGCCATTTGGCTCCAAATGAAGGGATTGGCGTAGAGAAATCGGGACCCAATGCTTCAGGCTCCATTCTAGAGCCTTAAGTTCACATGAAATCCACATTTATCCCCTTTCTCCCCACAGAGATCCCCAAACGCTAAAGTGGTCGGGTTTTCGGCATAACGGGAGCCATTTGGCTCCAAATGAAGGGATTGGCGTAGAGAAATCGGGACCCAATGCTTCAGGCTCCATTCTAGAGCCTTAAGTTCACATGAAATCCACATTTATCCCCTTTCTCCCACAGAGATCCCCAAACGCTAAAGTGGTCGGGTTTTCGGCATAACGGGAGCCATTTGGCTCCAAATGAAGGGATTGGCGTAGAGAAATCGGGACCCAATGCTTCAGGCTCCATTCTAGAGCCTTAAGTTCACATGAAATCCACATTTATCCCCTTTCTCCCCACAGAGATCCCCAAACGCTAAAGTGGTCGGGTTTTCGGCATAACGGGAGCCATTTGGCTCCAAATGAAGGGATTGGCGTAGAGAAATCGGGACCCAATGCTTCAGGCTCCATTCTAGAGCCTTAAGTTCACATGAAATCCCATTTATCCCCTTTCTCCCCACAGAGATCCCCAAACGCTAAAGTGGTCGGGTTTTCGGCATAACGGGAGCCATTTGGCTCCAAATGAAGGGATTGGCGTAGAGAAATCGGGACCCAATGCTTCAGGCTCCATTCTAGAGCCTTAAGTTCACATGAAATCCCATTTATCCCCTTTCTCCCACAGAGATCCCCAAACGCTAAAGTGGTCGGGTTTTCGGCATAACGGGAGCCATTTGGCTCCAAATGAAGGGATTGGCGTAGAGAAATCGGGACCCAATGCTTCAGGCTCCATTCTAGAGCCTTAAGTTCACATGAAATCCACATTTATCCCCTTTCTCCCACAGAGATCCCCAAACGCTAAAGTGGTCGGGTTTTCGGCATAACGGGAGCCATTTGGCTCCAAATGAAGGGATTGGCGTAGAGAAATCGGGACCCAATGCTTCAGGCTCCATTCTAGAGCCTTAAGTTCACATGAAATCCACATTTATCCCCTTTCTCCCCACAGAGATCCCCAAACGCTAAAGTGGTCGGGTTTTCGGCATAACGGGAGCCATTTGGCTCCAAATGAAGGGATTGGCGTAGAGAAATCGGGACCCAATGCTTCAGGCTCCATTCTAGAGCCTTAAGTTCACATGAAATCCCATTTATCCCCTTTCTCCCACAGAGATCCCCAAACGCTAAAGTGGTCGGGTTTTCGGCATAACGGGAGCCATTTGGCTCCAAATGAAGGGATTGGCGTAGAGAAATCGGGACCCAATGCTTCAGGCTCCATTCTAGAGCCTTAAGTTCACATGAAATCCACATTTATCCCCTTTCTCCCCACAGAGATCCCCAAACGCTAAAGTGGTCGGGTTTTCGGCATAACGGGAGCCATTTGGCTCCAAATGAAGGGATTGGCGTAGAGAAATCGGGACCCAATGCTTCAGGCTCCATTCTAGAGCCTTAAGTTCACATGAAATCCCATTTATCCCCTTTCTCCCACAGAGATCCCCAAACGCTAAAGTGGTCGGGTTTTCGGCATAACGGGAGCCATTTGGCTCCAAATGAAGGGATTGGCGTAGAGAAATCGGGACCCAATGCTTCAGGCTCCATTCTAGAGCCTTAAGTTCACATGAAATCCACATTTATCCCCTTTCTCCCCACAGAGATCCCCAAACGCTAAAGTGGTCGGGTTTTCGGCATAACGGGAGCCATTTGGCTCCAAATGAAGGGATTGGCGTAGAGAAATCGGGACCCAATGCTTCAGGCTCCATTCTAGAGCCTTAAGTTCACATGAAATCCCATTTATCCCCTTTCTCCCCACAGAGATCCCCAAACGCTAAAGTGGTCGGGTTTTCGGCATAACGGGAGCCATTTGGCTCCAAATGAAGGGATTGGCGTAGAGAAATCGGGACCCAATGCTTCAGGCTCCATTCTAGAGCCTTAAGTTCACATGAAATCCACATTTATCCCCTTTCTCCCCACAGAGATCCCCAAACGCTAAAGTGGTCGGGTTTTCGGCATAACGGGAGCCATTTGGCTCCAAATGAAGGGATTGGCGTAGAGAAATCGGGACCCAATGCTTCAGGCTCCATTCTAGAGCCTTAAGTTCACATGAAATCCCATTTATCCCCTTTCTCCCACAGAGATCCCCAAACGCTAAAGTGGTCGGGTTTTCGGCATAACGGGAGCCATTTGGCTCCAAATGAAGGGATTGGCGTAGAGAAATCGGGACCCAATGCTTCAGGCTCCATTCTAGAGCCTTAAGTTCACATGAAATCCACATTTATCCCCTTTCTCCCCACAGAGATCCCCAAACGCTAAAGTGGTCGGGTTTTCGGCATAACGGGAGCCATTTGGCTCCAAATGAAGGGATTGGCGTAGAGAAATCGGGACCCAATGCTTCAGGCTCCATTCTAGAGCCTTAAGTTCACATGAAATCCACATTTATCCCCTTTCTCCCCACAGAGATCCCCAAACGCTAAAGTGGTCGGGTTTTCGGCATAACGGGAGCCATTTGGCTCCAAATGAAGGGATTGGCGTAGAGAAATCGGGACCCAATGCTTCAGGCTCCATTCTAGAGCCTTAAGTTCACATGAAATCCACATTTATCCCCTTTCTCCCCACAGAGATCCCCAAACGCTAAAGTGGTCGGGTTTTCGGCATAACGGGAGCCATTTGGCTCCAAATGAAGGGATTGGCGTAGAGAAATCGGGACCCAATGCTTCAGGCTCCATTCTAGAGCCTTAAGTTCACATGAAATCCCATTTATCCCCTTTCTCCCCACAGAGATCCCCAAACGCTAAAGTGGTCGGGTTTTCGGCATAACGGGAGCCATTTGGCTCCAAATGAAGGGATTGGCGTAGAGAAATCGGGACCCAATGCTTCAGGCTCCATTCTAGAGCCTTAAGTTCACATGAAATCCACATTTATCCCCTTTCTCCCCACAGAGATCCCCAAACGCTAAAGTGGTCGGGTTTTCGGCATAACGGGAGCCATTTGGCTCCAAATGAAGGGATTGGCGTAGAGAAATCGGGACCCAATGCTTCAGGCTCCATTCTAGAGCCTTAAGTTCACATGAAATCCACATTTATCCCCTTTCTCCCCACAGAGATCCCCAAACGCTAAAGTGGTCGGGTTTTCGGCATAACGGGAGCCATTTGGCTCCAAATGAAGGGATTGGCGTAGAGAAATCGGGACCCAATGCTTCAGGCTCCATTCTAGAGCCTTAAGTTCACATGAAATCCACATTTATCCCCTTTCTCCCCACAGAGATCCCCAAACGCTAAAGTGGTCGGGTTTTCGGCATAACGGGAGCCATTTGGCTCCAAATGAAGGGATTGGCGTAGAGAAATCGGGACCCAATGCTTCAGGCTCCATTCTAGAGCCTTAAGTTCACATGAAATCCACATTTATCCCCTTTCTCCCCACAGAGATCCCCAAACGCTAAAGTGGTCGGGTTTTCGGCATAACGGGAGCCATTTGGCTCCAAATGAAGGGATTGGCGTAGAGAAATCGGGACCCAATGCTTCAGGCTCCATTCTAGAGCCTTAAGTTCACATGAAATCCACATTTATCCCCTTTCTCCCCACAGAGATCCCCAAACGCTAAAGTGGTCGGGTTTTCGGCATAACGGGAGCCATTTGGCTCCAAATGAAGGGATTGGCGTAGAGAAATCGGGACCCAATGCTTCAGGCTCCATTCTAGAGCCTTAAGTTCACATGAAATCCACATTTATCCCCTTTCTCCCCACAGAGATCCCCAAACGCTAAAGTGGTCGGGTTTTCGGCATAACGGGAGCCATTTGGCTCCAAATGAAGGGATTGGCGTAGAGAAATCGGGACCCAATGCTTCAGGCTCCATTCTAGAGCCTTAAGTTCACATGAAATCCACATTTATCCCCTTTCTCCCCACAGAGATCCCCAAACGCTAAAGTGGTCGGGTTTTCGGCATAACGGGAGCCATTTGGCTCCAAATGAAGGGATTGGCGTAGAGAAATCGGGACCCAATGCTTCAGGCTCCATTCTAGAGCCTTAAGTTCACATGAAATCCACATTTATCCCCTTTCTCCCCACAGAGATCCCCAAACGCTAAAGTGGTCGGGTTTTCGGCATAACGGGAGCCATTTGGCTCCAAATGAAGGGATTGGCGTAGAGAAATCGGGACCCAATGCTTCAGGCTCCATTCTAGAGCCTTAAGTTCACATGAAATCCACATTTATCCCCTTTCTCCCCACAGAGATCCCCAAACGCTAAAGTGGTCGGGTTTTCGGCATAACGGGAGCCATTTGGCTCCAAATGAAGGGATTGGCGTAGAGAAATCGGGACCCAATGCTTCAGGCTCCATTCTAGAGCCTTAAGTTCACATGAAATCCCATTTATCCCCTTTCTCCCACAGAGATCCCCAAACGCTAAAGTGGTCGGGTTTTCGGCATAACGGGAGCCATTTGGCTCCAAATGAAGGGATTGGCGTAGAGAAATCGGGACCCAATGCTTCAGGCTCCATTCTAGAGCCTTAAGTTCACATGAAATCCACATTTATCCCCTTTCTCCCCACAGAGATCCCCAAACGCTAAAGTGGTCGGGTTTTCGGCATAACGGGAGCCATTTGGCTCCAAATGAAGGGATTGGCGTAGAGAAATCGGGACCCAATGCTTCAGGCTCCATTCTAGAGCCTTAAGTTCACATGAAATCCCATTTATCCCTTTCTCCCCACAGAGATCCCCAAACGCTAAAGTGGTCGGGTTTTCGGCATAACGGGAGCCATTTGGCTCCAAATGAAGGGATTGGCGTAGAGAAATCGGGACCCAATGCTTCAGGCTCCATTCTAGAGCCTTAAGTTCACATGAAATCCACATTTATCCCCTTTCTCCCCACAGAGATCCCCAAACGCTAAAGTGGTCGGGTTTTCGGCATAACGGGAGCCATTTGGCTCCAAATGAAGGGATTGGCGTAGAGAAATCGGGACCCAATGCTTCAGGCTCCATTCTGGAGCCTTAAGTTCACATGAAATCCACATTTATCCCCTTTCTCCCCACAGAGATCCCCAAACGCTAAAGTGGTCGGGTTTTCGGCATAACGGGAGCCATTTGGCTCCAAATGAAGGGATTGGCGTAGAGAAATCGGGACCCAATGCTTCAGGCTCCATTCTAGAGCCTTAAGTTCACATGAAATCCCCATTTATCCCCTTTCTCCCCACAGAGATCCCCAAACGCTAAAGTGGTCGGGTTTTCGGCATAACGGGAGCCATTTGGCTCCAAATGAAGGGATTGGCGTAAAGAAATCGGGACCCAATGCTTCAGGCTCCATTCTAGAGCCTTAAGTTCACATGAAATCCCATTTATCCCCTTTCTCCCCACAGAGATCCCCAAACGCTAAAGTGGTCGGGTTTTCGGCATAACGGGAGCCATTTGGCTCCAAATGAAGGGATTGGCGTAAAGAAATCGGGACCCAATGCTTCAGGCTCCATTCTGACTCTTAAGTTCATATGCCCTTTAAGGCAAAAGGGGTCGAATACGAGATAGTACGAGCGTATTCACAAATTTGAGCGATATTCGCTCAACATTTGAGAATATAATTTCTGTGCTTTGCAGCGACCTGAATGCAGATGACTTCGTCGCATCTAAGCTGACAGCGGACAATATGATGCTCGCCATCAATGTCCCGCCGGTCTGCGCCGCCCGCTTCACTGCAGAGTTGATATTTAAACATATCAACAAGGTTCTGCAGTCGGACTCCAGTGTCTTGGGCAACAACTTTAAATTGTTTTTACTCAAGGCCTGGGTCCCGCGGGGCGGCTGCGGCAGCCTAGATGCGGCGGAGCGCCACATCCAGGCACGCCATTCAATGGGCTATAATTACGTTGTCATTGCCAACCGCGACAAGCGGTGCCTTATCCGGGCGCTGATTGTCGCCAAGGCATACGCCGATCTGCAGGCCAAGGCCATCACTAAGCGGGCTTGGCGGACTATCAAAGCCGACTCCTCACTGCAGACGAAGCTGACTGGGGAGCTTCAGATTGCTGCCAATCCGTATTCGGTGAGTAAAAATGTTCTTGCACATTTTAATTTGCATTTTTATTAATATACAAATGTTTTAGTCTTTATCAACCATTGCACAGGCCGGGCCTTTCTGGGTTGACGTGCTCCCTCAACTGCTCGCCGCCATGAACGCTCAGTCACCCGGCCGGGATTTCGGCGTTCGTGTGTACAGTGCTGAGGGAGGCAACACGTGTGTGTATGCCCTGCCCGGCAACACGGTGCTGAATCTGCACCTAATTGGCGAACACTTTAACGCGGTGTGCAAGGTACCGCCATTTTTCGGTGCTCGCCGCTATTGTGAAAGCTGCCAGCAGCCGTACGACTGCGTGTCTGGAGAACACAAGTGCGCCAACACCTGCCCTCAGTGTAAAGTGCCCGGCTCCAATTGCAAGAGCCTGCGGTGTGACTATAAGCGCTGCGCTGATTGTGGCCTCAAGTGCTACAATCAGCAGTGCTTTAACAATCACCGCCAAAAAAACCGAGCCGGCAGGTCTCGCTGCAGCTCCATACGCGTCTGCTCCAAATGCGGATATTTGGAGGAGATGAAAGCGGGCCAGAAGGAGCCGGAGCACAAGTGCGGGCATGTCAAGTGCCCACTGTGTAAACAGTACGACGAGGCCGGCTCACATTTGTGTTTCGTCAAGGCTCCCAAAGTGAAAGCTTCGACTATGCCGTACGTGTTCTACGATACGGAAACGTACACGGACGAGGAGAAGCAGCATCACGTGCATCTGGTGACTGCCGTCACGTGCTGCGAGACCTGCTCCGGCCGGGCGTTTCCGCGCGAGACTTGCCGCCTCTGCAATGGCCTGCATAGCGCCGCCAATTGTCTGACTGGCCGCGATCTGGGGGAGGAATTCTCCAATTGCGTCAGCCACTCAGACTGCGCCTGCCAAATGGCCGATTTTGTGGCTGTGGGCCCGGCCTCGCTGAATGCGTTTTTCGCCTGGCTGAGCACAGCTTTCCGTGGCGGCGCCATTGTTGTCGCGCACAATGCATCAGGCTATGATGCGTTTCTACTGCTTGGCGCTCTGCTCAACGGCCTGGCCAAGAAGCGGCCCCAAGTACTGTTCCAGGGTAGCCGGCTAATGAGCATGACGGTGGATAAATTGGTATTTAAAGATTCGTTAAACTTTATACCAATCCCGCTTGCGCAATTCCCCAAAGCGCTGGGGCTCGCTGACACAAAGCTGGCCAAGGGGACGTTTCCCACGAGTTCAACAAGCCGGCTAATTGGAACTACGTGGGCCCCTACCCGGCTATTGAATATTATGGCGGCAAAGCAAACAATGACTACGACTCCATCTGTGCTTGGCTGGCCTCGCGACAGGGCGAGTTGTTCAACTTTAATCGGGAGTATCTCGATTATTGTTTGAGTGACACAGTCCTGCTTCGCGAGGGCTGCATCAAGTACAGGGCAATAATTGGCGACATTTGCGACGGCCTGGAACCGTTTGTTCAGGCCAATACGATTGCCAGTTTGGCAATGGCCGTATTTACTACTAAATTCATGGAGCCCAACTCGGTCGGCGTGATTGCCCGGCAGGCCGACCAGCAGTCATTCAAGGCGCGCAAGTAACTGGCCTATTTGAATGCCACCGAATTTGGCGGGCGGCTGCGCACCTGCGACTCGACTGGCGGCGAGGCGGTCATTCTCGGCCGCAAGGTGGACGGCTTTGATGAGGCTAGCAACACTGTTTTGCAGTTTCTTGGTTGTTTCTACCATGGCTGCGAGCAGTGCATGCCCGATCAGGATGTCGTCCACCCGCTCTGAGCCACATTCGCCACGAAACCGAGTGGTTCACTCGCGAGTTGGAGCGGCATAATTACAGTGTTCGTACAATTTGGGAACATGAATACGACGCTGTATTGGCATCGCAGGCCGATTTTATCGCCGCAACTGCCCATCTGCGCGCTCCACTCAAGATGGAGGATGCGCTCTATGGCGGCCGCGTAGAGTGTTTTATCCCGCATGCTGTGGCCAGCGAGACTGAGACGCTCAAATATCGGGATGTGGTGAGTAGTGATACTACTAATATAGTAGAATATTTTGTAAAAATACAGTTTATGAAAAATAATGCTTTATTTCAACTTGCAGGTCTCTCTGTACCCGACGGTGCAGTCGAAAGACCCATACCCGATTGGCCACCCGGTGCAACATCCGACGCCGCAGACGCTCAACTCTGACGCGCTGGCCAGCTACTTTAATTGGCATTGCCAAAGTGACTGTGCTACCGCCGTCGGATTTGCATATTCCGCTGCTGCCGTACAGGGTGCAAAAGAAGCTCTTTTTTGGGCTTTGCCGCACCTGTATGGAGCAGCAGTGCGGTGGCGAGTGCTGCGACCACTCAGACGAGGAACGGGCGCTGACTGGCACCTGGGCAACGCCGGAGCTGCAAAAGGCCTTCCAGTTGGGCTACCGTCTGCAGGCTGTTCACGCGCTAGCCTACTGGACAGAGAAGCGGACCGGTCTATTCGGTGATTACGTGAATGCCTTCCTGAAGCTGAAGGCCGAATCGAGCGGCTCCCCCGGCATGTCGGATGAAGATAAGGCGGTCTATATTGCCGATTTCTTCGCCAAGGAGGGCGTCACGCTGGACAAGGTCGAACCCAACCCAGGACTTCGCTTTGTAGCGAAAATCTTTTTGAATTCGTAAGTATTCATAAATTTTGTTTTTTAAATGATTTTCTTCTACTAACAGTAGCTTTTCTTTTCACTACACAGGCTCTGGGGCAAATTTTGTCAGCGTGACGACCTGACATCGACCGAGATTGTGTCCAGCTACGAGGACTGGCTCGCCCGGCTGACCGACCCCAACCTCAAAGTCAAGGCCTGCGAACCGATTGGCAGCGAGTTTATGCTGCTAGAGTACCGGCACCGTTACTTTAATCAGCGGCCATTCAGGTACTCCAATGTGCCAATCGGAGTCTTTACGACCACGCAGGCCCGGCTGCGCCTGTACGAGGCATTGGAGGGGCTCGGCGAACGGGCCATTTACTGCGACACTGACTCGTAAGTATTGCATTGGAAAAATTCTTTTAGAATTGAATAGTTAGCATGTGGAACTAATTATCTCGTTTTTCTCTCCCCCACACAGGGTCGTTTACCGGCATTCCGAGGGCCAATGGGAGCCGCCCCATGGCACGAGCCTCGGAATGTGGACCGATGAGGTGCCCGCAGGCAGCCGGATGACCGACTTTGTAAGTGGGGGCCCAAGCTCTACACTTACATTGTCGAGGATGCGGCCGGTGTCCGCAGCCAAGTCCTGAAATGCAAGGGCATCCGCCTGACTCCGGAGATACGGGAGCGTAGCGATGACTTGCGCAACACCCTGCTACACGGCGGCTCTCTGCAGCTGCCGCAGTTTCAGTTCAGGCGCGACAAGGCGTCTTGTACCATACACACGATCAGTATGGACAAGACGTTTCAGCGCGTGCTGACGAAACGCGTGTACGGGGCCTGCAGCAGGCCTTATGGCTATAAATAATGCTGACTGACAATTCAATGTACATTTTGCATTATAAAATTAGTAAAATCTATTTGTTGTACATAATTTGCATATCAATGTACATAAAGCATTTTTGCATTGTAGCTCGTACTATTGCCAAATTTATCAGCGTGAATCTATTTGTTGTACATAATTCATGTACATAAAGTATTTTTGTATTGTATGCGGTGAAATTGCCTATGTAATTACGAGTATCTATTGTACATATTTTGCGTGTCAGACCTGCTTAAAATCATTTATGAAGAGAAAAATATTGAAAAACAATGTAAAATTTTCCGTTTATTCTATTTGCTGGTAATGTACATAAATTTTTTCCTGTAATATGCTACTGATTTATTGTAAATATATCTTCTTTGTAAATAGTTTATATACGATGTGAGCTGTACAATTAGTTGACTCATTTAGATGAGATTGTACACCAATTCTCACCTCTGCGAACAACTGTACATGTAGTAGGGTTTCGAGTTGTACATGTAATCTTGGTGATTCATACAGAGCGCGCCGGCCGTCTGGGGAAGACACTGTACATGTAGATTAATGTAGAAGTATGTACTGCGTACATATAGAATTGGGGATAGAACATGTACAATTTGGGATAGATAGGGATTAATGTACATGGGATTAATGTACATATCCATTTTGAGATAGATAGGGATTAATGCAGTACATGGATTAATGTACATATGCAAGTACATATAGAAATATGCTATGTATACATATTTCACGCTTAGAATAGCGTTTTCATATACTACTTACTTCATTTTCAAATAGTAGTATAATTTGCGTTTTTTGCGTCAAATCTGTCTAAAAATCGACAACAATCTGCACGATACGTAGTCTTAAAACTACAAATTTTATTAATGATTTCCAGAACTGGCTTGTTACAGGCGGTCCAGGTGCTGAGTTAAGACGTTCAGTTAGACTTGCCATAAACAGTCAAAGATTAAATACAAATATTTTAAGTTCAGTTTTGCCGGTAAAAGTGTCACAACACGCTCAAAATCCCATTCAAGCAAGCATCAGTGTTTAATAAGTAAACACATTCGTGTCTTAAATCAGATAACAAGTGACAGTTGAAGGTTTTTAGATGTTGTTGTGGGTTGATGGCTTTGCCATAGACATTTTTGTTACGCGACTGCGTTGATGAATTGAACCATGCTATTGAGTTATGAAATAAATAATAGACGCGTCAGAGGTCAACAGACCGCTAGACTGACAATTGCTTAAGACTAAAGCCAAAAGCACAACAGTGGCGTCGGCAAGCATAGGCTACGAAAATGCCTGGAAGTACGCCAGCATCGCCAACTAAAGGAGTTGGTAAAACGGTTTCGAGCGACAAAGCACCACCGCTTGCGATCTCGTCGAAATCAGTCCAAGCGACAAAGTCGGCAACAGCGACAGCGCAGAACCCAAGCGCACAAGTATCGAGAGGACAGCAAGTTGACATCGAAAAACTCGATGAAAGTTCGAACTTCCAGAGGTGGTTGGACCGATTCACACTGTGCAGCGAACTCAACGGCTGGCAGGACGACACGAAAAATAAGCTGCTGCTGATTAAGCTCAGTACCAAGCTGTACGACGCATTGGCAGATCGAGCCGCTCCCAAGAAGCCGGGAGAAAAGAGCTTCGATGAACTGACCAAACTACTGGCCAGCATCCTGGAACCAAAGACGTTCGTCATGGCTGAGAGATTCAATTTCCAGCATATCACTCGCACGGCATCAATGAGCATTCGTGAGTATGCACAGCAACTCTGCATGCAGGCAGACAAGTGTCAGTTTGGCCTATCCAGAGATGAGAGACTGAGAGAAAATTTAAACCTTTCAATCATTCGAAATCATGATCCTTGCCCCATCACCTTCATGCAACCTTGACTGGCCGTGCCAATACTCATACCGAATAGAGCAGCATCACAACAGAGTCCGAAGTGACACGCCATAAGCCCACAGAAATCCGACGTCTGTCCTCATCAATAGGATGTCTGCAGCGTCAGTAGCTCCCGCACCGCGGCTATACTGGATTGAAAAAACTTGAGAACGATCCAAGGACCAAGTTTTTCTTCGAACTATTGTTTTCTGAGATTGAATTCAATTTTTTTAATTCTGCCATCCACACTGCTTTTTGCTCCGGAAGTATTTGTGTCCGTTACCAGGAAATGAGCTTGCTGCATGCCCTCACAATGCATTTTGTTATCTTCCTCAGCAAGTACCTTTTTACAGGTAGAGTTCCGGAAGATTGCAGGCTGGAATACGTGAGCCCGATGTCTCCGGAGGTGCATCAGTAGCGTCAGCAGTTCCCAGGGATGTGGAGACTAGGTACTGGATTGTTGACGATAAATCTGTGGTGAATTTGCATGCTCTATGCGATTATTTAACGTATAAAATGCACTGATTTACTACATCTATCAGTAAGAAAATGTACATGCACATTGAGCACTAGCTTATTAGGTGAGAGCCAACCTCTCCTTTCCTCTCAACTCGACTTAATTTATTTGGCGAGCAAAAATCGTCTTGACACGATTGAAGGGAACTTTCTTCTCCAAAAAAACTTCTTTTACGTAGATTCTATGCTCATAAAATTGTCAATCTTCTTCTGCATTGCAGGTATCCAAAAGTTAATTAGACCGAAACTCAAAATATTGTCCAACAGAATGTTACTTTTGCCTCTAGCTCTAGAACTTATTATTTTCAGATCGTTTTCATGCTGTTTGGCCTCGAAGCTGCTTGTCCGTCCTTACAAGACTCAACTAGGTTTTGATGAACACAGCCCATCCGGGTCCGGTCAGGCTGGCTGGCGGGAAGGCGAACGGCAGCAGGCGGCAGGCGAGCAGCTGCTTGGAGAAGACGGCGCCGCTGCAGTTGGCTCTGGCGCTGCACTGGAGCAGGCAGTCCGCGTCGGACTGGCAGCGGCCGGCCAGGACGAGTCGACGGTAGAGGTCACCGTGATGTCCGAATTCTTCAGCACAGTGTATGCATTGTTGCCTGAAAGTTGTGTAATTTTATTAAGATTTTCTCTCAGTTGAAATTCTAAGAGGCAGCGTCGAGCTAACTCACTCGGGAAGGTCATAGCAAACACGGAGTTGATTGAGAAGCCGCCACAAATCTGCTCTGGGTTTCCCGTGCACTGCCTGTTGCACATGCTATCACTGAGCTGTCCGTGGAGTCCGTAGGAGCTGCCGCAGAAGCACTGCTTGCCGACCTGCACGCCGAAGTAGGGAAAGCGGCCCAGAGAGCAGACGTTGCTGCAGAACTCGTGCGACATGTTGTTGAGGCTGTGCACTAGGTCGCCAACACCAATACTGTACGGCCCCAGATTTTTTAACCCTTTCAGACCTGTCATATCTCTGTTCGAGTTATCACCGTCTCGATAACAACCAACGTAGGAGAAATGAGCCACCCTGCGGCTGCACAGGTCAGGAGGCCGCACAGCAACGCCGACTCTAACAGTGAGATTCTCATTCTAATTCAAGAATAGTTACGGGTTAAAGCTATCGAATCTCAACATCCGGAGCTTGGAAGCAATTCTCTCACGAGCGTCATCCTTTTATCCTTTTCTGAGTACAGGCATTCAGATTTTATCCAATCAGACGGTTATGTAAGCTTTGAATTAGCCATGCTCGATTATTCACAGATACTAGCGACGGGTCATAGGAAGATTCAAACAGTTGCGAGCGTATCTAAAACTCCGACAGTGGCGTACTGCAACTTCATTCCCGTAAACAACAATGAGTACTCGCAAACACTGGTTGAAATTCGCTACAAATAAAAACAAGCAGTCTCGTACAAGAACAAAACTGACCAAATTTCTCAACCCAATGAAGTGCAGCTACCATTCTGCAACTTTGTCATATACTCAGCAGCATTAAAAAGTCGCCACTCAATGCGCCAGTGAGCAATTTCTCTTGGACTATTCTGAAATAAAAGATACGAGAAAACTGATCGGGGTAGCTTTAATCCGTCCAACCCTCGCACACCCCCCCTCCACTTCATTCCTCAACTCAAGTCTGCCGCGGCGTAGCTGAGTTGCATCACTCGCAAAGGATTGAGAGACTTTACCTGCACTCTCAAAAGTGGCGACCACAGACTGGATCTTCTGTGATGGCAACTTTTCGATGTTGGTGAGTATATAGTACGTGTCCTTGAGCAAGACACTTATTTACTCTGCATTGCTTCGGTTCACCCAGCTGTAAAATGGGTGCCAGCAATAGCTATAGCAGTAACTGAGGGTGTGCTAGTCGTCAGGCATGTACACTGTCTGTCCCTCATTGGTTGTCAATTGCACAACAACCCTCGGGCAAGTTTCGTGCAAAAACCCCCTGAAAAATGGTTCCTTTCACGAAATCGTGAAAGCGAGCGAACGAAAGTGATAAAATTTTCCCGCAGCACAGGCAATATTTTTGGCGAGCTACAAAAGTTTAAACTTTCAGTAAAAGCATAAAACTGTAGGGACGTTGACCCTAAACTTTGCAGGCTCTAAGCAGAGCTACGGAGATACTCGCAGCACAGGAGAAGATGATGGAAGCTGTCGAGAGCCGACACTCAGTGGCGGTTTGACAGCTTCAAGCAGGCTGCAGCACAGATTGCAACGCCACCTGATACTCCGTCGATCCCTCCACATCCCTGTTGTGTCTTTAAAGGCAACCATGTGGACACAGAGCAACCATGCTCGCAATGACCCAATCCACTGACTACAACAGCTTTGTCTCGCCCTTTGTTCGGAAGGTGGCCGCCTCCCCAGTTACTAGCTCCCTAGCCTGTGAGTTTCCGTTATTGAAAAAATTTCTTCTATATACAATACTGTTTTTAAACATAGGAAGCAAGCCTCAAAACGAAGGTTTTCCTATTTTTTGAGCAGCTTTTTTTCTTTTCTTATCAGGTATTTCCCAAAACAATAGAAATCCTTGGAAGGACCGAACCAAAATGAAAACTAAAAAAAATCAATTCGTCAAATTTTTTTCTTCCATCTTTTATTGTCGAGATACTGCGGAAAGCGCGACCGCCGAAAAAGAAGAGATCGAGCTTTTGCGACGATCACGGAGGAACCATGCAGCGTCGCTAGCAGCTTCCTGCTGGAAGGTGGATTTCTGCCCTTCGAGTGTCTCAAAAGCAGCGCATGAGCTGATTAAAGTAGTCAGGTTTGCGTCGTTACCTAAATTGTGCGCTAATGTGCATAAATACGCATTCTTGTCAAAATCCCTAATTTCTAGATCCATCCTGTCTAGATCCATTGCGTGTACTGGTGCATTCCTTTTTGCACTGGTATTTGGATTCGAACTTAGGATCATGCTGCTTATAATAGGAACCTAGTGGCACAAATGAGAAAACTTCAATTGTAAATTAATTTTTAGGAAGGTGCAGGTGGCCCTGCACTGATGGTTGAAAGTTGTTGGACTCTGGTTTTGGGCAGCAAATTGAATGAGGTTTAAAGAATACGTATGGAAAGTGGATAATTAGAAGACTAATACAAGTAGTGAGTAAAAGTAGTATATTAGGAAGGTTTTCGAACTAAGATGATTTTGTTTTTTTCTTTTAGAATAATCAATATACTTCGTAGAATTAATGGGATTACGGGGGAAGTGAAAACTCGAATAGCACACTCAGGAAAACTATTGAAATAAATCTTAATCCCAGGAAGATGCATGGTTTAATGCCATTTGTTAATTGCCAAAAAGCTGATTGACAATCGATTTAAAACATTTTTTATTTAACTCACACTATCTCACAGTTACAAAGCGAATTCCAGCACATCAAAAATCTTATTAGATCAAAAACCGATTTTTTCTGAGATAAATCTTTTTCAGTTTTGTTCAGAGTCGAATCGTTGTCATGCTGTTTGGCTTCGAAGCCGCTTGTCCTTTTCTCTGAAATCACCTAAGTTTTGATGAACACAGCCCACTCCGGTCCGGTCAGGCTGGCTGGCGGAAGGCGAACGGCAGCAGGCGGCAGGCGAGCAGCTGCTTCGAGAAGACGGCGGCGCTGCAGTTGGCTCTGGCGCTGCACTGGAGCAGGCAGTCCGCGTCAGACTGGGCAGCGGCCGGCCAGGACGAGTCCACGGCAGAGGTCACCGTGATGTCCTTCAGCACAGTGTAGGCATTGCTTTCTGGAAGTTGTGGTTCCAACAAAAACCTACTCAATTAGATAAATTCGCAACTCCAAGAGAACGGAGCAATGTTAACTTACTTGGGTAGTGCAGAGCGAACACGGAGTTGATGGTGAAGCCACCGCAAATCTGCTCTGGGTTTCCCTTGCACTGGCTGTTACATTTGCTATCGCTGAGCTGTCCGTGGAGTCCGTAGGAGCTGCCGCAGAAGCACTGCTTGCCGACCTGCACGCCGAAGTAGGGGAAGCCGAACAGAGAGCAGAAGTTGCTGCAGACCCCGAGCGTCATGTCAGGGCTGTACATTAATGCACCGTCGGTGATGTACGATCCCAGATTGTTAAGTCCTTTCAGTGTTTTCAGGCCTGTCAAGTCTCTGTTTGGGTTAGCGGCGTCTTGGTAGCAACCGACATAAGAGAAATGAGCCACCCTGCCAGCCGCACAGGTCAAGAGGGCGCACAGCAACGCCGACTGCAGCTGGGAAATGCTCATTGAGAAGAACTACAAGGCGACAGTTTAAGTCTTTGGAGTCTTAATGATAGTGCTAGTGCTATCTTAGTTCTTAGTCGAATCAGTCTTTTATCCTGTTGCGAGTGCAGGCAGTAACTAGATGTAGATTACTATCCAATCAGGTGGTTTCCATTATTGTCTACGACATTCTGGAAAATGCTAGAAAGCCTATTGCGATTGGCTACGCACTACTGAATGCTGATTACCTATGATCGCAGATAAAGTGATAAGTTAGAAATAGGTCTAAATTTGCTGCAGTTCAGATGCCGACCAGATTTCGAGTACAATAAATAATAATTAAATAACTGATTACTACTGACTTAATGGGCAGATAAACAAACGACATCTGAAAGCAGCGTACGGCTATTCAGTCCAAGGACTGGTTGGTCGACACACACACCCTGAATTACTCCAGCTAATGCTGGCACCCATTTTACAGCTGGGTGAACTGAAGCAATGCAGAGTTAAGTTGTCTCGCTCAAGGACACAAATTGTTCTAATTGGGTCGAGATCGAACCTCCAACCTTCCAGTCGTGAGTCCGACGCTCTAACCACTAGGCTCTAGGTTTTAAGAATTCTCAGTAGCTGCTAAGGTAGATGCCGACTTTTTCAAGCCGTTTGATGTCCTCTAGTTCTTGCACACCTATACCTGTGAAATTGGCTGAGTCCGAAGGCTCACTTCCCAGATAAAATTTTCCAACACGGAAAAAACTTTAAGATTGACACTCATCAGCAAAAATCTTCACCACACTATCTGACTCTTTGTCCTACGATGAGGGAAATACTGGCAAGAAATTGTGGTAAACGTCGTAGGACGAATACTTTTGGAGCCACATGAGACTGTTATACTGCTGCTGACACAACGTGTGCCTTTTTAATTGTTATTACGCACCGTGGAGCATCGGTGATTGATTAGAAATACTTTTTTACTTTTTCTAAACAGTCACATCACAACCAGTTTAGCAACCTGTGCAATTGCGCACTGATGCTCGAACTCAGATGCTAAAGCATCAAACAGTTTCGAAGCATTTTTGAAGCAGTTTTGCAGCATTGAAAATTTTTCCTGCGACCAACGAACTGAAGACTTGTCTGCTTCTGGCACTGAGGAATCGATCAGTATACGCGTTTTTCTCTGGGGCCGGAGTCCGGAGTCCGGAAACAGCGAGGAGGCGTTGCCGCCATTTCGCTAAACCTGGTG
>NIVC01001487.1:0-105000 GCA_002269645.1 Macrostomum lignano
CAACGCTTCAATAAATGCATATTATCCATTGTGTATTTCCAGCACGATACTATGATGTATTTTTCGTGAAAAACGATTGTAACATCAATATACATGTACTGAAATGTAACAACAGTAGCAGTAACAACAAACCTTGAGCAGCTAAAGGCACCATACTGCAAGGCTTAAATACCATCATGCACCGACCTCGTCTTCAACTCTCGGATCTCAAGCTTCAGCTTTTCATTTCGCAACCGTAAATTTTTGAGCAGAAACTCTTCCTTCTCGTCGTATATCTTGCGCTTCAGCTGCTTCCTTGGAGTGTCAGGTTCTGGATCTCGAATTGGACTATGTGCTTCAGCCAGCAGTTCTATCATCGAAGGCCTGCCAGATTTGCAACGCGAGTGAGCGTCCGATGGTCCACCAGTCTCACTCTCGACTTGTGTCGATCGAAGAACGGCCATCTCCATGCCTTTTCCCAAACAGCTAGAAGACTTCGATTGCGCTTCACCATTCAAAACGTTTGAATCTTCAACACTCAGTCCGACGACACTGGCACTCTTCCTTCTGATGATCTGCAGCACGAGATCGTCCAGTTTGGTGATTTTGCGCTCAGCCTCAAGGCCCCCATTGCTTCCTGTCTTTCTTCTTTCATCATTCTTCTTAATTGCTCCCAGCCTCAGATTTTTCCAGAGCATGTCTCTCAGCTGCGTCACCGATTTGTCTACACTGTGAGCCACTATGATGCTTTGCACTTCGTTCCATGCTTGCAGCTTTCTCTTCTTACCGTCCGCATAGTCGTCGAATTTTCCCATAAGGACATCCTTCCATTGTAGCATCTCAAGCAGAAACAGCTTCTTGTTCTTGTTCGACACCATGGCAGAATGGTCACAGACGGGCCGATCCAGCGACAACCAGAGAATGATGTATGCGTCTCCTTTGGTATGTTTATTACAAAAAGAACTTTATAAATTATAAAGTATGAAGTAGGGCTTTCTTGACGCAGAAAAGGCACAAATCAATAATTGTCTTAGTGACGCCTCATGTCTATGGCCCTATTGGAATAAGTTGACAAAATGCGGACGACCGTCCGTCGCATTTTTGGATTCTCCTGGTGTTGCGTCGCGCGACAGTGGTGTCAAGTGGTGTGTCCCGTTGCGCGACACTGTGGAAACCTGGTGTCGTCATGCATCATGTCGCGCGACACGACACAATGAGACGCGAAAGTGTGGCAACTTGGCGGCTGGTGTCATCATGTGTCGCGTTGCGGCCTAGATCTGCAGCCAAAACCTTGCAAACTGTGTTTCATTGTAATAATATGTTCACGGTTGTTTCTCGGTATTTAAATGTTTCAAACATGTTTGATAAAAACTAATTCTTGAATTGTTCTTTTTTGTTTTGACAGTAAAATAACTAATGGCTCATTCCATATAAGCATGGTCGTAACATGACAGGTTATTTTTACTTATAAAATGAAATCTAATAATAGAATATACTAAACCAATATTTTAAATGAAAGATTATTTTGTCTAGAATATATTTATAGAGTTTCATATAGATATCATCATTAGTATAGATGCTATTAAACCTTAAATGACACTTATGGTCGTAACGACAGGATTTTTGACATATAGAAACTAAAAGGTAAAAGTCTTATAACATTTTTCATTTTTGATATTTTGCAATGCATTTTTAAAATTTGACTAAGAACATCTTTAGAAATCATACTCTTTTATTAGAATATATAAACTCAAAAGGCAACAAAGATACAAAAGAAAAGGCAGCCTTATGGTCGTAACATTATGGTCGTAACATATTTTTTTCTGTCAATTCAGTAACTTTGAGGTACTAATACATTAAAAATATAATAGATTATTTGGTCACCAATGCTTTTATCTGATGATGCAAGTACTATACTTTTATCTATAGTTTGTTTCAACCTTCAAAAGCTTTCTATTTGTTTTTAAAAGGTACAAAATCTTAATGATGTCTTTTGCTTCAAAAAATGTCCAAATTTTTACAAAAATGACTTTTTGCCAATTGATAACATACTAATCCAACATTTTACCATTCCTTTATTCTTAGATTGTATATATTGCACAATATAAACATTTAGTAAAAAAATAGGCTAATTAGGCAATGGCAAGCAAAAATATTGACTTTTTTCTATTTTCCAAATATGTCCATCTTATATGGAATGAGCCTAATACTTCAAATATAATTTTTAGAAATGTTACTTGTTAGTTACAATGCATGCGCTGTTTTTCTAACTGTTGTACCTTTGTTGTTTTACTGTTTATTGTTTTTAAATTTCATTTCTTTTTCTGCAAAATTGAAAGGAATACTCTCGTCCCTCGCTCCATGGTCTTGGTGTTGGGAGTGAACGGCAGAACGAGAATTGTCAATTGTAACGTGGCTGCCGAATGGCCCCGGTCAACAAAATTTGGTGCCGCGTTGCACTTTTGAGGGCACAATTTTGGCACCCGTGTCACGCGTCCGCGGGTTTTTGAAACTTATTCCAATAGGGGTCTATGGCAGAGACCCACACTAGCATGCTTTTAGCCATGGCTTACTAGCCGTTGCTTTTTAGCATGGTGTTGTGAAACCACTTTTTCAGACGCGTCTAAATAGCATGGCTAAACTAGCTGCTGCTAACTGCTAACTGCTAGCTGTTTCGTGAAATCGGCCCTAGGAGTAACTATAAATGTCTTATTAAGCAAAAATGTCTCGTCAGCTACTTAGTACTACTACTTGGTGTTTTTCTTGGATGGGCATTTTTGCCACTGCCTTGGTTGGCTGCCAAATTGGTCGGCCAAATTGGCTGACTCGGCCAACTGTTGCGCATGTATGTATGCAAGCGCCACCAACAGTTGTTAGGAGGCCTGTCATACAATGCTTTTTACATGTTAGTTGGCCTGTGTGTGGATCACATAGCTACCCTGGGGTGAGGCATGTCAACTGCCCTACTAAACTGACCTACTAAACTTATCCAGTTAATAAAATAATAACTAATAACCTCCAAGTCCATTCATTCATAATAACTAATTGAAGCCCTCCTAATTTTCCATTGAATCATTGTCATTTGCCAATGGGGCATTCAACAACCAAATTAATCTCATCTCTGAATGAGCTAAGATCTTAATGTTTTGTAATACAAAATTACAATAGTGGCAATGCTACTTTCTTATTTGTAAGCAAAACTAAGAGAAACCATGCACATTGAAATTATAGAGTCTACAACTTAATCTAATTGACCATACCTGTTTCAAAAACCACTCGACTGTGATTATAACCCATAGTCAGGATCATGGCATGGCACGAGTATGCCGGAATAAAAAGTCAGTAAAAAAGGTACGCTGTGTATGCCAAGATTAGAACCCAGTGGTACACCGACGGACCGGGGGGAGGGGGGTAGGTAGGGGTAGCAGTGCATGTAAAGGATTAGAAATTGAAATTGAAATTTGCTACTTTCCAAAATCAAAATCGAAAGCGAAGTTTTCCGAAATCAAAATTCAAAAAACAAAGTTTAGTACAACGAACACTCACTTTTCTACTTTCAATTTATTACTCATTTTTTAAATCTAAATTTGATTTAAAATTCCAAATTTTGGAAAATCAAAATAAAAATCGAAATTTTGGAACATCTCTAAAAAGTCAAGCTTTAACAAAGTTTTCAATTGTGTTGAAATTTCAATGACTTTAACAAAAGAAAATTAGCACTAGAAAAAAACATTTTTTTCCTTTTCAGTTTTAAAACAGTTTTTAAAAATAGATTTTATGCATCAGGATTCAAGATATTGTGGGTGGGCAGGGGCCCACGCCCACGGAGGCGCGTATATAATTATGTCGTGGCATGCCATTGCCAGGGACTACTCAAACATTGGGACGGGAAACTAGGCAAATCATGGCGAAGTTTTTACAAGGCTGGTTTGTTAGCAGCTGACGAGGCTGGCTGGCTTATTTGTATAGAGCGATACTTTGTTGTCTATGGTTATTTTCTATTATTTGAAGCTTGTGATACCATTATTTCCACTGCAGTCTAGCAGGGGATGCTTGCATTATATTATAGCAGCTAAATTTCTGGCAAATGCGCAGGACAAGCTCAATTTTTCTGCTTGTGTTGTTGGCATCAATGCCAAGAAAGTGCAGCGTTGTTGGCTGCAAGTCAAATTACGAGTCCGAACGATTGGCTACGAAAGTCCATCTGTTTCCGAAGGACTCGGTTGAGCAAGAGCGATGGAAAAAGGCCCTGCCAAACATCCTAAAGGTAGGCGCTATTTACTATAAGGTAAATTGTGCCAATATATATGCAAATTTTTTCTTTATTGGCAAGTGTTTTTTCCTTTATTCCGCCTTTCAGTCTGTAACAGATCACATGGGAATCTGCGCCAAACACTGGCCACCGAACACAACAATGGTGAAAAAGCGACGATTTGAGTCACCAAAGGATCCACCTTCTATTTTCAATGGTGTTCCTCTATCTTGCCTGGTCCAGAACCAAGGTATGACTATACTTTGAATACCTATTTGTACTTTAGACTTTAGCATTTGGTTCATATAATCTAAAATTTCTCAAGGTTCCCACCATAAATGTTTTTACATTTTAGAACGCAATAGGGATGTGAAGACAAGAGGTGTTCTCTCTGACGCACGAGGTGGCTTAGCGGATGAATTAGAGGAGTTTCAGCTGAGCGACACCATATCTTTGTGGAATGGTTTCTGTGACTCCGTACAGGACTCTGAAATAGTCAAACGCCACTCCTTAGTGGTTACATTTCTTCAGCAAGATTTATATATGTTTTCATTGGACTCCAATGGCGACATGCTTGTTTGATTATTTATTTCGCCAAATTTTGCTGTTTGCGCCTACATAATGCACACGCCAGTTAATGTTTGCAACCTACTTGGATTTCAACCCACGCTGAAGTTTTGGTCGCAACTGGATGCAATTATCGTACAATGCAACAACTCTGAGTTTTCAGTTGAGAACGAGATTTTGTATTTCATGAAAAGCAACATATTAGCCATTGACAGTGCAGCGCTAGAGATTTCGAATCCAACTATTAAATTCTTGCTTGAAGAGTTAAAGCTAACACTGGACTCACCGACTGCTCGCAGATATAGCACTACTATCATCCGGAAGTCAGCCTTACTTTACCTGATCAGTAGCTCCGCATATTCATATATTAGAACACTCATTCCATTGCCTTATCAGTGCACGCTACAACATCAACTCGCAGGAATGGGAGAGGTGGGCACGGAGGATGATGCACTCAAAATTACGCGATTGGTTTTTTCAAAGATTTTTGGTCCTCAGCAAAATTGCGTTCTGATGTTCGATGAAATGTACGTACAACCTTCCATTCGATATTGGTGCAAACATCTGATGGGACGTGCTAGCGAGGATCCCAGTCAGGCTGCATGAACAGTTTTAGCCATCATGGTAAAGCCTCTTTTTGGTGGAAAGCTGTTTGTGATGCTATTAGTGCCCATTTTTTTTCTGGCTGCAGACTTTCTTTGACATCAGCTAAGTCACTGCATAGGCATCATCAACAGTCAAGGCGGTCACGTAATTGCACTGGTTTGCGATAACCATCCTGTGAATCGAAAGTGTTTTTCTCTTTTTCGTGACAACCTTCACATCAAGCCCTGGATTGGCAGAGATCCCTCACAGGAGTCCGTTTTCTATATGATAAACGACTCAGTGCATCTGTTGAAATGCCTTAGAAACAATTGGCAAACGGAAAAAACTGGAATACTCACACTCCGTGTACCAAGCAATGGCCAGACTATATTGGCAAAGTGGAACGATTTGATCAGAGTATACAAAAGCGAAGAAAATCATGTTGTAAAGCGATCTGATCTAACCTTTGAAGCTTGCTACCCATCTAGCATTCAAAAAACTAAAGTAAGTCTAGCTTTGCAAGTTTTTAATGAAAAAGTGGCAGCTGCACTTAAGTGCGACTGTCATTATGAAACTGCTAGTTTTGTGGAGACCATTTTAAAGTTGTGGAACATAGTGAACTGCAAGAATCCAGATCTACATGTTCGATTTAATGATCCCAGCAGGAAACCTATTTTTTCTGTTCATGACGACAACATCACATTTTTGAAAGATTTTGCCGAGTCTATCAAACAGTCACAGTGCGGAAAAGGGCGCGCCCGCTACCAATGTCTCACGGCTGAGACTAAGTTGGCTATTTCGTATTCCTTGTGTGGCATGGTGGACCTTTGCGAAGATCTGCTCTCGGATCCTGATATTTCCTTTGTTCTATTAGGGAATTTTCAGAGCGATCCTCTAGAAGGAGAGTTTGGAGTTTATTGGCAGATGAGCGGTGGCAATTATTTTATATCTGTCGAGCAAGTCCTACTGAGTGCACGACTAAGACGCATGAAAATTTTCGCAAGTCTTGAATTGGACAACTATCACCATAATAAGAGTCCATGTTGCACCGCGGAAATTTCTGAAGAGGAACTGACAGTGTTAGACAGCTGTCCATCAAATACAGATGGCATTGCTCTCTCAGAAAAGGCTTCCCTTTATTTCATCGCTGGTAAGATTTCTTTTCTTGCTATATCTAATTAGTATATAGCCCCCAACTAATTGTATTTTTGGTGAGCTAAAGTAGCGGTAATTAAATGGATCTTTTTCAGGCTATATCTGTGTCAAAGAGAAAATTAAAGGCGTCAACAGAGAATTTGCGTTTGCGGACAGCACAAAAGAAGAAGCCAGTGAATTCACTCAGTTACTATCGCGGGGAAAGCTACGGCACCCCCCAGAGTGGCTGTTTTCATTTCTAACTCTCTGCTACGCATGCTTCACTGCCCACTCACCCGTTTGTGCAACGAGAGTGCAGACACTATTTACAACTATAGCTGAAAATTTCTTCCATTACATTGACTTCAACGTCCAAGGTGTGACACGAAGAGCAACAAACACGTTCTTTAAGGGACTTGTCCGGAGATCATTGAAGGTGGGTCCATCATCCGTCACGGTTCAAGAGAGAAAGACAAAAAAACTTAGAAGTGCATGATATTGCGTACCAGACAAGTTCACATCTACTGAAAATTCCTGACTATTCAATGCTTAAATTCGTTAAATATTTTTTCGCATTTGTTCATTTTCTCGTCTGTGTATATATATGTTCAAACTTCACATATTTTAATGCTCACATCAACTGTGTGAGTTAACTTTTTATTGTTTGTCTGTTCCATGTTCACTATTCACCCCTTACAAATAGCCCTCAATGTTACCTTATATGTTTTATGAACTATTTTTCCAGTGCACTTTCAAGTAAATATACACAGTTCATAAAAGCACCTGAATCTTAAAATTCACAGATATACTTGTAATAAAATATAAAATTTATTGAAGATTTATTGAAATATTGAAATAGCTACTGCTGCATTGGCGCAGCCATAGATTCAACCAGCCTTGTAAAAACTTCGCCATGATTTGCCTAGTTTCCCGTTCCGATGTTTGAGTAGTCCCTGGCCATTGCCCATAGTCAGGAAGGTGGCACAGTGTATGCCGGAATAATTTTTTGGGACAATTTGTGCACCATCTATGCGCCATTTGTGCGCTGTCTGTGCGCCACTCTTCATAAGTAGAGTTTTCTAAGAAAGGCCTTTGTACGAAAAGCCTTTTTAAAATGTTACACATATTTTCATCTTAAACAAACTTAAATTATACTTACAAATAGAGTAATGCAAAGTTGACATTTTTAGCAATAATTTTTACTAATTTTATTTATTGTTAATTTAAATTTAAAAGAAGCAAAAAGTTTATCACTGACTTTCTAGACTATAAAAATCTCCTTTATTTTACGTAAAATTGTTAATTTGCATTATAATTTTCATGCATGTCAGGGACCTTATGTGCCACAATTATGCGCCTTATGCACTAGGGACCTCAGTATGCGCCATGATTGTGCGCCAAGTGCGCTAAGGACCCCTTGTGTGCAGTGCACCGCGCTTGTGCACCAATGTGCGCCAAGACCCTTTGTGTGCACGGGAATTTTCATCCCCAGAGGCCACCTTTCTGACTATGGGCCATGCATGCCATGGGGTACTTTCTCTAAACCGTGGTACGCTGTATATGCCAAAATTGGCCCAAAATTTCTCTGTGTACGCCGGAATTTTCCAAGTAAAATGCCATCTTCCTGACTATATTATAAGGGGAGGGTAGTTGTAACTTATAACTACCCTCCCCTTGCACTTGAGGACCTGGCAAATAGAGTATCTAGAGTATCTAGAGTAAATAGAGAAAGCTACCACAACAAAACTGCACAATTTTTCTGGCTTTACAAGTGTCAAGATAATGAAAGTAGCACAACAAAGTTGAAACTGCCTTAACCCATTGGTGTCAGCAACAACCAACTAACACATTTTTTTCTGTGCTGCCTCATTAGACATTAGGTTATATTCATATTGTTAGGCTCCCTACAAGAAAAAGGCTTATGATATATTTTACAATTGAACTATTAGGCCTAATTTTTATTTAGTCTTAAAAACAAATAAAAACAATAGGCCCTATAAGGACTATATTGTAGACAGTTGTAAAGGCCTATGGCAGTGGCAATGGGCCAATGGCAATGGTATCAAAGGACAAAGATAGTAGTATGACAATTTGTTTCTAAGCAAAGCTAAAGCTAGAGGTAGAGGTAGAATCCCACTCGAATTTTCACAAATTGCTTTTTTATTCTATTTCTACTTCTGCCTAATTTCCTTGCAAAGTAAAAGATAGGTCTACTAACACCTAATTTGCAACAAGTAGTAGGCCTAGTAAATTTGGCTCAGGCAAGGAGCCTGTTTTGCCAATATTAAACGATGTATTTAGTATTTGTTAACAAACCTACTTTTCATTCAAAATTGAATTTTGTGTGCATATAAACAAAGAATGGGACTCTAGTGGGAATAATGGGAATTTAGTTAAAAATTTTTAATGCTAAATTGATTTGGGACTTTGGGTTCGGTTCCGCGTGCCGGTGCCGGTAAGCCATTTCCGATTTCGGCGAAAGCTATTTCAAAATTAATAAATTTAAAAAGTAGGGCTCCATAGTAAGAGCTTAGCTGACTTAACAGTAAAAAGTTTTTTCTTTATTGCAGTTTTTTGACTAACTATTCCTGAGCCTACTCTTTTATATAAGTAGGTATTTGTTTAAAAGTTGTGCATTTTCCTAGAAACTGATGCACAAAATCAGATCAGATCACCGCTGTGCATATTGCGGCCATAGGTACCGTTGGCCTAGAGTCTTGACAAATGCAGTATTTGGGATTTTATTAATGAATTCAATCTATTAAGTTTGCCACGTCATGTCAATGTCACCCTATGTATCGTAGGCTCTTCAGCTTCAGCCTGACTAGTAGGCTAAGGCGCAGGCGGATATATTTTATAAGCTAGGCCTAGCCTAGGCAATAAATATATAAATACATAAATACATCATGTTGTACTAATAAGTATTGCATAATTCATTTCATTAGGCCTAATCTCAATTTTCCGAAACTTAGAACCTTGCACCAGAGCTAGCTAGGGCTTAACTTCTTCTTTAAACAGTAAACTCTTAATTTAAAAAACTCTTCTATTGACTTTTTACTTTACTGTTTATTATTAACATTTATCATATGCACTTTTAAATATAAATGTTCACTATTTTAATTTTTTCAAAAACAAAAAGAAAAAAGTACTGCATCTTAAGCTGGCATCAGTCAATAAGTCAAGTTACTTCTAGTAAATTTGGCAACAAAAATTTTTACAGCTGGCAGTTGTTATTTGTCCGGTGACCGGACGAATAGCGACATGGTTATTCGTCCGGTTACCGGACAAATAGCCATTTCACTATTTGTCCGATCATTTTACCAGACAAATAGCCATTTTGTTATTTGTCCGGTTAAATATATATTACTAGTACTATCTACTTGTTGTAGGGAATATGTCTGGTTTTTAACGGCTTCTTTACTCATATCTTGATCAATATATTGTTATACTAGTGTACGACTACACGCGCGATTAGTTTCACTTGAAATTTAGCTTGCAGGCACGTTTGTCTTTGCACGATTGTTGAAACCACTCAATGCTTATCTAGCATTTAGATTAGATAGTAATATCTATCTCAAAGGTATATGCATATCTCATCTATATTGCATACTGTATCGATGCAGATGCCACAATAGTACTCTAATGGCGGTAGCTTTATGGTGTATCATATAAAACCAATTGGTATATTAATGATAAGTGCAACATGCGGAATAATTGATCAAAAAGGGTAGGCACATGCGTATGCACCATGTGCATGTTGGAACGAGGAGGGAATGTAAGAGATTACAGATTACATGTGATGTACATGTACAGTCTGAACGTATTTTAATTAATGCTCGACCGGTTTCAACAATCGTGCAAAGACAAACGTGCAGGGCAAGCTAAATTTTAAGTGAAACTAATCGCGCGTGTAGTCGTACACTAGTATAACAATATATTGATCAAGATATGAGTAAAGAAGCCGTTAAAAAACAGACATATTCCCTACAACAAGTAGATAGTACTAGTAATATATATTTAACCGGACGAATAACAAAATGGCTATTTGTCCGGTAATATAACCGGACGAATAGTAAAATGGCTATTTGTCCGGTAACCGGACGAATAACCATGTCGCTATTCGTCCAGTCACCGGACAAATAACAACTGCCTTTACAGCTAGGCCTAGCTTTTTTAGTGATAAGCCATAATTTCCTATGGCTATATTCCTAGTAGGGGTAGGACGTGATCACGATCGTGATCACGATATCGTGAATTCACGACCTTTTTCAGTGTCGTGAATTCACGAGTCGTGAAACATTTTTCACGTGCGTGATCGTGATTGTGGGTTTCTTTCAGCTTCAGATGTTACTATGTTTATACTTTTCAGTTCCCCAAACCACAATCGTGTACAGTCCTAAATGTAGACTTACTTGGTTTTTGTTTTTCTTTTCAAATACAACGAATGTGTTTTAACACAAAACTTACAGAATAGAGTTTTCAGTTTACTTTACTTAGTTCAGAAAGTTCGAAGTTAAAGTGGATTTTCGAAGTTCAAAGCTTACTGCCTTATTCTTTTCAATCTTTTGTTTATTTTGTAAAATGTAAAATTAAAACTGAAAAGCACTGAATGAAAATATAAATTGTATATATGTATGACTGTATATAAATTTCACTACATGATAGTACATGACATGTACAGACAAGTGTTTGTTAACTTGCTTAGCTGCCTACAGAACTGAAAACAGTGAAAAGTGAAAAACAGAAAAGCTTATCAGTGTATGAATATGAAGTATAAAAGAGTACATGTAGGTTTACTACTTTACTTTTACGTTCTACACATATAGTGTTATTACAATGACTAATTTAAGTCTAATCTATACTATACTAGCTACATGCAAAAAATCATACTACAGAGTCTACAGACTACAGAGTACACAGCTACACACTATAGCAACAGTTATCTATTCCTTATCGATAAACTTTTTCTTGTAGCTCCAACTCTACTTGTTCTATAGTCTTTGATTATTTATTTTCTCTATCATTATCTTGTCTCTCTGATCTCAATCTTCAAAAAAGTAAAACTAATCACTAATCAGCAATAACAGCAATGAATTGAATGGACCCTGCTCATTTCTCTATGGGTCAAACTTCCGAACATTATAGTTAATAAAAACAAGCTTTTCAACGGTTTCGCCAAGCAGGCGACGTCGTTTCGGCTCGTAGATGTTTCCAACGTTGCTGAAGATACGCTCACTTGGAACACTGGTAGGTGGTGGTCCCAGAAATTTCCGAACAAGTGCTGACATTGCAGTTGATGGAGTCTTGTCTCTCCAGAACTTCATTGGGTCTTCCTCAAATGGAAGTCGAGGCTCTGATAGGTAGGCTGCCATTTCACGAGCCAACTTGTCCATAGCATTGCCTCTGTTTGAAACTGGCAGTAGCGTTCCGGCCCTAGACAGGTCACGCAGAGTTGCAGCTGCAGCACTAGAAGTAGAAGACTTCTCGAACAGGGCTGACATAGATAGCTGCTGAGGCTGAGACTCAGTTTGTCTAAAAAGGTGAAATTAAAAGTTAAAAGTTAAAACAAAGAGAACTTTGATATATTAGTTATAAAATTTATAACTTACAGATGTAGCAAATGTAATTTATAATTTAATTTTTTTGTTACATGTACATGTACATTGAATTATGAAATAGAGGAAATACTCACGGCTCAGTTTCGATAGATACATCGGAGAGGTCCTCGTCTATGGCTGTATCGCCATCAACAGTAGGAAGAGAAGTTTCACGCAAAATTTCATTCATTGCTTTTACGAGCTCAGCCTTAGCAAAGTTGCGCTGCTCTTCATCGAAAAAATCTAGCCGGAAGCGTGGGTCTAACATCGTAGCAACAATGTGGTGGTGACTCTTTTTTTCGTCAGAGAAGCGTTGAGTCAACCCTTTCACCAGGTCGTCTCGAAGGTACGTGATGCCAAAGCAGTCTACCTGCTGCAGATGCTCCAGCGACACTTTCACCATCGGCAAGATACACGAGATGCTGGCAGTTTCCCTGCTGACTTCTAGCGTAAAAACCTCAAAAATCTCAAGAAGTTTGACAGCTTTCTTTGAAACATCTGACTCATTGTCCGTCAGGATTTCAATTGGTCGGTGTCTGGTGCGATAGACACTAAACGCTTCCTCTTGCTCGTTGATTCGGCGTAACATGGCTAGTGTTGAATTCCAGCGTGTGTCTACATCTTGCACGAGGCTGTGTGTTGGTAGCTTCAGCTGGAGCTGCAGTGTTTTGAGGTTTGCTTGAGCGGTTACAGAGTGGTGGAAGTGGCCAACAATGCTCCGTGCTTTGTCAAGTATTGTCTTCAGTCCTCGATGACCGGAGATGGAATCCTTAACAACAAGGTTCAGCTTGTGGGCAGCACAATGGGCAGATGGTACTTTCAGAAGTTCTCCTGCAAGCTTCATGTTGCTGGCCCCATCACGCAGGAGGAGGCTGACTTGCTCTAAGCCAATGCCCCACTCACCAAGGGTTGTCGAAAAAACGGCCGAGATGTTAAGCCCAGTATGGGCATCAGTGAATGGCTTTACGCACAGTAAAAGCTGCTTACGCTCAAAATCTGGCGTGATAGAATGGATTGTGAAGGACATGAGTGCCAACTGGCCGTCACTCCACAAGTCACACGTGAAACCGAAATCTCGCAGTCTGTCTATTTCGTCCTGGACCTGCAATTTAATTTCTTCATAGAGAGTCTCTAGCTTGTCATGATAAAATCGAGTGCTCTTCAATCGATATTGCGGACATGCTTCTTTCAACAGATCGCGAAAGCCTTCACCTTCTACCACAGAGAATGGCTGTGAATCCAACACAATAAAGCGGAGAATTTTTCGATCAATTGCAACCGAACGAGGGTGCGAATCCGACCATTCTTGAGCATTTGCTTGAGCAAACATTGTGCTCAACTTCTGCTGCTTCAATGGTTGTGGTCCATCTTTACATTTTGGCTTTGCACGATCTGCCTCAGTGTTTAGGAGCTCTTTGAATTGAATTGGATGGCAGGATTCTATGTGTCTTCGCATGCTGCCTGTTGATCCTGTGTTTCGTAGAACCTCCTTCTTACAAGCTAGGCAAGCAGCAGAATTCTCTTTTCCTTCAACGTCTTTAAAGTACAACCACACAGCACTGCCTCTTCCTCGAGGTTGCTGGGTTGGCTTATCAACAGAGGCCATTGCAAATGAATGGCTGAAATTGTTTGATTTGTAAATTGTAAATTGTAATGTAATATTGTGTAATTGCCTATTTTAATTTGCTAGGTAGAAAAGCAAAGAAAAAACAAGTATTATATTATTTTAAATTAAAATATTTATTTATATTTTAAATAAAATATTGCATAGTATAGCAGTATAGTGTAAATGTAAAGTCACTACAGACTTTAAAGTCAAATAGGCTAGAAAAAAATATTTTTAGACTAACCATATAGATTAGAAATATACTACTATGCATCAGGCAATCAGGCATACATATTCAATATACCAGTGTACCACATGATAGTACTAGTACATAATAGTTAATACTATATTGAATATTGAATATTATTCATTATTCAATTCAATTCAAGAAGAAAAAGTATTTAATATTTGTGTTTGACTATTATTATTACTATTAACAAATGACAATAACAATAGCAAATAACAATTTAATTTAGCATATCCATCAAGTATATTTGCTACTTAGTACTTAGACTTAGTCAACCTTAATTTTTAATTTACAGCAATTTATTTTAGTAAAAAAATACTATGCTTATATATTAAAAATTATTAGTTATAAATTATAATTACTAAATAACTATTAGACAATCAGATTATAAAATTATGCTCTAGTATCTACTATCTATCTGTATAGTATCTAATCTATTTATACATTATTATAGCATAAAAATAATAAGAAGAAAGAAAAACTCAAATATGCAAATTCATGATCAAAATGAAATGAAATTTTTGTTTTAACTATTTATTTAATACTAAATTCTAAAATAGTAATAGTAGCAAATACTACTTTTAAATTAAAAATTTAAAAATAAAAATTAAAAATACTAAATAGTTACAGCTTTCAGCTTAGTTTGAGCTTTGAGAAAGCCAAAAAGCAACACAAATGTCTAAGAAGTAAGAACTTCTTACTTCTCAGCCAGACTCTGAGTTCCTTCTCAACCAGAGAAGAAAGCCAGATGGGCAGATGCAGATGGTATAAGCTGATGGTATAGAAGCACTTAAAAATAGAATCAAACACATTAACTGATAGAAAAATTCAAATTTGAAGAAAAAAAAACAAAATTTGAACGGAAATTTTTTACTTTTAATTTTTCACGAACCAATCACGATCACGATCACGATCACGGCAAAGCTGAAATTATTCACGACTACTCACGCCCGACCCAAAAATTTTTGCTCGTCCGACCTCTAATTCCTAGTTTCCTATAGGAAAAATTCCTATATGACATGCATGGTCTTTCAAAAATCTGCAAGTGGCACATAGCCATTTTTACTAACATATAGCTAGGCCCTATGTATTTATTTGTGTGTGCATAGTAAATTATCCAGATTTGAGGTTACAAAATTCCAAGAAAATTCCAGCATATAATTATTAATGATATTATAAATGGATCCATGTCAATAATTTTCAGCTTATCCCCATGGCTAAGATTGTGCAGTTGTTTGTGTTTAGTTTTGTGTACTAATATAACATCAATATTGTCATTATTATTAGTAATATTATCTTTATTATTATATATTGATAGTTGAATTTTGCAAGTCTTATTCGCATTCTTTGGGTCATTTGGTTGTTCTAAGTAAAGCAGGCAGCTAAGCAAATACTTAAAATTAACCCTTTTAATGACAAAAAGTTTTAACAAAGTACTTGATACTATTTAGTATTCAATACATAAAGTTTATTTGGAAGGTTTGTAAAATAGTAAAAACAAAAAGACTGTTTTTGATTTTTGAACAAATTCATTTCAAGGTTCTTTATTCCAATAAGCTGCCATAGGAATAAGCTGGAATTGACATATCTGTGTGGATAAAATTAGAATTATTGACACAGCTTATAGACTTGAATGGTGGCAGCTATTTCATTAAGCTACTGTGGAGATAAGCTAGAAATGATTGACACAGAACCATATGTATAAAATTGGAATTATCAGCATGGGACTATGGGGATAAGCACTTCCATAAATGATACCTTTTAAAATTGGCATACAAATTTCAAAGTTCAAATTCATGCAAAAAATGGCATACAGTTTTCATTGTACAAAATCATGCCAATTTTTTGTGTACTGCATACATGAAAATTGTAATATAAATTCACACTCTAGATCATACAGTATGTAGCCAAAACTCGTGCATGCATTGGCCTTGCATGCCAATAGTAATTGTGCACAGTTGGCATACATTACCTATAAGAAAATAGTGTGTATGCATACCTAACTTACTTGACTCAGCTGCAGAAAGCATCTGGCGGATGCAACAGGGAGGTGGAAGAGATTGCCTATTCTACTAGGCCTTGGCAACCAGACTTCTATTCAAGTGATGTTGCTCAGGGGGACCCATTGGTCTTGCCTATAGTGTGGTCTTCCTTACCAGCATTGGGGGAAGAGATCAGCTCATCCTGTCCCTGAGGTACTAGGCGAGTAGCAGAATGTGTGCATACCTGGCATGCACTTTATAGAATCACATGGAAGAGAAAAAGATGAAAATAGATTTATTTTAAGCATAAATTTCAAGCCTTTTGGATTTTTAAGCTCATAATGAAGCATTTAAACAAATCTTAACATATATTAATTTTCCACTATAAATAGTATTGTCAAAAAAAGCAGAAAAATGAACCAATTTTTTTGCCAAAAAAGGTTTATTACACAATTGAAAAAAGGTCATTTATTGTCACAATATTTAAAAAGGGTCATTTATTGTCGCAACTTTTGTAAAAGTAACAAAAATATAACAAAAAAGTTTTCACAGAGATAACATGCATTTGTCTAAATAGAATATATCCCTAGACTACAAGCATCCGGCTATCTTCCTAAATAGCTAGTATTCATTAGCAGCAAGCATCCTCTAATAACAAGCACCCCCTCCCTGCCTCAAGGTAGCAAATATACTAGATAGCAAGCATCTCCACAGATAAAAAGCAACCTAGACAGTAAGCATCATACCCCCCCCCCCCCCAAGATAGCAAGCATATGCCCAAATATAATAGCAAGCATACCTTCCATTTAATACAATACCAAGCATCCCCCAGTTAGCATATTCCAAGATGGCAAGTACCCCCCCCCCTTCTCAAGAACAAACCTCTTGCCTCCCCAATATCAAGCATCCCCTAATCATCTAGTCCAATAATGATGTCTCATTAAGTGCAATAATCTTTTACTTATCAAGTGCATTAATCCTTGGCTTATCAAGTGCAGTATTCCTTGGCTTATCAAGTACTTTCTATAAGCTTTCAATAAACTACTAAGATTCAAACCCAGGTTGTTGCATTAGCAGTTCAGTCTATTCATATCTAGGTTAGCTCTCGTTGAATTTATATATGAATTTGTAGCACTTATAATTCAATACTCACACCAAAGTCAGTGATGACATAATCAATTTCTGAGCCAAGTCAGTACTAGCCGCTATGGTAACTTATTGTTTATAACTTTTGTATTAATATATAAATTAGATATTTGTCTAAATGTAGCCTATATAAAACTATTCAAGCTTGACTCAACTACTTAAAATGTGTTTTACTGGGAAAACTAGTTTACTAGTTTACATACATAAAATGTGTACAGTTCTTTTCTACTTGCTCTAACACTAAACTGTGTGCTCAGGATTGAGCAGTTGCTGCAGTCTAACGGAGCCGCACACCAACTTGCAGTCCAACAGTCTCAAGCACAGCAGCGCCGTCCAGCGCCAGTGAATGAGCAGCGACACGGATCCGCAGGCTGCTCACAGCCAGTCTGGCTGCGTCAGCCTTGAAGACGCCCGCGCAATCTGCGACCGTCTGGTTGCTCAGCTGCTCCGTGACGAGTCACAGCTGCAGCTGGAGACGGTGTGCGAGTGTGGCAAGCAGATCTCCAAGCTGTACTATGACTGCAAAGAGCACAGGCCGGCTCTGGCGCGTCACCTGCACAACCTGGGCTACCCGCAGTTCGCTGTCCGCACAATGAAGCGATTAAACAGTTTAGGCGTGTTTAAAAATGACGATATCTGGTTCTCATCGCACTATCTGTACACGGCGGCTCTGAACTACTCTGAGCAGAGCGCCGAGTTTGCCGGCGCCCTGGCCAGCAGCGGCATCACCAACCTGCTGGTGGCGAACATCGGCCACCGGCCTTACCTGGACAATCTGGCTAGCAAGAATGTGGTCTACCTGATCCGGGCCTCGCTCAGCCTGCTGTACCGGCTGCTGTGGCACAGTCCTGACTATGCTGTCCAGCTCACTTCCGGCGGCGATGCCGGGGTGGTTGTTGGCGGCGGCGGGTTCGCCTTGAAGCGCGGCCTGCTGGACTTGGCGGGCGGCGCGTCTCAGGCGCCGGAGGCTGTCCGCTGTCTGTGCCTGTTCGTGCTCTCCCGGCTGCTCTGCGAGGCCGACTGCGGCGCCTTGCTAGGGGGGGATGACGGTCAGCAACTGCTGGCGAGGTGAGGCTGCCGAGCAGCATATTTTTCAGCCAGATTGTGAACGGGGGGGGCAGATTGGAAATCGGGGGGGGGGCCGCCAGACTGAATGGGTAAGTAGTCATAAGAGGTAAATCGTCAATAGCAAAATGAATTCGGTGCATCCCGCAGGCTCCGCCAACTGGTGCAGTGGACGGACCGCCTGTTGAAGAGTCCCGACAGGCGCCTGCTTGGCTTCGGCCTGTCGGACTTCGCCTCCTGCTGGACCGCTCTGAGCGGCCAGGCCTACCTTGTTGACAGCCTGTGCCAGTGCGGCGCGCCACAGCTCATGCTTGACGGCCTCCGCGATCCGGGCTTTGCCGAAGCCGACCGTCGGGCCGCCCTGCTGGCTGTCTGGGGCCTCGCCATGCACCGGCGATCGCGCGCCTTCCTGCTGGAGCGCTGCGGCTGCGCCGGCGCCCTACTGAAGCTGCAGAACGGCGGCGCCTGCCCGCCTGGCCTCCTGCCGCTGGTCGACTGCCTGCTCCGCGTGCTGCAGGACGAAGCTCCATCGCCGCTGCCGCACCAACGCCATCGCCAGCCTCCGCAGGCGGTGCTGTCGCATCATCCGGCCAACCGGGAGCTGGCAGTTCGAATCCGCGACCGGCTTCGAGCTCGGGGCCTCGCCGTGCGACTGTCCTGCCCAGCGGGCGACTCGCAGCCTCCGCCGGGCGTCTCCATCGCAGAGGCCTCCGTGGTGCTGCTCGGCCTCAGCGAGGCGTTCAGGGCCAGCCCGCTGTGCCGGGCGGAGGCCGAGGCCGCCGCGCTGACGGCCGCTGACCGGCCGGTGCTGCCCGTCTGCCTGCTGGCTCGCTGGCGGCCCGAAGGCTGGCTGGCGGCGCTCGTCGGGCAGCTCGGCGGCGGCGGCGGGATGCTGGCGGACCTCGCCGGCTGCCGGGACTTCGAGGCGGCATGCGGCCAGCTGGCCAGGCGGGTGTCCGAGCTGCTGACGCCGTCGGCGATGGGCAGCGGCAGCGGCAGTTCTCCGCAGTCGCTGCTGGCCTCAGCGGCGCACGGCCTGGCGCCGGTAAACGGGTCGGGCGGCTCCGAGGCCTCTGCCGTGCAGCTGTGGACGCAGGCGGACGTGGCCAGCTGGCTGGAGGCGGTCGGGCTGGCCGGCCTTCGGTCGCAGTTCGCCGGCATCGACGGCCGGCTGCTGCACCAGCTGATGCGGATGCGGGCGGAGGCGCCGGATTATTTCTACAGATCCTTGGAGCAGCAGTGGCGCCTGGAGCTCATCGACGTGCTGCGACTGGCCGACGCTCTGGAGAAGCTGTGACGACACTTGATTGTTATGCCGTAGTCTGGTCATCTGATGCTTGTTTTCGCGCGTGCAATGTCTTCTATGCCTTACTGGGGGTTGCGGAGTGTCGGGAGACTAATTAGATGACGAGGAATTGACTTAGTTACTCTAGCCGTTTACCCTATCCTAGTAGATCACGAGGCGTCTGGTATTCGATTGCTATGGAAAGTTACTCCAGCCGTTTACTCTGCGAAACTAATTATCTCACGAGACCACATTATGTATAGCTACTCCCGCCGTTTACCCAACCTTTATGTCTAATTAGGTGACGAGGGGCGCTTCGGTTTCTACACAGGTAGAGTTACTCCAGCCGTCTACCTTCTGGGGCCAGATTTTTTCTCCGCCGATCTATTTTTAACCGATTTCGAACTTCGCCCTTAATGAGTCCCGAGAATGGGGGAACTACTTTGCTCACTTCGATTTTCAGTTAATCGCCGGCACTAATTGAGCACAAGGCCTTGATTTACTGCATTGCTGTCTGCAGCTGTGCGTGATGCAAAAGTCCAGATGAGGCATTGCTATTCTTTAACTGAGCACACATTTTGTTTTAAACAGTATTGAGAAGTTACATGAGCACATGAGCATGAGCACAAGTTACATGAGCGTCTGAATAATATGCTGCTTCTTAGAATTTCATTAGATTCCAATTGCTGCTTTTATTGATTTCTGTTAGCACTTACAAAGCTGACCAAAATGCTTTTGGAGCGACATTTCCTGCGTGTTTTGAATTCTAGACTTGTTTTGCACCCCCTGTTCTGTATTGAACTCTCTCTTACCTGACTGCGTTGACAACCTAAATGCGATATTTTTGTACATTTATACTGTTTCTCAGTGTGTTCGCTTCATCTTAATTTGGAGCATTGTTGTGCTACCTACAGCTGAAACCATTTAAAACGGTTAGGAAATTTGTTTAAATGTGCTTCTGATTATTGCTTGGATTAGGAGTTTTCATATTGGATTCGTTACTATGATTAGATTGGTTAGATGAGATTAGATTGGTTAGATGAGATTAGTTTGGTTAGATGAGATTAGATTGGTTAGATGAGATTAGATTGGTTAGCTGAGATTAGATTGGTTAGCTGAGATTAGATTGGTTAGCTGAGATTAGATTGGTTAGCTGAGATTAGATTGGTTAGCTGAGATTAGATTGGTTAGATGAGATTAGATTGGTTAGATGAGATTAGATTGGTTAGATGAGATTAGATTTGTTAGCTGAGATTAGATTGGTTAGCTGAGATTAGATTGGTTAGATGAGATTAGATTGGTTAGCTGAGATTAGATTGGTTAGATGAGATTAGATTGGTTAGCTGAGATTAGATTGGTTAGATGAGATTAGATTGGTTAAATGAGATTAGATTGGTTAGATGAGATTAGATTGGTTAGATGAGATTAGTTTGGTTAGATGAGATTAGATTGGTTAGATGAGATTAGATTGGTTAGATGAGATTAGATTGGTTAGATGAGATTAGATTGGTTAGATGAGATTAGATTGGTTAGATGAGATTAGTTTGGTTAGATGAGATTAGATTGGTTAGATGAGATTAGATTGGTTAGATGAGATTAGATTGGTTAGATGAGATTAGATTGGTTAGATGAGATTAGATTGGTTAGCTGAGATTAGATTGGTTAGCTGAGATTAGATTGGTTAGATGAGATTAGATTGGTTAGCTGAGATTAGATTGGTTAGCTGAGATTAGATTGGTTAGCTGAGATTAGATTGGTTAGCTGAGATTAGATTGGTTAGATGAGATTAGATTGGTTAGATAAGATTAGATTAGATTGGTTAGATCAGATTAGATTGATTGAATCAGATTAGATTGGTTAGCTGAGATTAGATTGGTTAGATCAGGTTAGATTAGTTAGATCAGATTAGATTGGTTAGATCAGATTAGATTGGTTGGATCAGATTAGATTGGTTGGATCAGATTAGATTCGTTAGATCAGATTAGATTGGTTAGATCAGATTAGATTCGTTAGATCAGATTAGATTCGTTAGATCAGATTAGATTGGTTAGATCAGATTAGATTCGTTAGATCAGATTAGATTGGTTAGATCAGATTAGATTGGTTGGATCAGATTAGATTGGTTGGATCAGATAAGATTCGTTAGATCAGATTAGATTGGTTAGATCAGATTAGATTCGTTAGATCAGATTAGATTCGTTAGATCAGATTAGATTGGTTAGATCAGATTAGATTCGTTAGATCAGATTAGATTGGTTAGATCAGATTAGATTGGTTAGATCAGATTAGATTCGTTAGATCAGATTAGATTGGTTGGATCAGATTAGATTGGTTGGATGAGATTAGATGTCTGGAGCAACCTCGATCATCTTGTTTTCTGTAACAGACAAATCTCGGGCAAGAGTCTCGCGCCAAGTACGCCATGAACCAGACCAAACTCTGCAATCATTTTGTTTGTTTTGTCTTCTTCTTTTATTAATTGCCATTGCGCTGTTTGCTTTTGCAGCCTCTTGGACCTCATTTTCAATTTCGTTTGCAACTTGATGATGAACTCTGCTTCTGGAGGTCGGGGGTTTACTTGTTCAAGATCTCCCTGCTTTATTTCTTATCTTCTTGCGTCTTCTACTCTTAGAAGAAAAGAAAGATTTTGCACCTGCTGCAGCTTCTAATGTAAACATGCGCTTTTAACCTAAGCTGCTTTTCTTGAATACATTGTTAATCTGCAATAGATAGTGCGATTGTTCACTTAAACCTCCTGTCCATAGTTGCATAAAAGAGTTGATTAATTATGTGCATGCACCGCGGTTGCCGCCTAATTAGAAATGTGATTGTATTATTTATCCGTGACAAAAAGTCAGCAAAGAAATATAAATGTGTTAATATATTATTTATGATAATTATTATTTATCTACTATACTGAATCTCCTCTTGACACTTTTCATGCCTCCGACTTATCCTAATTGTGACGGCCTCCATGATGCTTGAGTTTCACCCATTGATTGGGCAGCTTATGTCTGGTGCTTCACCTCTCATGCAGTGCAATGGGAGCTGATTAAGTCCCTGTGTTTTGCATCCCCACCCGCTCAGTCTGTGTGCCTCTGCCTTCCTTATGGTTTGAAGCTCACCTCTAACTGAAGCCATTCCTGTCTGCAGCACGTTCCTTGTGCTGTCTGTCTGTCTGTCTGTGTGTCTGTCTGTCTGTGTGTCTGTCTGTCTGTCTGTCTGTCTGTGTGTCTGTCTGTCTGTCTGTCTGTCTGTCTATGTGTCTGTCTATGTGTCTGTCTGTCTGTCTGTCTGTGTGTCTGTATGTCTGTCTGTCTGTCTGTCTATGTGTCTGTCTATGTGTCTGTCTGTCTGTCTATGTGTCTGTCTATGTGTCTATGTGTCTGTCTGTCTGTCTGTCTGTCTGTGTGTCTGTATGTCTGTCTGTCTGTCTGTCTATGTGTCTGTCTGTCTGTCTATGTGTCTGTCTGTCTGTCTGTGTGTCTGTCTGTTCTGTCTGTCTGTCTGTCTGTCTGTCTATGTGTCTGTCTGTTCTGTTTGTCTGTCTGTCTGTCTGTCTATCTCTATCCATCCACCCAAGGCCGAAATATCGGTTCAGTACATTTACGCTCGTATATTTGTTGTAACGGCTGTGACATTTAACTTGAGACTAGAGCTGCCACTGTGTGAGTGGTCTTTTCAAACGTTTATCTATCTGTCTAATATATTTATCTATCTATCTATCTGTCTATCTATCTATCCATCCATCTATCTACTAATGTGCCTCTGCCCCAGATGCAGTTGCACCGCAAGCCTGAACTCCCTTCAGCTGACCAGCTCACAGGAGCAGCCCAGCTTAGCAACTGATTACCTCGGCATCAGTTTTGTCAGAACAGTCAGCTGAGGGAACTCGGGGCAGCCAGCGCTCCCGCTGCAGTTCCACTGGGAGAATTAATTGACTTTCTAATCTCACGGCAGTCTCCCGTACGCGGGGGCCCGAGCCACCTTTTCCGGGGGGGGCAGGAAATTCCTGGAATTGTGTGGGGATATTTGCTTTCCCCACACGGCCGGGCTGGTGAGGAGGCGTGGCGAGAATTATATTGCATGCGTTGCTTTTGGCTTGTCGGTCTCTCGCATAGTCTTGACCTGAACTTGCGCTGGGCTCACACAAACTGGCACGTGTTCCTCTAGCTCTGTGAGCTCGAGTAAGTATATATGTTTTAGGACTGCAATTTCTCGCAGCCAGGCAGGTACGTGCGGGGGTATTCTTTGATCGTGAACTGTGGGGTTTTTGTCGGTTGTAGATTGACTTCATGTTGGATAAGGATGATGCTGGATTAGAGAGGCTACATTAGAGATTCTATATTAGATCTGCTAGATTAAAAATGCCATATTAGAGATTCTAGATTAGATCTGCTAGATTAGAAAGGCAATATTGGAGATTCTAGATTAGATCTGCTAGATTAGAAAGGCAATATTGGAGATTCTAGATTAGATCTGCTAGATTAGAAAGACAATATTGGTGATTCTAGATTAGATACGCTAGATTAAAATAGCCATATTAGAGATTCTAGATTAGATCTGCTAGATTAGAAAGGCAATATTGGAGATTCTAGATTAGATACGCTAGATTAAAAATGCCATATTAGAGATTCTAGATTAGATCTGCTAGATTAGAAAGGCAATATTGGAGATTCTAGATTAGATACGCTAGATTAAAAATGCCATATTAGAGATTCTAGATTAGATCTGCTAGATTAGAAAGACAATATTGGTGATTCTAGATTAGATACGCTAGATTAAAAATGCCACATTAGAGATTCTAGATTAGATCTGCTAGATTAGAAAGGCAATATTGGAGATTCTAGATTAGATCTGCTAGATTAGAAAGACAATATTGGAGATTCTAGATTAGATCTGCTAGATTAGAAAGACAATATTGGAGATTCTAGATTAGATCTGCTAGATTAGAAAGGCAATATTGGAGATTCTAGATTAGATCTGCTAGATTAGAAAGGCAATATTGGAGATTCTAGATTAGATCTGCTAGATTAGAAAGGCAATATTGGAGATTCTAGATTAGATCTGCTAGATTAGAAAGACAATATTGGTGATTCTAGATTAGATACGCTAGATTAAAAATGCCACATTAGAGATTCTAGATTAGATCTGCTAGATTAGAAAGGCAATATTGGAGATTCTAGATTAGATCTGCTAGATTAGAAAGGCAATATTGGAGATTCTAGATTAGATCTGCTAGATTAGAAAGACAATATTGGAGATTCTAGTTTAGATCTGCTAGATTAGAAAGACAATATTGGAGATTCTAGTTTAGATCTGCTAGATTAGAAAGACAATATTGGAGATTCTAGTTTAGATCTGCTAGATTAGAAAGACAATATTGGTGATTCTAGATTAGATACGCTAGATTAAAAATGCCACATTAGAGATTCTAGATTAGATCTGCTAGATTAGAAAGGCAATATTGGAGATTCTAGATTAGATCTGCTAGATTAGAAAGACAATATTGGAGATTCTAGTTTAGATCTGCTAGATTAGAAAGACAATATTGGAGATTCTAGTTTAGATCTGCTAGATTAGAAAGGCAATATTGGAGATTCTAGATTAGATCTGCTAGATTAGAAAGACAATATTGGTGATTCTAGATTAGATCTGCTAGATTAGAAAGACAATATTGGAGATTCTAGTTTAGATCTGCTAGATTAGAAAGGCAATATTGGAGATTCTAGATTAGATCTGCTAGATTAGAAAGACAATATTGGTGATTCTAGATTAGATCTGCTAGATTAGAAAGACAATATTGGTGATTCTAGATTAGATCTGCTAGATTAGAAAGACAATATTGGAGATTCTAGATTAGATCTGCTAGATTAGAAAGACAATATTGGAGATTCTAGATTAGATCTGCTAGATTAGAAAGACAATATTGGAGATTCTAGATTAGATCTGCTAGATTAGAAAGGCAATATTGGTGATTCTAGATTAGATCTGCTAGATTAGAAAGACAATATTGGAGATTCTAGATTAGATCTGCTAGATTAGAAAGGCCACATTAGAGATTCTAGTTTAGATCTGCTAGATTAGAAATGCTACATTAGAGATGCTAGATTAGATCTGCTAGATTGGAGATTAGAATAGAGATGGTACATTAGAGATGCTAGATTAGAGATTGGGTGTGCTAGATTAGATCTGGTAGATTAGAAGTAGAAGACCTTAGATTGGAACTCGTAGCTGCTAGCAAGCTGGTTCACAGGGGCTATTAAGGCTCAGCTTCTGCCACTAATTATAGAAACTCAAGTTTGAACTTTCACCCAGCTGTCCGATTGTCCGTGTCTGATCGCATCTTTTATGTCCTATTTGTTCTTTCGAGTCCTAGGAAGAGGATGAGCAGACAAAGGGAAGCCGCCTTGATAAAATTACGCGTTTAGTTGTAACTTAGTCACACAGCTAGTGCAATTTGCCTTTGCTCAAATTGTTCCACGTTGAACCTGAGCACATATATAGCTCTCAATTGAAAAGGAGATACATGTAGGGGATTCAAAATTGAGATCCCCCCTCGCATAGTAACTGGACTCACAGGGATTTCCTAACAGCCGTCTTTCTCTCTTTGAATTCGAAAATCACTCAACTCCGTGAATTTGCTCCACCCTTGCCTTGTGTTCCACTTGTATTTTATAGCTTTCTATGTTGAATAATTTGCACTTATAATTGCCCACGCGGGGCCAGGAGTCTCAAAGCATTTTGCTCACCATGCTGCTGTGTGGACTTTATTGTGTGCGGTGCAATAATACTTCAGGTATTACGAGGTGTATTCAAAAAGTTCTTTTCGGTGCCCTACAAAACTGAACTCAAAACAACTGGAACTATGAAAACACTGTTAGATTGCTTAACATGATTCGGTCACTCAACATATTCACCGCCAATGTCTTTGCACTTCTGCCAGCGATTTACCAGGCCTCTGATTCCGGAACTCACACCACTCGCGTCCGTTTGGCGAACAGCTTGATTGCATGCAGCCTCGATGTGCTCGACGCTGTCGAATCGAATGCCCCGAAGGTGCTTCTTCACAGATGGAAATAAGAAGAAGTCGCACGGCGACAAATCAGGCGAATAGGCTGGATGTTGGAGCACTTCCCATCCCCATTTGCTCAGGAGTTCCACGACGTTGTGCTTGCGATGTGCTGGCGCATTGTCGTGCAGCAGGATCACGCCAGATTCCAGCAGATCAGGGCGCTTCTTTCGTATTGCTGGGCGCAGCTTCTCCTGCAGAATCCACTTGTAGTAGTCCCCATTGACGGTGGTTCCTTGTGGGACTGCCCAGTTCAGCAGGATTCCTTGGGAATCAAAAAACATGACGTGCATGATCTTCATCGCGCCCTGCTTCCTGATGGCCTTCTGAGGTCTTGGAGAATGTGCTGGAAGCCATTCGGCAGACTGGGCCTTTGTCTCAGGATCCCAGCTGTAAACCCACGTCTCGTCTCCAGCTACAATTCTTGATAGAAAATCCTCCCCTTCTCGATGGAACCGACGCAGGTGGCTGCTTGAAGCCACAGTTCGCTGCATCTTTTGCTCACCTGTCAGCAGGTGTGGCACCCACTTGCAAAACTTTTTCTGCAGGTGAAGACGCTCCGTCAGAATGGTGTGGACGCTTCCTACTGACACACCAACGTCTTCTGCCAACTCTTCGCAAGTCCGTCGCCGATCATCATCCAGGAGCTCTTGCACTTTCTTCACAACAGTCTCGTTGGTTGCAGTCATCGGCCTTCCAGAGCGATCATTGTCCTCAACGCTCTCTCTTCCCTCAGCGAACAGCCGGTACCATTTTCGAACTGTCTGCTCAGTTGGTGCACATTTGCCAAGCACTTGCTGAAGCTCCCTAAACATATCCGGTGGCTTTTTTCCTTGCAGAAACTGAAACTTCATCAAGCTTCGAACGTCTTGCTTTGAAAATGATTCAGCCATGGCCAAGAAATTGAGTGGTAGCTGATAGAAATGTTCGCTGCTCTAACATAGTTGCAAACTGAGACTTAAAACCCTAGGAACGTTTAGGCCATAGACATAACTTGGTGAAATCGCTAAAATTCAGTTTACAAGGCTTTTTAAAAATAAATGCCAAAGGACCGAAAAGAACTTTTTGAATACACCTCGTATTGCACCGCTGTGAGGTGTGTCAGGTGTGAGGTGTACCAGCTGTGAGGTGTGTCAGCTGTGAGGTGTCAGCTGTGAGGTCTACCAGCTGTGAGGTGTACCAGCTGTGAGGTGTGTCAGCTGTGAGGTGTGTCAGCTGTGAGGTGTGTCAGCTGTGAGGTGTGTCAGCTGTGAGGTGTGTCAGCTGTGAGGTGTATCAGCTGTGAGGTGTACCAGCTGTGAGGTGTACCAGCTGTGAGGTGTACCAGCTGTGAGGTGTGTCAGCTGTGAGGTGTACCAGCTGTGAGGTGTACCAGCTGTGAGGTGTACCAGCTGTGAGGTGTACCAGCTGTGAGGTGTACCAGCTGTGAGGTGTACCAGCTGTGAGGTGTACCAGCTGTGAGGTGTGTCAGCTGTAAGGTGTGTCAGCTGTGAGGTGTGTCAGCTGTGAGGTGTGTCAGCTGTGAGGTGTGTCAGCTGTGAGGTGTACCAACTGTGAGGTTTACCAGCTGTGAGGTGTACCAGCTGTGAGGTGTACCAGCTGTGAGGTGTACCAGCTGTGAGGTGTGCCAGCTGTGAGGTGTGCCAGCTGTGAGGTGTACCAGCGCATGCGATTCTAAGGTAAATTATGATTTCGCGTCTTCTGGAACTCGCAGTCAGTCAGTTTGGAATCATTGTTTACAGAGTCCGCGATTTAAAGCCTCCATACTTTTTCAGAACCCTTGCATGCATTTCACAAGTCAGCGCCAGCAAGTTGTTCACTCAAAGATGGCTAATTTTAGAACTCCATGCATTATAGTGAGTGCATGGGCTCAACACTGGGCCAGGGGTTCCCTGTGCCGAGCAGGGGGGGGGGGGGCTTCCATCAGCAATTGAGGACTGAGGAATCCAGCTAATGGCTCCCCCCCCCCTCCTGCTCATCTCCGATTCCCGAAGCGGCCGGAGCCGAACAAGAAATTGATTTCCACTTTCTCTCTGTGGAGCGCGCTGATTCCCAGAGCCAGACTGTGGCTTGTTCTGTGCAGCCACATGTTCTGAGTTCTGAGTTCCCCCACACCGTGTGCCTCCCGCTGTTCTTCCCGGGCATTTGAGCCAACAAGCCGCGGCTGCTATTAAGAGTGAAATAATCCCACACAGAAGCTGCAGCTTATCCCTGGCCTGCGGATTGGTTTGCTTATTGAAAAGGTTTTCAATATCCGCATTGGCGGGGATTAAAATGAGCTCTATAAAAATGAAAGCGATGGCCATGTAAGTCTTTGTAGGGCAGGGGTCGGCTAAATATTTTAACTTAAGGGCCAGGTAGAGAATCCTGCTCAAGATTGCTGGCTAGAGAAAGGAGAGTGGAGAGAGGAGAGGGGAAGGAAGAGGAGGGAGAGGAGGGGAGAGAGGGAAGAGAATGGGAGAGAGGATAGGAGAAGAGAGAGATGGGAGAGGAGGGGAGAGATGGGAGAGGAGGGGAGAGATGAGAGAGGAGGGGAGAGATGAGAGAGAAGGGAGAGATGGGAGAGGAGGGGAGAGATGGGAGAGGAGGGGAGAGATGGGAGAGGAGGGGAGAGATGGAAGAGGAGGGGAGAGATGGGAGAGGAGGGAGAGATGGGAGAGGAGGGGAGAGAGGATAGGAGAAGAGAGAGATGGGAGAGGAGGGGAGAGAGATGGGAGAGGAGGGGAGAGATGGGAGAGGAGGGGAGAGATGGGAGAGGAGGGGAGAGATGGAAGAGGAGGGGAGAGATGGGAGAGGAGGGAGAGATGGGAGAGGAGGGGAGAGAGGATAGGAGAAGAGAGAGATGGGAGAGGAGGGGAGAGAGATGGGAGAGGAGGGGAGAGAGGGAAGAGAATGGGAGAGAGGATAGGAGAAGAGAGAGATGGGAGAGGAGGGGAGAGATGGGAGAGGAGGGGAGAGATGAGAGAGGAGGGGAGAGATGAGAGAGAAGGGAGAGATGGGAGAGGAGGGGAGAGATGGGAGAGGAGGGGAGAGATGGGAGAGGAGGGGAGAGATGGAAGAGGAGGGGAGAGATGGGAGAGGAGGGAGAGATGGGAGAGGAGGGGAGAGAGGATAGGAGAAGAGAGAGATGGGAGAGGAGGGGAGAGAGATGGGAGAGGAGGGGAGAGATGGGAGAGGAGGGGAGAGATGGGAGAGGAGGGGAGAGATGGAAGAGGAGGGGAGAGATGGGAGAGGAGGGAGAGATGGGAGAGGAGGGGAGAGAGGATAGGAGAAGAGAGAGATGGGAGAGGAGGGGAGAGAGATGGGAGAGGAGGGGAGAGAGTGGAGAGGAGGGGAGAGATGGAAGAGGAGGGGAGAGATGGGAGAGGAGGGAGAGATGGGAGAGGAGGGGAGAGATGGAAGAGGAGGGGAGAGATGGGAGAGGAGGGAGAGATGGGAGAGGAGGGGAGAGATGGGAGAGGAGGGGAGAGAGGATAGGAGAAGAGAGAGATGGGAGAGGAGGGGAGAGATGGGAGAGGAGGGGAGAGATGGGAGAGGAGAGAGAGATGGAAGAGGAGGGGAGAGATGGGAGAGGAGGGGAGAGATGGGAGAGGAGGGAGAAATGGGAGAGGAGGGGAGAGATGGGAGAGGAGGGGAGAGATGGGAGAGGAGGGAGAAATGGGAGAGGAGGGGAGAGATGGGAGAGGAGGGGAGAGATGGGAGAGGAGGGGAGAGATGGGAGAGGAGGGGAGAGATGGGAGAGGAGGGGAGAGATGGGAGGGGAGGGAGAAATGGGAGAGGAGGGGAGAGATGGGAGAGGAGGGGAGAGATGGGAGAGGAGGGGATAGAGGATAGGGGAAGAGAGAGATGGGAGAAGAGGTGAGAGGAATGGAGAGGTGGGAGAGGAGGGGAGAGATGGGAGAGGAGGGGAGAGATGGGAGAGGAGGGGAGAGATGGGAGAGGAGGGGAGAGATGGGAGAGGAGGGGATAGAGGATAGGGGAAGAGAGAGATGGGAGAAGAGGTGAGAGGAATGGAGAGGTGGGAGAGGAGGGGAGAGATGGGAGAGGAGGGGAGAGAGGGGAGATTAAAGAAAAGAGAGCTGATAAGAGACGCAAACCCTGAGGCGGATTGCTATTGTGAAGTTTCAAAGAACCCGAGGGCCGAAAAGAGACGCTTCGCGGGCCGCCGGTGGGAATCCCAACCCCTGTTGTAGGGTTTCGCAACTTATCAAAGCAGACTGGAAGCAAATTAAATCAGTTTTAATTGAAATTAATTAAAGTTTCTCAATCAAGGAGGCTTCCTACTCCTTGATCTTCTTCAACCCCGAGCTGTGATCTCAGAGGAGAAATTCCCCGAAAGTTACTAAATTTCGAGTACCAAAACTAGAAAACTCTTTAATCTAGGCAGTTTCAAACAAAAATGTTGTGCTCTTTTTAAAAAACATATTTGTCCTAAAAGTTGTAGAATTGAAAACCGATTTGAAATTGCGCGCAAAACTCAACAACAGAAAAGTTGTCTCCACTCCACAAGCAGACTGAGAACTTTTGTCCAGTCACATCCGCTGTGCGGCCGGGCCTCATTAGCCTGTCAATTATTGAGATCAGGAGGGACTGGAAGAGATTCGACTGCAGCAGCCCCCCCCCAAGCTCGCAGAAAAGACGCTGCAGGATGCAAAGCTTGATGAAGCGGACCTCGTGGGTGCAGGCCAAGTCGGCCCGGACTTTGGGGGATTCGCCGTGCGTGCAGTACGCGCGCGAAAGGGGGCACCCGAGGCACCCGCGGGCTCAAGTACCCGGCAGCGCAGGCAATTAAATCCCATAATTCGGAGGTTCGCGGCTTAAATCCCAAAGCCGATCCCGGCATCCCCTCCATGGATTACAAACACGCGGCGAGAGTGTCTGCGCGTGTGTCGGAATCTGTAACTGCGTGAAGCCGGGACCCCACATGACTGGCGCTGGCCCCTCACTCCCTGGGAGGGCGGACAGGGAGAGGATGAGATGAAGCGTTCAGTGAAGCGACTTGAGTTGTGCCAGTAACTCGAGCTGACAGCCCCCTCCTGCCCACCCTCTCTCTCTCCATTCTACCCACCCGCCTGCTCGCTGGTTTTTTATGCTGAACTTTATCGCGAAGCGGACACGCTCAGAATGTCCCCGCCAGGGCCCGAAGGGAAAGCGGGATTGTGTTCTGCCGGCTGGAGGGGAAAGCGTGGAATGCCCGATGAAAGTCCAGAGAGAGGTCGACCCGTCTGCCAATCAGAGATGGGACACGCAACATGAAAATTCTAAATTTTGGTCAAATAGTTTTTGTTCGGAAATTAAATGTGGACAAACATATTGAAGCCATGCTGGCGCCCCTGGTGCTGGCGCCCCTGGTGCTGGCGCCCCTGGTGCTGGCGCCCCTGGTGCTGGCGCCCCTGGTGCTGGCGCCCCTGGTGCTGGCGCCCCTGGTGCTGGCGCCCCTGGTGCTGGCGCCCCTGGTGCTGGCGCCCCTGGTGCTGGCGCCCCTGGTGCTGGCGCCCCTGGTGCTGGCGCCCCTGGTGCTGGCGCCCCTGGTGCTGGCGCCCCTGGTGCTGGCGCCCCTGGTGCTGGCGCCCCTGGTGCTGGCGCCCCTGGTGCTGGCGCCCCTGGTGCTGGCGCCCCTGGTGCTGGCGCCCCTGACACTTCTCAAAGATGCGTCTCACCCCAATGCAAAATCCTGGCTGCTCTCCCTGCTCTTACTGCGATCCGCCTCCTGACCGGCTGCAAAAATTCTTATCGATATTTAGCGACAGTGACGAAGCGACAGTGACGAAATTTCTGTCAAAAGGTTTCTGGTCTAAAAGAGAATTTTCATTCAAAAAAGTACACTTAAAGTTTTAGAGTGTACATTCAGAGCCGCATAGTGCAAGTAGTATGGACAGTAAAATAGCTCCACGTTTTGTCATAAAAAAGGAAAAGAAAATTCCAGCAAATTAGAATCCGACCATCACGGACAAAACGTTTAGCCGAGCAATAGTACGATCGAGCAAAAAAAGATACCAGTATCAAATACCGGAGGGTCTAAGGACTAAGCTACCAGTATCAAATACCGGAGGGTCTAAGGACTAAGCTACCAGTATCCAATACTGGAGGGGTCTAAGGACTAAGCTACCAGTATCAAATACCGGAGGGTCTAAGGACTAAGCTACCAGTATCCAATACTGGAGGGGTCTAAGGACTAAGCTACCAGTATCCAATACCGGAGGGTCTAAGGACTAAGCTACCAGTATCCAATACTGGAGGGTCTAAGGACTAAGATACCAGTATCCAATACCGGAGGGTCTAAGGACTAAGCTACCAGTATCCAATACTGGAGGGTCTAAGGACTAAGCTACCAGTATCAAATACCGGAGGGTCTAAGGACTAAGCTACCAGTATCCAATACTGGAGGGTCTAAGGACTAAGATACCAGTATCCAATACCGGAGGGTCTAAGGACTAAGCTACCAGTATTCAATACTGGAGGGTCTTAGGACTAAGCTACCAGTATCAAATACCGGAGGGTCTAAGGACTAAGCTACCAGTATCCAATACCGGAGGGTCTAAGGACTAAGCTACCAGTATTCAATACTGGAGGGTCTTAGGACTAAGCTACCAGTATCAAATACCGGAGGGTCTAAGGACTAAGCTACCAGTATTCAATACTGGAGGGTCTTAGGACTAAGCTACCAGTATCAAATACCGGAGGGTCTAAGGACTAAGCTACCAGTATCAAATACCGGAGGGTCTAAGGACTAAGCTACCAGTATCCAATACTGGAGGGTCTAAGGACTAAGCTACCAGTATCCAATACCGGAGGATCTAAGGACTAAGCTACCAGTATCTAATATCGGAGGATCTAAGGACTAAGCTACCAGTATCCAATACCGGAGGTTCTAAGGACTAAGATACCAGTCTCAAATACCGGAAGCTCTCAGTTCTCACTAGAAGCAGTCAAAATCTTTCGTCGCGCAATCATTCCGGACTAGCCAAATCCCGCTGCAACTCTGCGGCTGAAGTGCCGGGCGTGTGTTGATGTACTGCACTGCGCCTGACTCACCTGAGTTCAGTTACGAGTAACTCTAAACTAGCCAACCGGCCTAACTAGCCAAACCAGCCTATACTCAGCAGTGATCGATTCTAAGCTTTAAGCCCACTCACTTGTTTGTCTTTTAAGCCCATATATTGGTCTCGCCACCTACCACCTCGTATCTTCAATCATTGGAATATCTTGCTCGTCTCAAATATGCAACTTCGTACGTGACTCAAACCAAGCCTACGGGCAGCCTTGTCATCGTTTACTGGCAGCGACTTGACAACTTTCGCAACTTTTTTTAGCTTGTGTAGTTTTAAGCTTATGATGTTTGCTGTCTTTCGCTGAGGGGAAATTCGAACTTGTGAAAGGAACGCCTTCAGTGTGTTTGTGTGCAAGGGTCAGGGGAGCTGGATTATGTTGAAATTCTGTAGCATCCGATTTCCGTAATGAATTCCAGGAATGCTCTTTAGAGTTTGCGCGAGAGTATATTTCTTCCTTTTTCCTTTTTCCTTTTTTCCTCAAGGCAGCTCGCAGCTTAGTATTGGTTTTTGCATGCTAAGTGAGACATTTTTCAAGCAATCTGAGACTGAATAGCAAAAACACTATTGTCTATGGCCACCCTTCGCTGCAGCCCAGCTTTTTGGGATCACCTTGCAAGCAAAGTGAGACATTTTTTCAAGCTAAGTGAGAACCATATTGAAAACAAAGGCTGGGCTATGGCAAATCAACTGCGTCTAACAAGCAACGAGGATAGAGAGCGCCTGGTCAATGCCGTCGAAGATGGTTACTCAATTTCGACAGCGTCCAAAATCCTTAATCTGAACAAGAAGACGGCCTATCGGATATGGAGTCGCTACGAAGCTACTGGTGAATTCCATGCGTTGCAACGCGGTGGCCGCAAGCCGGGGTCAACAAAAATGGACAAATATATAGTTTCCGACAGTACATCATTTTGTAATTTCGTAAAACCACCCCTTTTTCAATATGGTTCTCACTTAGCTTGAAAAAATGTCTCACTTTACTTGCAAGGCGCGCCCAAAAAGCTGGGCTGCAGCGAGGGATGGCCATAGACAATAGTGTTTTTGCTATTCAGTCTCAGATTGCTTGAAAATGTCTCACTTAGCATGCAAAAACCAATACTTAAAACAAAGTATCAGAGCAGAATTATAACAAAATAAGTCTATGGCAGAAAAGAGAGACACACGTAGGATCAAATACCACAAATTCAAAAATATTTACAATTTTTCTGTGTTCTGTATGACGCGCCACTGTCCGTTTCTCAGCATTTAACGAACTTTTGCAAAATTGAAAGTAAAAAATGCGAATGCAGATATTATTCTTGGTGTTCCTGTACAGGCAGTTGTACAAATTCAATTTGTTCCTAAATCTATCGGATCTGGGATCTGTAAAATACAGTCGTCTGTGAATTTAGAATTTAGAATTCAGGATCAGGGATCTAAATTTAGGATCTACTGCGGTCTAGGGATTAGGGATCTTGGAACCCTACTTTAACTGACTACTGAATTACAAGTAATCAAATCTTTTTCGCTGCTAACTTATTTCTCATTGGCTAATTTGAATACCAATGAGAATGCAATCGTTTCGGCATATACGAACTTAACGCACGCGACTGCAAAGCAACCGCCCAGCAACCATAATTCATAGTGGAGTATCGAGAATGCGTCAGTTTTTCATCCTAGCTTTGCTAATCCCTGCCGGCCTGTGCAGCAAAAATTTATTCAACATCGAAAGACACCAGAGCGCCGAGGCCCCAGCTGCATCAAAGCTCATCGCAGGTCGCGGCCGCATCCAGTGCGCCAGGGACTGCGCACAGGCGCCCGACTGCTTCGGTTTCAGCTGGCTGGAGGGCCTCTGCCGACTCTTCAGCTGGTCTGCCTTCGTCAGTCAGCCCTGGCAGAGCTCTGGCCTATGCGATGTCTACGTCAGAAAGATTGAAACACGGTCAAGGAGACTGCAGTTTGTTGGCTGTCAGCAGAGCTCAAACCCAGATAACTGCGGCCGCGCCATTGACGGAAACAGGAACCAGAGATACTTCGCCTATTCCTGCACTCACACAAAAAATGACCCATCCGAATGGTGGGAGGGCCAGCTCGCTGCCCCATCGCTAATCAGTTACGTCACCATCTACAACAGGCAGGACTGCTGCGCTGAGCGACTCAATAACTTCTCGCTGTTGTTGGACGGAGTTGAGTGCAACCAGGTGAACTTGGCTGTGCCGTTCTCCGTTGCCAACTTTACCTGCAACGCCTTTGGCAGCAGAATCCGCGTGGTTAACCGGCACAACTATCTCACCATCTGCGAGTTGGAGGCCTATAACTGAACCTCAACAAAATTATTGGCGTGCAGCTACTAAGTTGATGAACAATTGAAGGTTGAACTTAGCGAATTAAAACTACTTAAGAATACAATTTCAAATTGGAAGCAAATTTGTAATTTATGTTTCGCTAAATTAGGGTGAATGAGAGTCAGAAACAGTCAAAAGTTCCACACTCCAAGCGAGATGAAAATTGTCTGACTTATTGCGACAACTTCTCACTCACAATTCAATTACCCTCAAGTTACGCAACTAAGCCGCCGCGAGGAAGGGAAAGTTGATTGAATCAATAATAAACGTCATTCGCACAAAATCATAACAAATATATTTCTATGCCATACGCTGTTAGAATCAAGATGCTTGATAACGCGTGTGGGATCCCCTCGCACGCAGAAGTGCGGCGACTCTGCGGGGCATCCCCAGGACGAGGCCTGGAAGAAAGTCCTGGGAAAGCTGCTGCCGCCAAGCGATTTTCATCTCACGACGCAGCTCCGCAACATTCTGTGGTGGATTCTCTTTTCGAATGCTGCGTTTTAGGAAGTCCCAGACATGCTCGATGGGATTGGGACCGGGAGGCCAGCACAGAGTGCGCAGTTGTAGCTGTTCTTCCAGTTGACTAACAGCATCGGCTCGGTGTGGCGGCCTAATGGTACCATTAAGCAGACCCAAGCCTCCCCCAAGTGGCTAATAAGCTTCGCGCGTGCCGTAAGTTGCGTCACTCGCAATAAGTGTGAAAATGCATCTCGCTTGTAGGGTGGAACTTTTGACTGTTGCTGAGTATATTTTGATAAATCTAATAAATTAGCGCTATTTAACGGCGTTATTAGATGAGGTTCTTCTCTGCTGGCCTTCCAGTGCGTGTGGAAATTTGAGAGTTTGAAGCAATTATTTTTCCTTCTCCCGCTCCGAGGCTGCCGTGACTTGTGGAGCTGAATGGCCGTAAAGGAGAAATGCAGGTCATTGAAGCGGGTTCGAAGATGGGAGCAGTGCTTCTGCGCAGTTACCTTGTGACCCGCAGCCTTCGCTATCCGCGCCATCAAGCACAATGAATCTCAACGAGAATTTCTTTATTCAGGCGACCATTGTTTCCTTGCCAAGACAGTTTAGTGGGAAACCTGCTCAGAAGCAGCTTTTACTCAAGACTTTCTGCTTCTCCTTTGTCTGAAAAGGTTTTTGTCTGAAATTTTTTACAGAAAGTCACGTGCTTGCGGATACAGAATCGGTGGCCTCTCAGCAATAGTTTACCCGTGAGATTTTCTACTGACATTTTCTGCAGCATGTCAAATTCAAGAAAGTTCCCACAGATACAATCCACAGAAAAAATGCTGCGGCTTGAGTGACGATGAAGCAACAAATCTGTTTCTGCAGTCTCCGTGGTACAAGCGCGTCAATGCGAAGGCTGCAGGCAAGACGACTAACCTGCCGGATTCGTGCTGTGTGGAGGTCGGGGCAAAGTGCAGATAAGCCGATTACTTTAAGGAGGCTCGAAAAAAGAATTTCGAGCACGAGGTAAGCTCGAATGTGTTGTGCCGGCGTGCACATGCACTGTTGAGCGATCTACGAGTATTTAGCCCCCAGTGAGGGTGAACCCGCCATTGCACCTTTCCTCACATGCCCACCACCCCCGCCCTGTCTGGTGGCCCCAATTGTTAAATGCTTAAGATGTTTACGCGCCAGCCTTGCGACCGCCCCACCCCCCTTTCTGTGTGATTGGCTGAACTACTCGCCCCACGCTCCCCCGTTCCCCAGTTACAATTTGATTCGTTGTGTACGCGCTTGTGCCGACCAATCGGCGGCCGAGAAATGGCTGTTGGGTCCTAATTCCAAACCCTATAGAGATTTAGGTTGGGGTTTGTTTGTGACAAATATCAATATGTGTTGGGGGTGAGCAAGGAAGAGCGCCCTTATTGAACCTATCTCGACGACTAAGTTTACAACGAGAAACGCTCCAACGGTTGAAACCTCTTGGCCGCTCTGCCTCGCTCCACCGTGTAGTATAGCTACCAGTCTTCAAAGGAAATTAACAGCGAGTTTTTTCGCTTAAGTTGCTTGGGAACACTGCCTTCGGGAACGTTCAAGGTGTGGGATCTAAGGACGGACCGGCTCAGTGTCTTGACGCGATCTCACGCTCAGCCATTTGTCTGGTACTGTGATGATTTGAGCTTGAAACAACCAAGATTGCCACCAAGTCTCGCAAATAAATCTTCGATCCCCTCGCTGTGGGTAGTGCTCTTGCTTTGCGACCTAGTTAAATGTGCTAGTCTCTTGTAGTCTCCGCATATTCGTACAGAACCGTCCTTCTTTACTACTGGCACAATCGGGGCAGCCCATCGAGAATCCGCTATTGCAGTGATGATTCCTTCTGATTTCATGCGCTGAAGCTCTAAATCGATGGTCTTGCGCAGAGCATAGGGAATCGTTCGCGCTTTGTAAAAACTTGGCGTTGTGTTTTCTTGTAAATGGAGATCGACTTCACTGAGGCGATACTTACCGAGACCCTCGGCGAAGACATCCAGAAACTGACAGACCAGCTCAGTGGCCATATCGTTAGGTGCCATCATTACTGCCATCACCGAGTTGGCGGGTGCCATCAAGAGAGGCCAGTCTATAGGCGGATGACGGTTAGCCAGTCGCGTCCCAGGCGTCAAGCGCTGCCTTCAGACACCACCAGTAGCCACCTGTCCTCCGTAAGTGACCTTCACTGTTACTTCTCCGATTGGAGAGAACTCCTCGTCGGTGTAGGTTCGTAGAGTCGTATTGGACGGATGCAGTCGCAGGTGAGAGACAGATGGTTATCATAGAATGTCTTGGGAACGAGACTTACAGCATATTCTGTGTCCAGCTCGAAATTGAGATTGCAATTCCTCGATTTGCAGGGGTATCAGAATCGGGGACTTGAAAGTCATTGAGACATGAAATATTGGCTCCTCGTAGTTTTCTTCATCGTACTGCGACCCGGTTTCATTCTCCTCCAGGATTTTCACAGATTTTGCTGAGCTGCAAACCTTCCTAATGTGGCCAACCTTCACGCAAGCATGGCATTTCGAGTTACGGAATTTACAGTTCTGACGCGAATGCGGACCTCCACAGCTGTCGCAGGTGCCTGGCTTGGATGCTGATCCAGCGGGAGCAGTGTGTGTTGCAGCGCTCTCGGGCCGCCACTGAGGGATTCGCACTGACGATTGACGATTTGTGAGCAGCTTCGAGGTCCAAGGCCAGTTTGATCAGCCCAGCATACGAATGATCCGAACTCTCGAGTAGCTTAGAGCGGAAATTGTCGCTTCTCATTCCGAACAAAAATTGATCTCGAAGTCGCTCCTGAAGGCATCCACCGAAATTGCAATGGTTTGCAGCGCTTTTCAGTCCTGCCAAGAAGTTAGCGAAAGATTCACCATCTTGCTGAAGACGTTGCTGAAATTTGAAACGTGCGGCGACCTCCGAAGGTTCGGGCGAGCAATGCTTCTTTAGTCGTGCAGCTCTTCGTAGGATTTTTCAGTCAGTTTCTGTGGCTGACACAAGTCGCGAAGCAATTTGTAGTACTTCTCACCAATGGCAGTAAGAAAGACAGCACGCTTGGCCTCGCCAGTCTCAACCTTGTTGAAATCCCAGGAAAAATTTTTTTTATTATTTTTTATAAAAAGTGTTGTAGTATGAACATACTTGGGCCCAAAACTAGTTTATTATACTGCGTGCTAATTTCCGTTATTTGCCTCACGTCGCGTGGCGTCTTTTTAAACCTGTCTGTCAGAATTTTCGTTTTCGTTTTTCAAATTACCTAATGGACAGACTTGGTAATTGGTTTTGATTGGTAGTTGATAAGCTTCCGCTTGGTTGGTTGGTACCTGGTACCTTGTAGTTGCTAGTTGCTCTAGTATCTGATGCTGTGTGAGAGCGAGAGTAGATAGTCTCAGTAGATCGAGTCAATTTAGAGCTTCTGGAACTTTATTAATACTTTTCTTTCTACACGTTTCTACTTTATACTGTATACTGTACATTCGACAGATAAGCTTTAACAGTACACGATACATACATGTATATCGCATTTGTAATTTGTGGCATCAAAGATTTAAATGTAAAATTTAATGCAATGTAAATTTTGATTTAGATTTGCTTCTTAACTACTAATATAGTAGTACTTTTAAGCTACTTAAATACGTCACAAGATAATGCTGTTTTTAATCTACAAATAGATCATTAACTATATAACAATAACAAACAGAAGCAAAAAAACGTTTAGCGCATATTTTGACTTAAAATTTTAACCCAGAAGCTTAAAAATCAGTATTTTTCTGATCGCGGAATTGAATATCGGGATTGGCAGAATTCCGGGATCGCAAAAAACCGGGATTTTGCAATCCTTATTCGAAAGTGACACGTTGGTCTTTTATATTGTATTTAGAATTGAGTGGTTTGGACGAATGACGCACACAGCAGAGAAGTACTGTACGTAAAAATAGGAATCGATCAGCTCAGTGGAGGGGGAGGGTGTAAAATGGAAAGATAAATTAAGCAGCCAAACGCACAGTTCATCGATATAAGATAGCCAATTCACAGGTACCAGATTTGCACCTGTTTGCTTGAGTTGTTTCATACAAACGCTTTAAATGGGCCAGTCTTGCCTCTGGTGCATACATGTAAGCCAAATTCAGTTGGCGTTAGTTTGGAGTAAATCGGCGAAATTCGTGTGCAAATTGGATTAGCTAGCTGTAATAATTCGACTGCATGCTGACATTGCCCAAAATTTCTCTTCATGACAATGGCAATGGCCGGCCATTACCTAGAATTCCAATTTTAATGCAACCATTGTAAAGCGTATCTTGCATCACTAATTTAAACTTTGATTTTAAGATTCCAATGATTAAACTACTCGTACATAGGAATTGCAAAAATCTAGAGTACAAACAGCACAGTATCAGCGTATCATGTAATTTTTGTAGGTGATGATCATCATACTGCTGGTCGAGCCCTCTTTTGTGTGATCCCTCGAAAAAAATTGGCCTCATTTGATGGCGGTGTGAATGAGCCTTTAAACAATGATGCTCATCGGAAGTCAGAGTTTAAGGCAATGAGTCAGCTAACTCATTAATTTGAGCACTAACCTCGCATGAGCGTGTTTACTCAACCAGTAACTGACTGCTCGTGACTTCTCGACTATGCGCCCAAAAAAGAAAAATTCTATTAAAGGCTTTTCTTCATTGGCTTATCATTGGCAGTCTGCATTGAAGCAGAGAGTTGATCTCTGTAATGATTGTCACCCATGCGGATTTTTTAGTTTAATTTAAAGATTTTTGGGACTGCGTTCATCTTCTAGAGCAGTGCTAATCTGCTGTGAGAAGTGCAAACTCGCAGAGAGTATTACGAACCTGGGGGAGCAGTGCTGAGCTGTGGGGAGTGGGGAATCTGGGGGAGGGTAGTAATTCGGGGAAGCTGTGCTAATCTGACTTATGCAATGAAGTAATATGTATAAGACGAATTCAAATCAAATTATAATTGAAAGTTGCAAACTTTAAGTTTCGATTTATTGAGAAATATGGAGATTTGTGGATAACTGCTCAGGGATTGTGCGAAACAGTGCAGGTGAAGCATTTCTAAACTGCTGGTGAAGCATTGCTAAACTGCTGGTGAAGCATTGCTAAACTACTGGTGAACCATTGCTAAACTACTGGTGAACCATTGCTAAACTACTGGTGAAGCATTGCTAAACTGCTAGTGAACCATTGCTAAACTGCTGGTGAACCATTGGTAAACTGCTGGTGAACCATTGCTAAACTGCTGGTGAACCATTGCTAAACTGCTGGTGAACCATTGGTAAACTACTGGTGAACCACACAGGAGTCTTACTACTCTCAACTCTCGACTCTTCTATCGTTCCAAACTTTGCATCATTCATAATTCGCCCATGGTGAACTCCCAGCGGCCTCGGCCACCCGAAGCAAATGCGGCGGCTTTGCAGCCACCAGATGCGCCCCGCAATCCAAGACGGACTCAGCGCCTTCGAATACAGCCTGTGTGACTTCAATGAACTGCAGTCAGCTGCAGAGCCATCCCCACTGCCTCTGAGAGAGGCAACCCCTGTTAAAAGCTGTAGCTGCCTGGTTGCCATGGCGACCGCAGCTATTGTATATTTCTGACTTGGGGCTTTTATATTGCAAGGTCTGCCTGCTGTGCGACTGCGGACTGAATTTTGCAAATGCTGAGAGATCACGGCAGAGTCAGCTTAGCTGGTGAGTCTGTTGAGCAAAGGACATGAGCTGGGCCTCCGCCCTCTGCATCCGCCTTCTACACCTGCCTTCTACATCCACCTTCTACATCCGCACTCTACATCCGGCCCTCTGCATCCCTCCGTCTTCCTCACAAGTATTATCTCACCAGACCTGGAACTCCGCAGTGAGGTGACGGCTTTCACCCACTACTCCATATTCAGAACAAATGCAGCTACAACCCGCTCGTCAAGTCGCTCTGCTGCTGCTGCTGCTCGCTGCAGTCCCGCGTCACGTGACCGGAGCCGCCTCCTCTGTACAGACGTGGCATTCCAGTCGCGAGAGCCTCTTCGACTACGAGGCAGTGAGGTCGCTTTTCGTTGAGTCCGAAATCAAGTGCTCAGCAGCTGCCAGCGGCGACTCCACTGTGCAGCTGGTGGCGTTCAACGCCAGCTCCGGCCTGTGCGCTCACTTCAGGTGTCGCCTGGGCCTGAGCCACTGCAGGAAGTGCCGCAATGCGAACAAGGGGGCTCAGCGAGTGTGGGTGGGTTACTCTGTTAGATATGTAGCATTACTACCACAATTTAACGCGTGGTAACCTGGCACACCTGTTGTGTCACCTTGCAGACAGCCGGCAGTGGCTGCTGCACCACCGTGCAGCACAGGGTGTCCGGCTCAGTGGACTTTTACCGCAACTGGACTCAGTACCAGAGCGAGTTCGGCGAGGGACCCGACGGAAACTACTGGATAGGTAACCATTTGTATGGTTCTATAAGCTTTTTATTGGCATTGCTTCTTTGTCTGCAATTTTTAGCTAAGTGACTAGCAATCTACGCCCCCCGTTGGGGAGCCAAAGAAATGCAATACACGTTTTTTTAATAAGCTACATGTATCCTTGAAATCTTAAAAAATCTCCTGTCAAACCTTGTAAGCCTTGACATGTCAGTAATTCCCCCCACAAGCTTTAACATATCAACTCCCCCCCTGACATCTCAGCAATGCCCCCAATAAGCCTTGAAAATCTAAAAATATCTGTCAACCTTCTAACCCTAATCCAAACCTAACCCTAACCCTAACCCTAGCCTAACCCTAGCCCTAACCCTAACCCTAACCCTAACCATAACCTAACCCTAAAGCATTGAAATTTCAGTAATTCTCTCTAAGAGTCATTATAGCACTACTACAGCATTATTGCGATTCCCTGCAAGCCTCGACATCGTAGGGATTCCCAAATGAATCTCTTAACTTCGACATGAAGCTTCTTTTATTTTTACATTACGCTTTTTTTATCAGCGATCCCTCCCCTGAGGAGGCATCAAATAATGTAATAAAAAGTTTTCAATAAACTACATGTAGCTTCTGGCTTTAGCCTTGAAATCTCATTTATACCCCAGTGAGCCTTGACATCTCAGCTATTCCCCCCGTAAGCCTTGACATGTCAGTGATGGCCCCCATAAACCTTGAAATCTAAAAAATCCCCTGTTAACCTTGAAACCCGATAAAATATAACCCTCAACCCACACCTGACCTAAACCTAACTTTAACCCAACCTAAAGCCTTGAAATCTCAGCAATTCTTCTCCCCTAAGCCTTGACATTTTAGTGATTCCTTCTTTAAGAATCACAGCACTATAACGATTTCCACCAAGCTTTGACATCGTAGCAATTCCCAAATGAATCTTTTAACTTCGACATGACCTTTCTTTTATGTATACTTAGTGCTACTTTTATTTTTTACATGACTCTTCTTCTATCAGCGCCTCCCCCCGTGGCGAGCCAACAAAGAATGCAATAAAAAATTGAGTAAAGTACATGAACTTTGAAGTAGCTTCTGACTTTTGCTTTGACATCTCAGAACCACCCCCCCCGTAATCTCAGTTATTCTCTGAGAGCCTTTACGTCTCAGTTTTTCTCCCCAGCACAGCATTATAACTGCATTTAATTTTTACATGACACCTTCATGTCTGACATGACGCTTCTTTTATTCTACCATGATGCTTCTTAATTTTTTAAATGACACTTTCATTAGTCTTTAAATGAGGCTTCTATGATTTTTCATGACGCTTCTATGATTGTTTAAATGACGCTTCTATGATTGTTTACATGACGCTTCTATGATTTTTTACATGACGCTTCTATGATTGTTTACATGACGCTTCTATGATTGTTTACATGACGCTTCTATGATTGTTTACATGACGCTTCTATGATTGTTTACATGACGCTTCTATGATTTTTACATAACGCTTTTATGATTTTTTACATGACGCTTCTATGATTTTTTACATAACGCTTTTATGATTTTTTACATGACGCTTCCATGATTTTTTAGTTTTTTTGGCGTTAAAAAACTTTAATTAAAAAAACTCTCTAAAAATCCGAACCATCGTCCCTGCATTTAGCAGTCAGTCCGTTTACCTCTAGGCTAGCTCTCATCGTTTTGATAACATGAATTTTAGCACTTCTATAATATAATTATAAGTTTCAAAACTCCAAGCATAGAGTAAATCACACGAAGCAGTTATGACATAATCATATGGTTACGCAATTTAAATCAAGTCTGGTGCTACGCTTCCACACTGCATTTTCAATTCAAGTCGGAGTTACAATTCAGTTATGATGCAATCTATTTCAGAATCAGAATCAACCAGTCAGTTTTTTCTCTAGCATTCTTACAATGCATTTCAAGTCGAAAAGTTTGCTTGACCTTTGCAAAAAAGCATGTTTTTCGAATATTTTATGCCTTTAGCATCGAGCAATTTCTTAGCCACGATGCATGTACCGTCACGGGAAAATTTCTGATCGAACAGTGCAAGTCTCATGAAAATCGGTCCAGCCATTTTTTCTCTAATCGATTGCGTACAAACAAACAAACAAGCAAGATTTTCATTTTTAGTATATTGGATGGAACGAGTGGAACTCCTCCTTCGGAGGAGAAAGGGGAAGAACTCCCATCACCGGAATTCCATTCCCTGAATTATCCATCAACTGAAATTCCATGTCTTGAATCCCATCTTCCAAATCGTCTCCAAATTCTTTACAAACCTTTAAAAGACCATAGCTCAAAGACTCTTACGTCTCTCATATCTACTCTCTCCTCTCTTCGCTATTATCGTGACTCGCTTCTCTCTCCTCTCTCTCATCTCATCTCTACCCCTACTCTCTTATTTATCTCTACTCCCTTATTTATCTCTTCTCCCTCGTCTTTCGTCTTTCTCTTCTCCCTCTCCTGTTTACTCTCCTATCTTCTATCTTATCTCTCCCCTTTTCTCTCCTCTCTCATATCTCATCTCTAATCACTTATCTATCGTCTCCGCTCTACTTTCTCTCTTCCCTTTTCTCTCTTCTCTCTGCTCTCATTTCTCGTATCTCTTATACGCTCTCAACCTCTCCTTTCTTATCTCCCATTTTTCTTCCCTCCTTTCTACTGCATCACCTGTCTCTTCTCCTCTCTTTTCTCTCCTCTCCATTCTCTCTTCTCTCCTCTCATCTCCCCTCATCTCTTCTCTAATCTCTAATCTCTTCTCTCTCTTATTTTCTCACTCATCTCTTTTCTCATTGCATCTCTCATCTCTCCTCTCTCTCCTCTCATCTGTACTATCTTATTTATCTCTTCTCCCAGGTCTTTCAAATTTACTCTCTCCTGTCTCCTCTCTCCCCTCGTCTTTCCTCTCTCATATCTCTTCTTTACTCACTTATCTATTCTCTCTCCTCTGCTCCCCTTTTACACTTTCCTATATGCTTTCACTCTCACCCTCCCCTTTCTTATCTGCTGTTTTTACACTCCTTTCTACCACCTGTCTCATCTCGTTTCTCTCCTCTCTGCACTCTCATCTTTACCCTCTTCTTTCTCCTCACTACTTTCTTCTCTTAAATCTCTGATCTCTGATCTTTCATCTCTCTCCTCTCACCTCTCACCTCTCTCCTCTCTTTCCTCTCTTCTATTGCCTCTGTACGCTCTTATCCCTCCTTTCTTCTCTCTCCTGTCTCCTCTCTGCTATCTCACATCTCCTCTCTCATATCCTCTCCCTTCATCTCCTCTCTCCTCTTCTCTTCTCTCTCCTTCGTTCCCGCCTTACTCCCCTCTTCTCTCCCATCTGTCATGTCTAATCTCTCCACTCATTTCTACTCTGTTTTCTATCATCTCATCTCTCTTCTCTTTTCATTCTTCTCTTTACTCTCTTCTCTGACTGATTGAAGATGCCAAATCCATCAAGATCCTCTCCGCGAAGCAGAAAAATCCTGTCCGTGCAACTGAAAACCATCGAAATCCTCTCCGTGAAACTGGACTCCTTCGAAATCCTCTCCTTGAAACTTAAATCCATCAAAATGGTCTCCATAAAACAGAAATCAATCATAAATTATCTCCGCGAAACAGAAATCCTCTCCGTGAAGCTGAACATCATCGAAATCCTCTCCGTGAAACTGAACATCATCGAAATCCTTTCCACGAAACTGAACACCATTGAAATCCTCTCCACGAAACTGAACACCATCGAAATCCTCTCCACGAAACTGAACACCATCGAAATCCTCTCCACGAAACAGAAATCCTCTTCGTCAAAATTAAAACATTGAAATCGTCTCTGCTAAACTGGACTCAATCGAATTTTTTCCGTCAAACAACTCAACTCTCCGGATTCATTGGTTAGGGTTAGGGTTAGGGTTAGGGTTAGAACTACGCACTGCTTCGTGTTAAAAGGCACTGATAAAAATATTAAACTAATTGAATCAATTCATTGCGCAACTGATTTCACAGTCAGTCAGTCAATCTAGCCTATGGAGAGAAAAAAGGCGCCAATAATAAAACCAATTGAATCTCGACACAGTTCTATCTATTTACACTGTACAACTGCTATGTACACTCAGCCCAAGCCCAACCCCCGTTCTGGGGGAAGCATTAAATTTAACTCGACCCCCAATACGCGGGGGGTTTTATTTGCATTGAACGCAGAACACGCGCACCCACCACCCCTCAATACACAGCGGCCCGCGGGCGGAGGTAGGGGTGGCTATTTTTACAAACTGGCTGCAGCCCCAGTCAGAGTGGCCAAAGAAGGTTATTGGGGGTTAAAAAAGCAGTTTTCTGCGTTTTTAGGGATGTTAAAATGTGAAAATTAAAAATTAAAATAGCCTAAAGCCTGCTCCGGAAAATTTGCAGTTTTCCCATATAAGTTTCGACGTTGACTTGGCAGAATTGTAGGAGTTCACTTGCTACATACAGACAGACAGACATACAGACAGAAAACATCGCGTCGGTTTTAGTATAAGGACGAGGCCAACTCCTCCTTCGGAGAAGAAAGGGGAAGAACTCCCATCACCGGAATTCCATTCCCTGAAATATCCATCAACTGAAATTCCACGTTTTGAACCCTATCTTCCAAATCGTCTCCAAATTCTTTACAAAACTTTTCAAAGACCTTTACAAAACTTTTCTCCTCTCTCTTGACTCTCTTCTCTCTCCTCTCTCTTATCTCATCTCTACCCCTACTCCCTTATTTATCTCTTCTCCCTCGTCTTTCGTCTGTACCCTCTCCTGTCTCTTGTCCCGTCTCTTCTCTCTTATCTCTCCTTCTTCTCTCCTCTCTCATATGTCATCTCTACTCACTTATCTATCGTCTCTCTTAACCCTCTCTCTCTCACTTCTCTTTTTTTCCTCTCCCTGCTCCTTTCATCTTCTCCCCTCTCTTCTCTAATCTCTAATCTCTTCTCTCTTATGTTCTCACTCATCTCTTCTCATCGCATCTCTCATCTCTCCTCTCCTCTCCTCACTACTTTCCTCTCTTAACTCTCTCATCTCTGATCTTTCATCTCTCTCCTCTCTCCTCTCTCTCTTCTCCTTTCGCTTCTCTCTCCTCTCTCTCCTCTCATCTCTACTACCTTATTTATATCTTCTCCCTGGTCTTTTGTCTCTACTCTCTCCTGTCTCCTGTCTCCCCTCTTTTCTCCTCTCTTCTCTCTCCTCTCTCCCCTCCTCTCTCATCTCTCATCTCCTCATCTCACTCTTTCTTTCTCCTCTACTCTCCCCTCTCTTCTATTTCCTCTGTACGCTCTTATCCCTCATCTATTCTCTCTCCTATCATCTCTCTTGTCTCTCTCTGCTATCTCATATCTCCCATCTCATCTCCTCTCTCCTCTTCTCTTCTCTCTCCTTCGTTCTCGCCTTACTCCCCTTTTCTCTCCCATCTGTCATGTCTAATCTCTCCACTCATTTCTACTCTGTTTTCTATCATCTAATCTCTCTTCTCTTTTCATTCTTCTCTTTACTCTCTTCTCTGACTGATTGAAGATGCCAAATCCATCAAGATGCTCTCCGCGAAGCAGAAATCCTGTCCGTGCAACTGAAAACCGTCGAAATCCGCTCCGTGAAACTGGACTCCTTCGAAATCATCTCCTTGAAACTTAACTCTTTCTTTCTCCTCTACTCTCCCCTCTCTTCTATTTCCTCTGTACGCTCTTATCCCTCATCTATTCTCTCTCCTATCATCTCTCTTGTCTCTCTCTGCTATCTCATATCTCCCATCTCATCTCCTCTCTCCTCTTCTCTTCTCTCTCCTTCGTTCTCGCCTTACTCCCCTTTTCTCTCCCATCTGTCATGTCTAATCTCTCCACTCATTTCTACTCTGTTTTCTATCATCTAATCTCTCTTCTCTTTTCATTCTTCTCTTTACTCTCTTCTCTGACTGATTGAAGATGCCAAATCCATCAAGATGCTCTCCGCGAAGCAGAAATCCTGTCCGTGCAACTGAAAACCGTCGAAATCCGCTCCGTGAAACTGGACTCCTTCGAAATCATCTCCTTGAAACTTAAATTTATGAAACTGGACTCCTTCGAAATCATCTCCTTGAAACTTAAATCCATCAAAATTGTCTCCATAAAACAGAACTCAATCATAAATTATCTCCGCGAAACAGAAATCCTCTCCGTGAAGCTGAACATCATCGAAATCCTCTCCGTGAAACTGAACACCATCGAAATCCTCTCCACGAAACAGAAATCCTCTCCGTCAAAATTAAAACATTGAAATCGTCTCCGCTAAACTGGACTCAATCGAATCTTTTCCGCCAAACAACTCAACTCTCCGGATTCATTGGTTAGGGTTAGGGTTAGGGTTAGCTAGCTAGCTTCGTGTTAAAAGGCACTGATGAAAATATTGAACTAATTGAATCAATTCATTGCGCAACCGATTTCACAGTCAGTCAGTCAGTATCAGTCTCAGTTAAAGTTAGCAAAAACATTGCGCAATCTAAATCAACCCTCCAATACACAGCAGCAGTGAGAAGTTGAACCCTCCCCCAACTTTATCTATTACGTCTCGCAAAACTGAGTACAATCTTTGCAGAAAGTTAAAAGTATGGAAATAGTTTTTCAAATGCTGTGCTTTTTCTTTTCATATTTAAAGCAAACAATTTATATCCCCGAACTCAGCGTTGCAAGATCTTTCCAGCAATATAAGTCTCTCCTCTCAAAGTTTAAAACTCGAGGAACAGTTAGCGTTTGAAATTTACCGATTTCCCGACTGCTTGCTAGAGAAGCTCGCAATTCATTGAATTTCACTGCCAAACTAATACACAGGGCTGCCTATGGAGAAAAGAGGCGCCAATAATAAAACCAATTGAATCTCGACACAGTCCTGACTCCTATCTATCTGTTTACACTGTACAACTGCTATGTACACTCAGCCCAAGCCCAACCCCCCGTTCTGGGGGAAGCATTAAATTTAACTGAACCCCCCAACACGCGGGGGGTTTTATTTCCACTCGCACCAACCACCCCTCAATACACAGCGGCCCGCGGGCGGAGGTTGGGGTGGCTATTTTTACAAACTGGCTGAAGCCCCAGGCAGAGTGACCAAAGAAGGTTATTGGGGGTTAAAAAAGCAGTTTTCTGCTTTTTTAGGGATGTTAAAATGTGAAAATTAAAAATTAAAATAGCCTAAAGCCTGCTCCGGAAAATTTGCAGTTTTCCCATATAAGTTTCGACGTTGACTTGGCAGAATTGTAGGAGTTCACTTGCTACATACAGACAGACAGACATACAGACAGACAAACATCGCGTCGGTTTTAGTATTAGGAGAGAAGGAGAGAGGACAAACATCGCGTCGGTTTTAGTATTAGGAGGATGGAACATCATAATGATTTTAGTTATTTTTCTCAATGTAGGTCTCAACACTCTTCACGATCTCACTGCTTCTGGTCCTCGGAAGCTGAGGATTCTGATGAAGGCCTGGAACGACTCTGAGCACTGGGCTGAGTACTCCAGCTTCTCCGTAGGTCCCGAGTCTGACAACTACCGGCTGAGCGTGTCCGGCTTCTCCGGCAGCGCCGGCATCGGCGACTCGCTGGCCAGAAGCAACGACTTCCAGTTCACCACCAAGGACGCCGACCACGACGTTCACTCCGACAACTGCGGCTCGCGCTACTTCGGAGCCTGGTGGTTCGCTGACTGCCACAACACGCACCCGAACGGACAGTACCGCGATTTCTCGTCAGCCATTGGTGGCCCGCGCGCTCAAGGTGTGATCTGGAAGTCGCCGTTCGGTCCGTACTACTCGCTGAAAGAGATCGAAATGCTCATCCTTTGAGGCAACAAAGTTTGCAAAAGTTATTTCTGTCGATGTTAATCTTTATCCAAGAGAGACTTTATGGACTTATAAATATTCGTGTCAAGTTTTTTCCACTTACAGTTTACTTATTGGATTATATTTTGTAGACGTCATCGTCAAACTCAGAGCAGAGCACGTAATCAGGTTTTACACAGGGCTTATAAACAGTTGCATGTATATAAATAAAGCTTAAGATCAACATTTATGGCGAAAACCAACGCGTTTCAACCCACTAGGGCCGTCGTCAGGGTATATTTTATCACTGAACGAAACACTCAATATAAATAAGCAAACGATTGTACTATCTCAAGTGTCAAATTGAAAACGGGAGGGTAACCAATGTACGAAAAACATAAAAAACTAGGGGTTGGAGTTAAGCGAGAATAATGAGAGAGAGAGAGAGAGAGAGAGAGAGAAGGCAAACAGATGTAAAAAAAACAAAATGTACGCGCAACAAAAAATAGTCAAACTCAAAACACCCTAAGAAGGTGGCCCGCACCACTATGTAGCAATTGCACATTGAGACTGGGATTTTGAGCTTTGATGTGCAGCGCTTCAAGAATGCTAAGCTTGAATTCAGAGTTAGCACGGTCGATAATTTTAAACAATTCAATCTGTTCTCTGTCACAGCAGCCCTTGCATTCCAGAAGGTGGTCCTGGATAGCAGATTTTTTCAGCCAATGCTCCCTAACTCTGGTGTGCAGGTGTCTTTTGGTTTTTCCCACGTAAGAGATATTCTGATCTTCAGAACAACAAAATTTATAGACGACACCTGCAACCAGAGCACGAGGAACACGGGACTTGAGATTGCTGACAAATTGACCCACCTTGGCAGTGCGAAAGACAATCCTAATCGGAGTGTTGTACCATTTCCGAAAAGATCTCTCAAGCTTCTTTTTCAACAAGATAGACGGGATACCATAGAACGGCAAGATCATCACGGGGTCATCCGGCTTTTTACTATGATTCTGTTGCAGTCTGCCAGTAACCTTATCAGTGACAAACTTGAAAATCAACCGACTAATGAGATTTTTTGGGTATCCGTTCATACTGAAAATCCTAGTCAAATTTGTCACCTCCTCATCAAACGCAGCCCAGAAACTACACAGAGAGTAAGCTCTGTGCAGCATACAATGGATCAGGCCAATATTCCACTGTTTCGGACAGAGGGCATTGAAATTCAACAGTAAACCAGTAAACGTGGGCTTGCGATAAACCCGAGTAGAGACTTGGCCACTGCTCAGATCAACCTCAACATCGAGAAACGGAAGTTTTTTACCTCCCATCTCAACGGTGAATTGGATGTCGCTGTGGGTTGAATTCAGAGCCCGAAAAAACTCTTGGTACTTAGCCCGGTCATCAAAAATGACAAAAGTGTCATCAACATAGCGCTTGTAGAAAGTTGGCGCACACTCAAGCGACATCCACTCCGTTTCCCAGTGCGCCATGCAAACATTGGCCAGAGTAGGAGCAAGCGGGCTTCCCATGGCACAACCATCAATCTGGCGATAATATTTGTCATCAAACATGAAGATGCCAGAGGTAGCGAAGCCTAACAACTTTTTGAACACAGTCTTTGGTAACCCAGGCGGATTCATATTGTACACATGATCAGTGGCGAGATCAATAGCCAGCTTCAAAGGGACATTGGTAAAAAGCGAAGTCACGTCAAAACTGCAGAGAAAATCCTCACTTTTCGGACTGATTTGACTCAAGGCTTGAATGAACTGGCAATTAGAGTTGACGGAGAATTCCTTTGGTATGCATGGTTTGATCAGAGAATCCAAGTATCTGGCCAGTTCATACTCAGCAGTGTTAATCATAGACACAATCGGTCTCAGCGGTTTGTCAGGTTTGTGAACTTTGCAAAGGCCGTACAGCTGGCCAGGTTGGCTGCCATTCGGCATAATGCGCTTAATAATCTCATTGCTAAGATGCTGCTTGGCATGGGTCCTCAAAAAAGTCTGAAGAGATCTCTCAGCCTTGAGAACAGGATGAGCCATAGTGACCTCACTCACAGTTCCAAGACATTGAAATTTAGCCTGATCCTGCACAATGCAATTAAGCTTATTCTTGTAGTCATCACTATCCATGATAACAACGCCGTAGCCTTTGTCATAGCCAACAACCTTGATATTGTCATTCCCTTTAAGCTGCTTCAGCGTCTGATGAAAAAGCCTGTTCTGCTTACTAGAAATGCTGTTCTGAGCCCTAGACACAAACTGGTCAAAAACAACAATCAAACGATTCCTAAAATTGTCATGCAAGCGGTGCGGGCCCCCATCCTGAGTACAAGAACGAGGAGTGCACTTACTAACCAAGGTCTCAAACTCAGCAGCAATGTGAAGTTTGTTCAGTTTAGCTGTGCAGCTGGTGACGTTCAACGCCAGCTCCGGCCTGTGCGCTCACTTCAGGTGTCGCCTGGGCCTGAGCCACTGCAGGAAGTGCCGCAATGCGAACAAAGGAGATCATCAAGTGTGGGTGAGTCCTGTGTTCAGCAGCTTTTGCATCCCCATAGTCTGAATAGGTACTTTTGCAAAAACTTTTTACATTGCAGACAGCCGGCAGTGACTGCTGGACCACCGTGCAGCACAGGGTGTCCGGCTCAGTGGACTTTTACCGCAACTGGACTCAGTACCAGAGCGAGTTCGGCGAGGGACCCGACGGAAACTACTGGATCGGTGAGTGCATCCCAGATCTGCTCCATTCGCTTTCTTTTCCAACTCGGACTTCAATGACAAACACCGCCATGACGTCCGCATATTCCCAGGCCTGAACTCTCTCCACGCTCTCACTGCTTCTGGTCCTCGGAAGCTGAGGATCCTGATGAAGGCGTGGAACGACTCTGAGCACTGGGCTGAGTACTCCAGCTTCTCCGTGGGTCCCGAGTCGGACAACTACCGGCTGAGCGTGTCCGGCTTCTCCGGCAGCGCCGGCATCGGCGACTGCCTCGACAAGAACAACGGCATGCAGTTCAGCACGAAGGACGCCGATCACGACACCTACACTGACAACTGCGCAACAGCTTATAAAGGTGCCTGGTGGTTCACCAGCTGTCACTGCGCCCACCTGAACGGAGAGTACAAAGACGCATCTGCTGCCATCGGAGGTGCTCATGCACAGGGAGTTATTTGGAAATCCAACTTCGGCTACGACTACTCGCTGATGGAGATCGAGATGCTGCTTCTGTAACAGCACCAGCATGATGGCACAGAAGATTTCTTCTGCTGCAACTTGCAAAATCGAGCGCTCAAGCAGTTTTAAAGCAACTTTGACATTTTCGAAAAATTTTCCAAACAGATTTTTTTCCAAACATTTTGTTGCACCGCGAAGAAATTCGTCAGATAAAGCGCTCGATACTACTGATAATAAAAATACACGTGACAAAATCCCTTCTGCATTCAAAGGCGATGGGCTCCGACTTTTATTGCCTTCCTGCACAGAGCTTCTGCACAGATTGGCCTTCAAAAGTTCGGGAAAACAGGGAGCAACTCCAACACTTTCAATCGGTTCCTTCTCTCGGATGCGCTCGCAGTCATCATGAGCAGTTGGCACCTGAATTCATTTGATTTAACCAACTAATGTAAATCTGAAATCAAGGCCACTGTGTCATTTGCGACGCATTTCAAACATTTACACACTTTCCTGCGTGCGTCACTGACCCAATGAACTGGTTCGGAACTGCAGCAGCTCTCTGAGAAAGCATTGTTTTCAAATCCTTGCAAATATGCTTTCAGACGAGTTTTAAAGTCAGACTGCCTATCTACTTAGTAAGAATATCTACTAGTTTGTCTCCCTATCTACCAACTTGTCTCCCTATCTACCAACTTGTCTCTCTATCTACCAATTTGTCTCCCTATCTACCAACTCGTCTCCCTATCTACCAACTTGTCTCCCTATCTACCGATCCGGCTCCCTATCTACCAACTCGTCTCCATATCTACCAACTTGTCTCTCTATCTACCAATTTGTCCCCCTATCTACCAACTTGTCTCTCTATCAACCAATTTGTCTCCCTATCTACCAACTCGTCTCCCTATCTACCAACTTGTCTCCCTATCTACCGATCCGGCTCCCTATCTACCAACTCGTCTCCATATCTACCAACTTGTCTCTCTATCTACCAATTTGTCTCCCTATCTACCAACTTGTCTCCCAATCTACCAACTTGTCTCCCTATCTACCAACTTGTCTCCCTATCTACCAACTTGTCTCCCAGTCTACCAACTTGTCTCCCTATCTACCAACTTGTCTCCCTATCAACCAACTTGTCTCCCTATCTACCAACTTGTCTCCCAATCTACCAACTTGTCTCCCTATCTACCAATTTGTCTCCCTATCAACGAATCTGCGTCCCTATCAACCAATTTGTCTCCCTATCTACCAACTTGTCTCCCTATCAACCAATTTGTCTCCCTATCTACCAAATTGTCTCCCTATCTACCAATTTGTCTCCCTATCAACGAATCTGCGTCCCTATCAACTAATTTGTCTCCCTATCTACCAACTTGTCTCCCTATCTACCAACTTGTCTCCCAATCTACCAACTTGTCTCCCTATCAACCAACTTGTCTCCCTATCTACCAACTTGTCTCCCTATCTACCAATTTGTCTCCCTATCAACGAATCTGCGTCCCTATCAACTAAGTTGTCTCCCTATCTACCAATTTGTCTCCCTATCTACCAATTTGTCTCCCTATCTACCAATTTGTCTCCCTATCTACCAACTTGTCTCCCTATCTACCAACTTGTCTCCCTATCTACCAACTTGTCTCCCAATCAACCAATTTGTCTCCCTATCTACCAACTCGTCTCCCTATCTACCAACTTGTCTCCCTATCTACCGATCCGGCTCCCTATCTACCAACTTGTCTCCTTCTCTAACGATCTGGCTCCCTATCTACCAACTCGTCTCCATATCTACTAACTTGTCTCTCTATCTACCAATTTGTCCCCCTATCTACCAACTTGTCTCCCTATCTACCGATCCGGCTCCCTATCTACCAACTCGTCTCCATATCTACCAACTTGTCTCTCTATCTACCAATTTGTCCCCCTATCTACCAACTTGTCTCTCTATCAACCAATTTGTCTCCCTATCTACCAACTCGTCTCCCTATCTACCAACTTGTCTCCCTATCTACCGATCCGGCTCCCTATCTACCAACTCGTCTCCATATCTACCAACTTGTCTCTCTATCTACCAATTTGTCTCCCTATAAACCAACTTGTCTCCCTATCTACCAACTTGTCTCCCTATCTACCGATCCGGCTCCCTATCTACCAACTCGTCTCCATATCTACCAACTTGTCTCTCTATCTACCAATTTGTCTCCCTATCTACCAACTTGTCTCCCTATCTACCAACTTGTCTCCCTATCTACCGATCCGGCTCCCTATCTACCAACTTGTCTCCTTCTCTACCGATCTGCTTCCCTATCTACCAACTCGTCTCCCTATCTACCAACGTGTCTCCCTATCTACTAACGTGTCTCCTTCTCTACCGATCTGGCTCCCTATCTACCAACTTGTCTCCCTATCTACGAGACTGTCCCCCTATCTTCAATTTTATCTTCAATTTTAGTAAGCAGACTGGTAGGCGGGCTCTCCAATTAGGAGTCTGAGGTATTCTGGGATGCATGATGGAGCGGACAGCAGGTGGCTGCTCTCTGCCCCATCAAGCATCGCCTGCTCTTCTCTGCGATCTCCGCTTCGCATTTCATGCTTTGCTAGACTGGAGTCATGAGCTAGACTAATTTTCAGAAGTTTCCGGACTGTGTTCCTTGTTTATTGTTTAAGTAATTTTAATTTTTACCTACATTCTCTTTTACATTTGTTTTATTGAAGTGTAAAATTTCACAGTAAAACCATTTGCCTGACAAAAGTTGTGAGCGTTTTTAAAACTGTACCCAAGAAATTTCCAACAATTTTAAACTTTGCTGAGTGGTCTATGGCTCTTCCCTACGGCCTTTTTCTAATGGTTTTGTCTCTGGATTTTGTCCATGGCTTTTGTCTATGGCTTTTGTCTATGGCTTTTGTCTATGGCTTTTGTCTATGGCTTTTGTCTATGGCTTTTGTCTATGGCTTTTGTCTATGGATTTTGTCTATGGCTTTTGTCTATGGATTTTGTCTATGGCTTTTGTCTATGGCTTTTGTCTATGGATTTTGTCTATGGCTTTTGTCTATGGTTTTTTCTATGGGTTTTGTCTATGTTTTTTGTCTATGGCTTTTGTCAATTGAATGAATGCAGGCATGCAACGATTTTTTACGAAGCAGTAATAAATCAATAAATATTGATTAAATAATTTATTCACTTATTACATGTCGCTGACTTAAATGCCATGTCAAGACATACCATGACACTTTTGACACCAATATGCTATTTTCCTGCATCAAAAGTGCAAACTTTAAAATTGTTCTAGAAATTTCTTATGTACAGTTGAAATGCTCATAACTTTCGCGAGTCAAATGGTATTACTGTAAAATTTTATACTTCAATAAAACAAACGTGAAAGAGAATGCGGGTAAAAGTTTAACTTACTTAAACAATCCTGCTGTACACAACGAACTATTAATTTAGTTTGCACACTAACTGTGCCAAAAACTCCAAACTAACGCTAACTGAAATTAGCTTATGCACCAAACAGGCAGACTGGCCAAATCAAAGTGTTTGTACGAAACACAACTCAAGCAAACAGGTGCAAATCTGCAGTGCCAAACAAATCAGTGGAGATGAGACTCGATTGCCGGGCGGGATTTGAAAATAAAATCTGATCTGCTACAATTCAGGCCTTGAAGAATTTTAAATTTTTGCTTGAATTTATGCAAATAATACTAATCAATTTTCATATTCAATCCATAGGTTTTTTCGAATCGCGACGGAAAAAAAGGCTGAGAATCGACATGAGAACTCCTCATTGAATAGAATAATCAGAATGCCTCACTAGGATGCCTCCCGTGATGTGGGAGCAGTGATGCAGCGCAGATTCTGCAAGCCGCCTTCAGTAAACAACTGCCGAGTCGCTTTGGAAACACGAATTTTAGCGGAAAATGCAAAATAAATAACTGAGCATCCCAGTTGCCGCGCCCGCCACCCCAATCGATAATTTGGGGAAATTCATAAAGCCGACAGCCCAAGCAGGTAGCAAGAGACGAAATTGCAGCAAGCCTAATCTTCCCAGCCGCTGACAATGCAGGCCTCATCAATTCTGCCGCTTCTCTGCTGCTGCGTCGCTTTCGGCTACTCGATGGGCGCCGAATTCGGCCCGATGGGCTGCTTCGTGGACGGCCCAACTCAAGACCTCCCCGGACTCGAAGGCAGGTCAACCATCGGGCCGTACTCGGTGTCCGGGTCATTTGTCAGCCTCGGCCACATGACTCTGGAACTGTGCAGCGAGATCTGCGCCTATGGAGACTTTGAGTACTTTGGCATTCAGTTTTCAGTGGAATGCTTCTGCGGAAACTCGTATGGCTCCCTCGGCCAAGCTGCCGACAGCGACTGTAACATGAACTGCGGCGGCAACTCTGCTCAAATCTGCGGATCAGAGTGGAGAAACTCCGTGTACCGGCAGGTCTACCTTCGTCCAGGTGAGTGCAATAGTTCTAGCAAAATAGTGAGTTGTTCTAGCATGTGCAAGCCCCAGGGCTGATTTGAACTGTGTTGCATGTCACACAGGATAAATCACACATACAGTACAAAAATTCACTTTATTCTAACTGCTCAATCGGCACGTTTCACCAAAATTGCTGTGCAGCCTCTCTGTCCTTCCAGTCAGCCGGTGTTTCACTATTGCCGATCGAGTCCACCTGAACGTGACCTCCTCCAGCGGGCCCTTCTACCGCACCGAGCAGCCTGTGATGATAATGGTTGAGTGTCTGATTCGCTGCCGTGCTGACTGTCAGGCCGTGCTGTTCCACCTGGATACCTGCTACCTGTTGAGATTCCAGGTTGTGCCGCACGAGCTGAAGGCCGTGACTGGAGAATTCGCCGTTCGCGTGCGAGGAACAGCCTGATTCGAAACAAGGACTCGTGGTTGCTGAAGCCTTTTATTGCTGTGAAGTCTTTGATTTGTAAGACCGTGGGTTGCAAGTCAAGACGAACCTAGATCGTACACACCAGAGCTCTCTCCCTAGCCCTGGCTGACACAAATATGTTTAGATAAAACAAATGAGGATGCCTTCCGCCATAGACATGCAGCGACCCACAATAGAAGGATATGTCTATGGTTCCGAGCTTTTGCGCAGCAGTCCTCGTATTGATGTCATTTCGGCCCTCCGAACCATAGACATCTCGAGGGCCAAGGGAATGCAGTCGAAATTAGCGAGCCAAAATGGGATAGTCTTCAATTTACCCCTGCTAAAGTTCGAACCATAGACAAAAGTTCCACTCTGGCGACTGCGTGCATCGGCCTTAAAAATCTAGGCACAATGGAGAAGAGCATGCGCCTTCTCCAGAAGATTACTGACGTCCAATTGAAAATCCAAAATTTGACCTCTGCAAAACTTTAACTGTTTTAGTTAAAGTTTGTAGTAGACGGGAAAATTCAGATAAAAGTCTGCAAAAAAATCTGATTTTTTAAGCTTTATGTAACACTTTGAGGGTAATTATATCATAGTACTTTAACTGTCTCTTTGACTGTCTCTTTGATTGCCTTATAGCTTAACTTTATTTTGAACTTGTGCTCTCTCCATCACACTGAGAGGGCAACTTTATAACAGTTTTCAATATTTTTGGTTTGAAATCCAACAATTTCAGTTCAGTGTCTGATAAAATAAAAAAATTGTTAACCATGTCAGTCAACAGCTATGACGTCGTCAGCAAAAGAACAGCCAATGTCACGTGACTGCCGCTCTGTGCCGCACTAAGGCCGCACTAAGCAATTCACACCTCATATTATCATGCATATTTCTTATCATGCAGTTAGGCTTAAAATGACTGCAGCTCGTTGTCCTGTGTGTGGTGTCCATGACTGTAGATGGATGTCCTGTGTGTGGTGTCCATGACTGCAGATGGATGTCCTGTGTGTGGTGTCCATGACTGTAGATGGATGTCCTGTGTGTGGTGTCCATGACTGCAGATGGATGTCCTTGTTGTGGTGTCCATGGCTGCAGATGGATGTCCTGTATGTGGTGTCCATGGCTGCAGATGGATGTCCTTGGTGTGGTGTCCATGACTGCAGATGGATGTCCTTGGTGTGGTGTCCATGACTGGAGATGGATGTCCTTGGTGTGGTGTCCATGACTGGAGATGGATGTCCTTGGTGTGGTGTCCATGACTGTAGATGGATGTCCTTGGTGTGGTGTCCATGGCTGCAGATGGATGTCCTTGGTGTGGTGTCCATGACTGCAGATGGATGTCCTTGGTGTGGTGTCCATGACTGGAGATGGATGTCCTTGGTGTGGTGTCCATGACTGTAGATGGATGTCCTTGGTGTGGTGTCCATGACTGGAGATGGATGTCCTGTGTGTGGTGTCCATGACTGTAGATGGATGTCCTGTGTGTGGTGTCCATGACTGTAGATGGATGTCCTGTGTGTGGTGTCCATGACTGTAGATGGATGTCTGTGTGTGGTGTCCACGACTGTAGATGGATGTCCTGTGTGTGGTGTCCATTACTGCAGATGGATGTCCTGGGTGTGGTGTACAGGAGTTGGATCGTTTGAGGCTTCTTGTTGAACCCATACCGCTATTTAAGAGGTGTACATCGTTACATAATGAGAGCCGGTAATAAATGCTGATAAAATCCAAAATATTATATAACTAAAATAGCTACTGCAGTTTTTATCAAAATTTAAAACAGATTTTAACAAGCTCTTCATTGATTTGAGCAACTGAGCTGCTAGCGGTAGCTCGTAATTTGAACCGCCCTTAAGAAGTGCATTGTGTTTCTGCATTTTTTAAATTTCTTTATTACCTGCTACAGTAACAGTATATTTGTTATGGAAAATGAATTCACTATATATACGCTATATAGTCTATATTAAACTCTGTTAAAACTCTGTTAAATTCTCTTATGCTGCTTAAGTTCTCAGGTTTTTTTGCTCAAGTCAAGCAAGGCAAAACTTTTCGGAGGGAGCGACTAAGCTGCATCAGCCGGGCTCATGATCCTCAGGGTCGGAGCGCCGATGCAGAGCGCCTAAAAAGTAGATGAAAAACTCGAAAGATTTGAGAACTCATTTTGGGATAACTTTATTGGCTCAGGCACAGATCCGGACTGGATTGAGGGCTTGAGCAGCAACTTCAGAAGGGTGGCAGACAAGAGCTGTCATTTGATTCTACTAGCGGTCAGTTGCCACGAAATGCTACAGAAATTCTTCAAATACAATTACATATTTTTATAGTTTACAAGCTTTATTCTTACCTGGCAAATAGGGAACGATTCCCACGCAATAATGAGCGCAGTTCTTTCGTCCATTTCCCTTTTCTCTTTTCCTATACAGTCCTGCAGGGAGGGGGTATTTTTGAGCAGAAGTAGCTCAAGTATCTGTGGTTGTCTTTGTGTTGCTGTCAGAGTTTTTAAGCTTCGAAGTGATTTATAATTGATTCAATTCTTACTGTCAATTGTGCTTGAGTCTGATCGTAATGGGTAATTCTCGGTCCGCAAAAACGAATCACTTTGCCTCAGCTTGCAACGCAGATCAACCCACTTTAACTGGTTTAAACCCTCGTCGCGCAGCTTAAGTTCGGTGAGGGGACACTTTTTGACAAGTCTGCGCTTCTTATGACCACCTAATTAACAGCCTCTGCTTACTCCAGTTAGCTGAGCACCACCGTTTTAAAAGCTGGAATCTTTGAGCTAAGTTTGAGATCAATTGAACTTACTTCGTATACGAGATGATTTTTTCGAGCCTCCTTCAAGTCCTCGGCGAAGAATGATGAAGCGGTGGCTCGTGCTTCTGACTCCATCACGGCCGTAGCTTAATTTGGCCAAACCTGTAGCCTGTCCTGGTCGGGAACTGCTAGCCGGATGCTGACCTAAACAACTGGCTCCCCACACAGCTACTGTACGGAGTCTCGTGTCATTAGGCGTGCGGTCATTCCGTTTCAATGGCGAGAAATAGAAAGTTTCTGACCTCTGTCTGATGATTGTCGATAAGATTGGTTAATTGGGTGTTTGATCCGTATTCACTAATGATTCTTTCTTTGATTCTGTTCCCGTCATATTTCAGCTGGACTCCTCTTGTAGTTGTGGATATCAGATAGAGCAGGGCGACGAACATAGCGCAGGCCAGAAGGCAGACCATCTGCGAGATGCGAAAGTTGTTTAAGACGATCGTTTATCATGGAGACATCGTTCTATCGTGGTTATCCGGTGCAAGGGGTCTTGGGTTTTTTGGGTAGAAAAAGATGTCGATAATTATCAGTTTGCTTAAATAATTGATGCATACCGCATTCTTTAGATATAAAGATCTGAGATCATGCTCAGACTTGCTCCATTGCCTACTCTTGTCTGTACATGCAAATAATTATTTGATTACATAAATTTGAACATGCACCTAACGTACTCGAAAGCGTTTGCGCATTTTGAGCCTTTGAGAGAGCTTGCTTGTTCACTTGCTCCGGGTAAGGAGTTCGTGACTGAGAATGAGCCGCCCCTTAACATGTAATAGTTTGACTGGATACTGGTAAGCTCCCAAGCAAACAACGATGAACCCCTGATGATTGGTAGCCGTCGAAGGATGTCATCTTCACCGCTTGGCCGTCTCAGTGCACCCGCATCAAGGAGCAACGGCTCTCAAAGAACTATACAGGAGGAAGGCGGGCGCAGAATCACGTTACCTTTAGATCACTTGAGGCCAATGCTAAGACGGCGTATCGACGCCATCAAGCCGCTGGAGTCATTTCAAAGTGGTGTCTGAACAGTGAGCAGTCCAACAATGCAGCAACTGTCCCAAACTCCTGAATCTGCTGGCAATTCGCTGAAAAGCGAATGGTTTTAAACAAGGTTACCAACCGGAAACCAACAACTCGCAGCTCTGCTCAACAATGCACATCAATGTACATCTGTACATATGTACATTTCATATAGTCATCATTCTGCCTGGCAGCTCGCACACCACTAACTACATTTAGATATTCTGTTTGCAAACAGATCTTTGCCAACCAAGAGGGACAAGAGACTAACTAACGCAGCCTTTTAACTCACTAACTGACATCCCTTTGTTTTGAAACTTTTTTTAATAATAGCGTCGTCACAGTAAAAAGTGTGTAAAATACTGAACAAGATTGGCTCACGATCTTGAGCGCAATTCTCCAGTTGTACAGGACGCTAAGAATAGCCAGGATGCCCATCGCTAAGTTGGCCAGGTTAATGAAAGCCATAAAAAGTTCTTCCGCGTTAGTGGACGACAGTTTTATAGCCAAAGTGATAGCAGAGAAGGTTAAGCTAACGACGGACAGGACGCGATGAGGGCTCCGTAACTGCCAATGGCGATGTACTTGACAGTTGCACCTAACAGGTGCATTCTCTGCTCCTAGATTAGAAAGCTTTCACGAGCTTTTACGTAAATTTACAGCCGCTTTTCTTCGAGTCACGCAAGAGTTCTTTTTGCATATTTAATTTACCGCAGTTACTATTTTTTCCATAGACAAAGAAACCTCACACCGTGTAGTTAATACGAGAGACAATACTTTTAATATATGCTAATGTTTTTCAGGCCAAAAATGCTTGTCAGATTGCGCAAACTATACATAAAAGGTAAACACATGCATTATGGTTATTATTTAAACTCGACGTGCTATAATTTGAGGTAATCTAAGTACGCCCAGCTAGGCCGTCCGAGCTGCTCCGTCAGCCTCCATTTCGAAAAACTGCAGAACGAGGAATCAAAATTAGTATTGAATTCGAATGAATGAAACTAATTCTGCAGTGGAAGGAAATTTCGTCTCTGTCTGTTGCATTTTTGCGACGGAGATGTCGCCAGCAACGGGGATGCGGAAAGGACAATGCGAAATCGATTGATTTTTTATTTGCTTCTCGCAACCTCCGCGGCACCAGAGCAATTAACAATAATCTGTAATAATCCAAGGTCGCTTGGACGGACCGAGCCAGCTGCATTGGAAACCCGCTCGTCGTTGATCTTGAAGGCGGCGCACAGCAGGCCAGCGTGCGCCGTGTCAAACTTGCTGTCCGAGCGAGTCCGTCACTCGTAAAACAAGAAGGCTTTAAACACCGCCAGGAACAAGGGCTGCCTTATTACTTAAAAGTGTCTTTTTCGTCTACTCAAAATTGGTAAGCTTATTAGAAGGATGTAAAGCCCAAATTTAATTTGGCACTTGCTGCAGGTTGGGTAATACGCATTATTTTTTGCAGACAGTATATATAGGTAAGTCCGGTGCAATATATTACCTTAAATTTCTCGTTTTGCACTCTAATCTGTGTATTTCTGATAAAAAATAAAGCAATACTTTGAAGGTAACGAATATACTTGTATTGCTGTAGCACCAGCAGCAAATATAATAATTCAAAATAGTGTCCTGGTTTCTGCAAGCATGTCTTGTTAAAAGCAACTAAAAAAATTGCTGCGCGCCTGAAATTATTTTTATTCCATACTTAAGCACTCAAGTTATTGTTCTTTAACTTTGAAGCGCTGCTCAACTTTGTGGATTCACCAGTAGGACCTTTTCCACGACCTTTGGAAAATTCAAAACTTACTCAGCCGGGCCCATGATGCTCACCATTGTGGAGGCGACGCACATGGCCTGAAATGCAACAAGTCAGTTTTCAAAGAGACGGAGACAGAAGAATCAGGTCTGCATAGCATGGAACAAGCTGTTGGAATGCCTGCTAAGGCAGCATTGCGGATGTTACCTGGCAAAGGGATGTGAAGACGGCCCATAGCGAGATCATTAAATCGTAAAAGGCATCCTTGTTGCTGATCTTTGTCAGACAGTCCTGTTGAATGTGAATTTTTGAGTAATGATTTCTTGACGAGTCAGCTTCGCTTCTGCCCTGCAGATTTTGCGTGTTATAATGATGCGCTGATGGGTTATGTTGGCGTGTTGGAGCTGTGCAGTGAGGATCGGTCAGGGCTCTGTTGGAGCTGTGCAGTGAGGATCGGTCAGGACTGTGTTGGAGCTGTGCAGTGAGGATCGGTCAGGACTGTGTTGGAGCTGTGCAGTGAGGATCGGTCAGGACTGTGTTGGCGTGTTGGAGCTGTGCAGTGAGGATCGGTCAGGACTGTGTTGGAGCTGTGCAGTGAGGATCGGTCAGGGCTCTGTTGGAGCTGTGCAGTGAGGATCGGTCAGGACTGTGTTGGCGTGTTGGAGCTGTGCAGTGAGGATTGGTCAGGACTGTGTTGGCGTGTTGGAGCTGTGCAGTGAGGATTGGTCAGGACTGTGTTGGCGTGTTGGAGCTGTGCAGTGAGGATCGGTCAGGACTGTGTTGGAGCTGTGCAGTGAGGATCGGTCAGGACTGTGTTGGAGCTGTGCAGTGAGGATTGGTCAGGGCTCTGTTGGAGCTGTGCAGTGAGGATCGGTCAGGACTGTGTTGGCGTGTTGGAGCTGTGCAGTGAGGATTGGTCAGGACTGTGTTGGCGTGTTGGAGCTGTGCAGTGAGGATTGGTCAGGACTGTGTTGGCGTGTTGGAGCTGTGCAGTGAGGATTGGTCAGGACTGTGTTGGAGCTGTGCAGTGAGGATTGGTCAGGACTGTGTTGGAGCTGTGCAGTGAGGATCGGTCAGGACTGTGTTGGAGCTGTGCAGTGAGGATCGGTCAGGACTGTGTTGGAGCTGTGCAGTGAGGATTGGTCAGGACTGTGTTGGAGCTGTGCAGTGAGGATCGGTCAGGACTGTGTTGGAGCTGTGCAGTGAGGATCGGTCAGGACTGTGTTGGAGCTGTGCAGTGAGGATTGGTCAGGACTGTGTTGGAGCTGTGCAGTGAGGATCGGTCAGGACTGTGTTGGAGCTGTGCAGTGAGGATCGGTCAGGACTGTGTTGGAGCTGTGCAGTGAGGATCGGTCAGGACTGTGTTGGAGCTGTGCAGTGAGGATCGGTCAGGACTGTGTTGGTGTGTTGGAGCTGTGCAGTGAGGATCGGTCAGGACTGTGTTGGTGTGTTGGAGCTGTGCAGTGAGGATCGGTCAGGACTGTGTTGGTGTGTTGGAGCTGTGCAGTGAGGATTGGTCAGGACTGTGTTGGAGCTGTGCAGTGAGGATCAGTCAGGACTGTGTTGGAGCTGTGCAGTGAGGATCGGTCAGGACTGTGTTGGAGCTGTGCAGTGAGGATCGGTCAGGGCTGTGTTGGAGCTGTGCAGTGAGGATCGGTCAGGACTGTGTTGGAGCTGTGCAGTGAGGATCGGTCAGGACTGTGTTGGAGCTGTGCAGTGAGGATCGGTCAGGACTGTGTTGGAGCTGTGCAGTGAGGATCGGTCAGGGCTGTGTTGGAGCTGTGCAGTGAGGATCGGTCAGGACTGTGTTGGTGTGTTGGAGCTGTGCAGTGAGGATCGGTCAGGACTGTGTTGGTGTGTTGGAGCTGTGCAGTGAGGATCGGTCAGGACTGTGTTGGAGCTGTGCAGTGAGGATCGGTCAGGACTGTGTTGGAGCTGTGCAGTGAGGATTGGTCAGGACTGTGTTGGTGTATTGGAGCTGTGCAGTGAGGATCGGTCAGGGCTGTGTTGGAGCTGTGCAGTGAGGATCGGTCAGGACTGTGTTGGTGTGTTGGAGCTGTGCAGTGAGGATCAGTCAGGGCTGTGTTGGAGCTGTGCAGTGAGGATCGGTCAGGGCTGTGTTGGAGCTGTGCAGTGAGGATCGGTCAGGACTGTGTTGGAGCTGTGCAGTGAGGATCGGTCAGGACTGTGTTGGAGCTGTGCAGTGAGGATCGGTCAGGACTGTGTTGGAGCTGTGCAGTGAGGATCGGTCAGGACTGTGTTGGAGCTGTGCAGTGAGGATCGGTCAGGGCTGTGTTGGAGCTGTGCAGTGAGGATCGGTCAGGACTGTGTTGGTGTGTTGGAGCTGTGCAGTGAGGATCGGTCAGGACTGTGTTGGAGCTGTGCAGTGAGGATTGGTCAGGACTGTGTTGGAGCTGTGCAGTGAGGATTGGTCAGGACTGTGTTGGTGTATTGGAGCTGTGCAGTGAGGATCGGTCAGGGCTGTGTTGGAGCTGTGCAGTGAGGATCGGTCAGGACTGTGTTGGTGTGTTGGAGCTGTGCAGTGAGGATCGGTCAGGACTGTGTTGGAGCTGTGCAGTGAGGATCGGTCAGGACTGTGTTGGAGCTGTGCAGTGAGGATCGGTCAGGACTGTGTTGGAGTGTTGGAGCTGTGCAGTGAGGATCGGTCAGGACTGTGCCAGTTATTCGATAATACGCCAATCATATGACATAAAATTGGGACTCAATACTTTAACTCGAGCACGTTGAAAAAGACAATCATTCTAACAAAGTAGCTCACATATTTGTGAACGTATTTCTTTTCCCGAGCCTCCTTCAGGTTCTCGGCTTGTTGGCACTTCGGTCCAGGTTCCAGACAGCAGGAGTCGGGCAGGGTGGTCTTCTTGCCGGTTACGTTGGCGTTGACCAGCTTGTACCATGGAGACTGGAGGAACAGGTTCTCCTTCTCATCGCCGCTCCAGCCGCAGCACAACTCCTGTTTCAGTGGCCCAAGTTTAAATTGGTTAGCGAGTGAGCAATAATCTAATTAGTTGTATTCCATAATGTGCTATCAGATTGAGAATTTAAAATTTCCTGACCTCTTCTTGCCCATTGTTTAAAAACGAAGTCACGCCTTCGTCTTCGCCATATTGCTTTGTTAATTTTTCTCTGTATTCGTTTATATCCGATTTAGTCAGAGTATTCCTGTTCGTGAGATGCATCACAAGGATGACTACGTTTGTGACAACCGCGCAGGCCAGAATGCAAACGATCTGGAAGGTGGGCAGGTGAGGCAGTTCCGGCCGCAATTTAGGCTCCAAGAGGCTGATTCGAGAAGCCATTGATAAGAGTCCTGGAAAAGGGGGCTTCAATCGGCTCTGCGACTCAGCGATAAATGAGGGCCAGCCCCGAAGAGGTACACAGAGTGTACAGTATGTGCCTGAAAATTAGAAAGTCAGGGCCACCGTAACCCTTGTGTGAGTGTATGAGTACAGCATCTATGCACAGCTTGTGTGCGCTCAGGAGGCTGAACTGGCTCAACGCTGGTTGTGGGACGATGTCACCGAGAAAGCTGCGCCAGGGAGCCCACGGCCCCTCCCTGCAATTATTACTACATGAATATATCTTACAAAAGTCCCCTACTAACTGTGCTCGCATGGGCGTATTCAGCATGCCAGTGAAGTATGAGACAGACCAGGCCCATGGGCTAAGGTCTGCGATGCTCCACGCCTGCCCCCATCTTCAGCAGGTAAGGCCAGTGGGAGGTCTGCACCCTCTATTTGCCGCTGGCAGCCGTAGACCCCCCACGCTGTTTCGCAAGCCGACCCAGGGGTACCCGTCCCCGCGAGTGTTCAAGGCAGACCCTAGGGCTGCTGGACAGACAGGGCTCCGGCGCTGGCGACCCATCTAGTAGCTTCGGCCAAACTTGGGTATGCGGGTCTGGCTTGCCAGCCTGCAGGCCTTGGTACTGCTCAACGTACCCTCTAATGCCTAAGGTGTTCGACCGTGCCGATAGGCTGGAAGGCCGGGGAGTAGTCCGGTCGCAAGCGGTCCCCCTCCTGGTATCGGGCCAGCCTTGAGGGTTCTTTTGGCCTACTGCCCGGGTGGGTACCGCGCCCCTTCGAGGGTAGCCCACCACCTTTATCATGGCCTTCGAGCCGACTATGAATAAGCTGCTGGAGACACTGGGGGACCTCCCTGGGCGGCGTTCATAGCGATGCGTCGGCCGTTCAGGGATTAGCGGAATGAGCGTTCGCGCCTTCCCGCTTTGTCCCCCTCCGGGGCATCCCTGCAGCTAAGTCAAGTAAGTCAAGTCCCGTAGCTGTATTTGCACACAAAAATGAACACGCTTCAATGCTTGCTCTTGCGTTTTTTTTGTTGCAAGACACATGATCGTTGGCAGTCTTTGCTGCCGAAACGTTTTTCCCTAATTACACTGACAGGAGGCTGTAGTAAGCAACAAAAAGAGCTTTCTCACACTGAGATTAATTAGGGATTAGTGCCTTCTTAAGGGTCCCGGCAAGATCCACAAAGTCCCCTGCTAATTTTGAGTAAACCAACAAAAAGGAATCTCCAGAGAGGATAAATTAATATTAGTTAGTTACTTGTACTAATTATAGCTTGTATATGGGCCATTCCGCCAAGCCTTGAACACGTACATGTACATGGACTCGTACGCAGGCACGCACTCACACAGGGTGTAAAACTGACTCTGTTCCTACGCCGAGGGGCCACGGAGAAGCAGCAACATCAGGTAGAGTTCGGACGCACTTACAATTTTGAGCAGGATGCGCCAGTTCTGCACGACGCCAACAATGCCCAGGATGCCAATGGTGATGTTAGCCAGGCTGGAAAAGATCTTGATGAGGCCGCCGCCTTTGAAAGTGAACGATTCTCCCACAGTTAAATACGGATTTGTGGCTATGGTGATTCCGTAGAAAGTTAAACTGATGATTCCCAGTAGAATGTTGGCGCTGTACGTCACTATCACTATGTGACGGATGGCCTCGCTGGATAGCATTCGTGTGGATTGTAACTTCCAGTAGTTTTCGTATTTCTACACGAAAATCTAAGAATAAATGAGCTTCAAGGCTCTTTTTTGTGATACTTTGGCTATAAAAGTGCTCCACTTTCCGACCATAGACAGCTGCGCTCGTGAGCGGAAGAACGAAATGTAGTCACTTCTGCTGAAATGACTTGTAGTCCCTCTTGAAATCTGTAAAATTGCAAGTACAAACTCAAGCATTGTACGTCGAACGTACGTTATAAACTCAAAACTTTACAAACTCTAAATTTAATATAGCCCAACTCGTGAAGATTATTGAGTTAGTGGACGTGACTCGCAAGAATTTTCCCATTATGCGAAATTTTGCGCTAGCAAAAGCAACCCCTGAGATTCATGACGACTACAGTTCACTCAAGGACTACTAGACTTGATATAACGAAGTGTTCCTAGTGGTCCTTGAGTCCACTTTAAAGTTTACTGCAGGTTTCAGTCTGTTAGGTTCGGAGTTCCAAATGGATTACATATAAAAGACGGCCATTTACTCGTAACTGACACAAGAAGCGACGACCTGTTGCGTCATGGGTGGTTGAAGCTGACAGGCCACATCATCCGCGCCCAGGATCGTAATGTCCACGGACGGTGCAGGAGGGGCTGCTGCTTACGTTACAGACATCTTTCTATGTTAGGAATACGTACTTAATGATGAAATCTTTTGTTAAAACTGACGTTTTCAACTTTCAATTCCATTTTACCCCAATTTTGTGCATCTGCCGTTGTTTTGAGATAAATGTGCACTACATTGCCGCAATTTCAAAACGGCTCGCTGCAAAGTGTAATTGGTGTAAAATCAAGCCACTGAAGAATCGCTTCTTGTTGTCGTCTATGGCCTCTATGGCCCAAAAGGGGTTCTATGGAGCAACCACAGACCTTTTTGGGGCATAGACAATGAAAAGCAAGTCTTCAATAGCTTTATTCTACACCTACACTAATGATTAAATTGCCTGCTCTTTAACTCGATTAAATTGGAAAACGCCGTAGTTTAACAGCTTGTACTCGACACGACTACTTATATTGCCTGTTAACTTTTTGCTATAGTTCATTCCGAACAACCGTGATAGCTATGTTGTGACGGTTTCATTTCTTGTACATCATTTAGTGTGTCGTCGTAAAAGTATTTTTGCAAAGTAACTCGTAATTATTGGCATTTATTGTAATTATTCTATTTATTTACAAGTACATCTGCACGTATTGTTTGACATGTTAAGCAGATAAAGTTTACACTATTTTGTTTAAATCTTAATGCTCCAATTTCAAATGACTATAAAAATGTTTTGAATTTCCCTGAAAGCTGCTTGTCTGGTTTGTCGCTCGTCGCCCTTGGCTTTGAGTTGGCTTTAATTTATCATTTAATATATTGAATAGTTCGCAGATGTTCGACAGTATTTTCGACAGCTCCCTGTAATTCGCCTAGTTCACTACTATCTCTTCATACATGTAAATCCTGATAGACCGCTATACAACTCATCAACATCAGCAAAAGAAAAGTACATGTACGCCTAAGACCCCGTCACAACGTGTCAGTCGCCTGGGTTTTCGTTTAAACTACTTTGTTACTCTGATTTTGTTTAATGGTTTCGTTTTGTTTTGCTTAGAGGAGCGAACTAGAGAAATATGGGCTATCGTTATTTTAAATACCTTTCCTTGATTTACATACAGTCAGGTATCTGTTTCATCGAAAGTATCCAAGAATGCCGCGGAGCGGATCAAATTCGATAGGTCACTCAGACAGGACGCGGGTCCCGCAGCTGCCGTCACCGCCGCAAGTGTCCAGGCAGGCAGCCAGCGCCGATTCCCAGCCGCACACGCGGACCACCGTGTTCGGGCTGGCTTTCAACAGGCGCACCGCGGCCGCCAGCTTGCCGCGCATGCCGCCGGTAACGTCGGAAACTCCGGGCGCAGCTCCGCCAACTCCAGCGACGTCTTGAGAGCTGCCTCCACCGAGACGAATCTCCGGCAGCAAGTGAGCCATGCCCGGAGGGGCCGTGGCCGGGTCCTGACTGAAGACTCCGCCTGAGGATGTAACGAAAACGGCGCGCCGCAGGTCGAACGATTCGGCCAGCTTGGCAGCGAGGGCGTCGCCGCCGAGCACCGACCAGCCGATGATGGTCTCGTCAGTGGCGTCACGATCGAGAGCCAGCACGGCGTCTCCATGCAGCGCGGGCACGAACCCGGCCTGAAGGAGGTCACTGATGCGATCTACCAGTCCCGGTGGACAGTGCGATCCGACGAAATCGGTCACGTCGCTGAAGTGACTGCATGGCGACAGAACAGTGACTGGGATTCCGGCTTTCACGAGACAGGCCGCAACCCGGCCGGCTAGGTCCTGCACCGCCCTGCGAGTGTCGCAGAAGCCGAGGCGGCGTTGCTGAAGCTCCACCGGTGACAGCTTTGCCAGTTGACGAGCGTCGATGCCGTCGGTAAGGCGGGCGTCGGTTGCGTGCGGGTGGCCGAAGGAGCCCGCACCGTGCAGCAGCACCCAGCGAAGTCGTCGACGTCTCTGGACGTAGCCTGCGTTGCCGTCATCGACATCATCATCCACCTTAACAGCTTCAATAGCGGTGGCCAGCTCGGCCAGTCGGTCCAGACCGTCCTGGCGGAGCTGCTCACGGCCGGATTTGTCAGTCAGGCAGCTGCCGCCAACCTTCAGCACCAGGTCGATGGTGACTTTGGCTGTCGTCGAGCTGCTGGTCTGTGACATTTGGCTTCTCTTTTTTGGCGATGATTTCTGTAATGAACACGAGATGGTTTGTAAACTAAGGGGTACGTGCAACTGTGACTCTACTTTAAATATTGACTTTAGTTTCTTAGCATAAAAGTATATTACTTGTTAGTAGATGCTAGCGAGCATGACTAAACATTTTGATGATAAATCTGCTTACTCTTGTAATAGATACGAGCAAGCGTTTTTACGTTTTGTTTTACCTTTTTTACTTACGTGTACACATTGATAATGATACAAACAGTTCGGTTGCATTTATAAAGGCCTACAACAAATATCTTCTATCGAAGGTGTTAAATGCCACTACTTGAAACATTTATCTAGCTTGAAATATCTAGCTTACAGAGTCTGGTGGGGTCATGCGCAGATTGAAAGCACAGCGATACAAGACCGAAGCGCTAGCGGTCCCGAGCTCTGGAGAAGCGAATGGAAACAGTCTTGAGACGGAGCGGCGATCGAGCTTGGGCTCCCCAAAAACTAGGAGGTCTGGGAGGGGGCGGAAATTGCCTCGCTGGCAATGGCGGCTCGCCGGCGATGTTAAGAGACGCCGCACTGACGAATAAATGAGACGGAATGAGAAGGAGAATGGGAGCTAGAGCCCCAGGGGGCTGAGTTTGATGATGGAAACAGCTGGGAGCATGCAATACGGGGTAAGAAAGCAGCAGCTAGGATATTAAGTCAAAGAACCTACTGGTGTGTGAGAGTGCACCGCGCGCATGTGTTTGAGATTGTGTTCCTCATCGAACCCCGGGCCATGGGGAATCCCCTTCCCATTATGCCGCAGGGAGCGAGGAGGCAGGGGTCAGAGATGCAGTGTTGCGGAAGGCTGGATTGTGGCCCTCCAATGCCAAAGAGAGAGAGAAAGTAAAGGGGGGAGGGGCAGACATGAAAGCTGAATTTTTTAGCTCGAATCCACGGGAGCGAGGGATTAAGAGTATTAGCAGCGTACAAGCTCTATTGGGAATATAGGGAGAAATTCCGTCTCTGTACCTTTCTGCTCCCAAGGCCATTGGAGGCGTTGCGAGACACCGAAGAAGAGTGAAAGGCCTAGTCTTGCAACCCCCATCCTATACTGTTAAAAACTGCTGCGTGTATTTAGCAAATATATTAATACATCTTACGCGCAAAGAATTTGGTGACGAGCTACAGTAGGGACAATGTCCCATTAGTCATTAGCACTGTGCTAAACCTTTTCGATGAATGGGACGCCGAGGAGCTGTCACGTTGGAAACCTTCCCCACAGTTGTGCGCACGCCAGACAGGTAAGAGCTGCGGGTTGCAGGTTTTCCCACCGGCGCCAACAACAATCAAAATCCCACCTGTTGATGCCCCAATGCCGGGGCAAACGGAGTCAGTTGGAAATTTACCCGGAACAGCCCGCAACAAGTAAACCTTAAATGCATTACAGTCCATTCGCACTGCCTTGTCGTCTGCAGGTGTCACCAAGTTCATTTCGACCAAAAGAAAAGAAAATGTGTTAGGAAGTTTAATCTATATGCGTAGATGCGTTTGTTGTAGTTTAGCTTTTTGAAAAAAGTCCATTTGAACTTTTACTCCATTCTACTGGCCAGAGATTGACCGACTCGACAATAATTTATTCTCCACCCCCTTGCTTGTACAGCTGTCTAGTCTTCGCAGTCCAGAGCGTTCGAATAGCCAGCCAAGACCGCTACGACTCGCTCAGAGCCAACAGCGGTCAACACGCCATCCAGCTTCCACTCCAGGCGACCCATTCTCAGGCATATTTTAAGAGCTCAAAGCGCCCTAGGACGGGACTGGCCCTCACCCTCCTCTCCATGACTGCCTCCTTGGTCCTCCTCAGTTTATTGAGCTCTCCGAAGCAAGAGGATCGCTGGGCGGACGCGCGAGCTCCGGGCCAACAAAATAAAGAGGCTGCACGACCGAAAGAAGAAAGGGACAGATTTCTCATTTGTAAAATGGCCTGAAGAAAAAGCGGAAAGAGATGAGAGAGGGTGAGAGAGAGAGAGAGAGAGAGGCTTCAGTAGCTTCTGGCTCTCAGGAAACATTATAAGTATGGGAGAAAGAATGAGAGCGAGAGTCGGGGAGAGACTGGGAGAGAGCGGGTTGGGGGGCGTCCACTTGCACTTTTGTCAAAAGCCAAAACAGACGTAGGACAGCAAGAGGGCTCGGGCTGATTCAATCTGGCTTGCAAAATTATTTATGCAGTAAAGAACGAGCTGAGACACGCATCAATAAATAACTAATAATGCACTGGTACCGCCGGCACTGCTGGGGCAGGACCGGCGCCTCACTGCTCACTATACGGACATGATTTGAGGTCTGGCAGGCCATCAGGCTTGTCGAGTTTTGCACGCAGCGGCTTAATCCTCGAGTTGCAGCCAGATCGCGAAAACACTGCTTCTACTAGCTACTATGCTTTAGTGCTTCTATAAGGGCAATCTCTTCTGGAGAAAGAGTAGAACGAAAGAGGGGGGGGCTTAATTCTGTTTGGCCTCCTGGGGATGCAAATGGGAAAGCGGGGAGGAAGGGACGCTTTGTGCTCGGGGACTGGGGGATAGAAAGTTAAAATCGGCTCACAATGCTGATCACGCAGGGGGCGGTGGGAGAAGTTCTGCACAAAAGCCGAACCAATCGCACTTTCTGCAGGTCGGAAGCCCCAAAACTGTCACTACAGGTTTACGAAAGTTAACTACTTAGTAAGTTTATCCCAGTAACTAATGGAAAATTAAAAAAATATTCTTCTTTTGAACTCCGGTTATAAGAGTGAACTAGTTTATAGTGTAGCAACCCTATCTTGACGACGTGGGCCGATGTTTCCGACGTCGTTCTCCGTCTCCGTCTCCGTTTGCCAGCAACGTCCATCAAACGTCAGGTACATCGGATGAATCGCCGGACGTCGAAATGTTGCACGGAAGATAAAAAACGCGCGACAAGCACCACGTATCTGATATTACTACCGGCTATCTCGCTTGCTCACACCAAGCTTATTAAGTTGTTAGCTAATTGGCTGAAAAGCAGGCGGATTTAGAAAGGCATCGCTCTGCACGAATTGTGCCAAGTGACCATCAGTACTCCACTGCAAGCTCGGAAAAATTTCAATCACAAGCCGGAGAAACAGTTATTACGGAAATGAAAATTTGACACTATAAACTCATTGTAGAATAAAGTTATTGTTTGGAAAAAGCAATCATTAATAGGTAATTAGCGATCCTGAACAGTTTAGCCAGCCAATGGACAGCAAAGTATTCTTATTTCCGCTTGGAAAGCAAGCAGATGGCAACACTGAGGCGTATTGAAGAAAGGCAATGCTCTGCATATTAACGAGATAGAATGACATGGGAAGGAGGAGGGGGCGAGTTGCGAGACGAAACAGGAATCTCATTAGTTCCTTAGCGGGACAACGCTGCATTGAGCTGCCCTACCCGCATGCTATAGCTAGTGCTCCCCCCCCCCCCTACTCAAAATATTGCATCCAATTTTGACCGCACCTGTGTAGGCTTGTTGTATGCAGCTACATAGGTAGCGATATTGGACTGCGGGTCAGAGGATAAGCGTACGAAGCGGGGATGAGCAGAGTGCCTATCGCGAGTGCCCATACGCGATTTTTTTGGGACGTTGCGGTTGCAATTTGCATGCGGCCGCTGACCAGTATCGGGTAGCGGCCGCCACTGCGGAAGCCTCTTGCTGTTTTATGCAGCAGCCGGCAGTGTTTTAGTGGTGTCTTGCCCTCACCCTCCACCGACACCCACAAAACTAAGGCAGTCTGGCATGATGGATGAGGGACAACTGCAGTTTCTACCGTTGCGAAGCGCTGGCCAACGCGCTAATGCAATTTGTAGCAGAGACTTTCAACCGAGAAAGATCGAGACAGACGAGAGAGTGAGTGGCAGTTGCTCACCCGACAATCAAATTGCAGCCCAAATTCATAGATTTCACCGTTTTATAAGTATATTTCTTGCGAAAATAGTGGCCGGAGTTTGGAGGCGAACGGACGGGGAGATAAAAATAGAGTAAAAAGAGGCGCAAGCAGAAGCAGAGAAAACGAGATCGGCGGTCTTCAGCCAAGCGCAGTAGGGGTCCGCGATGTATGAATTTATTTTAATTTATTTCCCCCACATTTCCTCAATCCTTCCACCATAGCTCCCCTATTTCTGTCTCATCCCTTACCTCTTCATCCCTAACCTGAGCCCTCGCTTCCACGTCAGTTTCCATACAAGTGCGGCAGCAGCGCAAGCCAATTCTAGCAAACTGACCCCTCCTATCCACGGCTGTCCCGTCTAGCCACTCCGCCACTGACTCCCCGGCCTCAGTCTCTTCGCCCCGTCACTCGCTCCCCTGCCCCCAACCAACTCCCTCCAATCCCATTCAAGCTTCCTCCCTCATCACTTGCATCTCTCCCCCTGACTCCATATCCTTCTCTTTCTCTTTTTTTTCAGCTCCTGCCAGCGATAGATTGCGAGCCGCCCCAGAGCCAGGCTCAAAACCGCTGTTTAAAATAGATGGGCGCAGAGACAAAAAGTTTGTCCTGCAGTAATCTGTAAGGCAGCGCCGGCTAAATGGAATCTCGAAGAAGTCATTCGACGGTGGTGAAATGCTCGACAATGGCACCCAAATAGGAGCGCATTTTCGTCAAAACTTTTCCGTTTCTGTCTTTGTTCCGGTCAGTCAGTTTTCATTTTTTAATACTCAGAGATGTCGGCCCAAGCTGCTGCAGCCGTGTTTCCGGGTCAGTTCCTGGATTTGCCCAGCCTCTTGAGCTCAGGCTCCATCCTGGCCAGCGGTTCAGTGCTCAACTCCATGAATATCGGCCAGCTACCGCGGCTGGTCGAGAAGAAGAGCGACACCACCTATGTTCTAGTTGGAGTTGGTGGCGTAGGCGCTGGCACCGGCCATATGACAAGATTCACGGTGTTCTTCATTGTGTTGCAGTTTTTATGCGGCGTGCTGTCAATCCTGGTGGGTCTGCTGGGCGTAGTCGTTGCCAGCATCCGCATACGCAAGCAGGTGGTCATCGCTGCGCTGTTGCTCTCCTCCGGACAGGCAATCCTATCCGCCATCTGCTTGACTTTCGGCGCTCTCGATACTAAAGACGCTTGGCACGACGCCAAACAGTCGATTGACAATTTTGCAAAGATGCTGATGAACTGCATCAACACAGTGTGCTCGGTGTGCCTGTGCGTCTCGCTCACTCGACGGCTGTACCGCTACAGGGACTACGCAGTCTGTCGGTTCAACCAGTTTCGGCCACCGGTTGTCGTCTGCACCGGGGCAGTCATCGCCACCTCGATTGCCAGTTTGAGCGCATTTGCATCTGGCATGATGCTCTCCGTGACGCAGAAGTACAACTACGCAGGCGGACTGCACATGGGCCTCCTAGGACTCACGCTAGGTCTAGCAATGGTTCTCAACCTGAAGCTGATGATTCATCAGGCCAGCACCATCGCATGCCTTTTGCTCATTGCGTTCACTCTGCTCAGCTCCTGCGCAGCCGCCTACACGGAGAGCGTCGAGCTCGATAACGTCGCCGGGACGCAGAGCACCAGAAAGCTGTACTACGGTTATATCATCAAGTCGGCAGTTGTTTACTTCTCCGCGTTGCTCAATATTGCAACTGTCGGTGCTTTGGCTCCATGCCAGTTTCTGCGCCTCTGGCACATGGCCGTCATTCAGGGCAACGCCGAGGACGAAGAAGAGGTCACAGCGGCTGCGGCAGCTGCGGCGGCTGACACCAGCAATGCCGTCAACATCGGAGACCACGATGACGGAGGAGCGACCTTCAATCAGTTGTCTTCGGCAAACCCCAACTCGCCGCTGCTGCTGTCCGTCAGACAACTCTGGCGAGATCATCAGCAGCCGCAGCAGCATCCGCCAGTCTGCTGGGCAACCATACGGGGGCGGACAATGTCAGCGCTGCTTCCAACAGCACGACATTGCCTAGAATGCCGTACCAGCAACAGCAGCTCCATCACATGCAACAGCTTCATTCGCGGTTCGCTACTGGCGCTCAGGCGTGATTGATAGTTCACTTGTTTGAACTTTCTGGGTCTACAGGTGCTTAATTAGGCGGGGATAGTTGAAAACTAAAGTTAAAATAGCTAACGGAAATTAAAATAAAATTAACTAACATCCAAAGTTGAAAGCTTATGGAAGAAAGACTGAAGACAGGCAAACCAAGAGAAGTCACTGGTAGAAGTTAACCAGGAGTTGATCAACCAATTAATCCTATCAGAATTTTAGACTAGATTTTATTAGCCATTGGATTAAACGGTGTTATAAAAATCTTCGCTAATAATGTAACGGCACAACATATGTCTGCACACCGCTCTGTTAAATAGTTTAGCACTCTGCTGTTTATAGCGGGTCAGGCAGAAAGTATTCAGAATTGTTTAAGAAGAAAGCAATTTTCTGTTGCATTATCATTATCAACAATATGTTATTCATATTCAATGTTAATTGCACGTAAGTAAGCGCCTAGATATTTTGATATAGCTAGTTATAATTGTCACGTACATGTAAGACTATGTTTTTTACTAACGATTCAACTATTTTTGTATTTCCTTTAACGAGTACTACGAGCAGTCGAGCATGCTATATATATCATCATTATGCTGTACGTCTAAATTCTGGACTACAACTTATTAGCGAGTGAAAGCATATAGAAATTTTTAATTTTTAGTCACTTCAGCAATTGGTAATTTGTGTACAAGAACGTGAAACTGCTGACTATGCTGCTACTATTATATTATAACTCATAGTCTCAGAATGATCGCTACATTAGTAATTGGCCCGTTTCTTTTATACCCCGTCCTTTATACACGAGCTAATTTCCGGCATAATCTCTGCTAAGTGTAAGCCAGTTAAGTGCGCGACAGCCCTCAGCTTGCACTCTGCGAGTACATTGTCGTTGTAGAGATGAAACCTGCTTTTTATTTATATTTGATCTGCTTGGATTTTCTTTTTGTTAAAGCGTTTGTTTCAATTAAAATACATGATTAAAGTTCCTCAACTTGAAGCAGATATCAGGAGTATGGCGGGTGCCCTTTTTGCTTTTACTTGCAGGATATAGCGCTATGAATTATCATTCTCGAACTAGCTACATGTAGCTAGCTGTTATAGTTAGTCTAGGCGTGTTGAAACGGGGTGAAACGCACTGCATCTCGCCCGCTGCAATAATCTATGGCTATGGCCGACTTCCATAAGTAAAAAACCTCGTATGCATATAAGTATCTAGTTAATGTTCTACAACTTTTAGATTTTGAAAGTAAAACTTAGTACTGCTAAATTATGCTTAGTATCAGTTACTTTTTTTTAATTCGCAAAATTAAAAGTTTTGGCTCCGCCCCCACACCCCCGCAAGGGGGCTCAGCGCCCCCTTGATCCCGCTTTCTTTTGACTTTGCCTTAGACATTTTCAGCGGGCCGTGAAACCGACTGAATACATTGGAGTAAATGGGATTTTACCAAAGACAGTCTCAACGGGCCGTGAAACCGACTGAATACATAGGAGTAAATGGGATTTTACCATAGACAGTCTCAACGGGCCGTGAAACGCGCCTCGGCGTTATAGCTCGTTTCTGCCCTCTGCAGCCCATCAATATATACCAGTATACTAGGCAAAAAGCCGATTCCCACCCCAGGAATACAAAAGCCATTCTAAATGATTATAATCACTCGCTTTTTTATTCCATTATAATTTTTCTTCAATTTCTTCAGAGTTTAATTCCGATCGAAACCATATGATCACGCTATAGAACTCAAAGCGTATAATTTTTTTGTTTAAGGATAAAAATATTTCTGAACAGACTCTGGGAAGCAGATAATAATAACTCGAGATTCGCCATAAATACAAGCATTAAGCAGCTCAGCACTGCAGCGATGGAGTAAAATTTCGCTGAGCTGCATGCAGACTCGACGAGGAGCCACATCAATTTATAGTGTGAGATTGCTAATCGGATAAAGATGCCTATTGCAGCGAGGCGCAGTAAAGCTGGCCTACATGGAATTGCAGGGAGCAGTGAGTGAGCAGCGATATACATCGCTTCAGCATATAATTTTCATTGCAACCAACAATTTTGCGTTCACGCAATGAGAGGAATAAGAGGGAATCGAGAGCGACATATCTGAAAAATGAAACAAGATCCTTCTGCACACCCGCACTTAGCAGCAGGTCTGACAAGCTGCTAGCACCACTTGCCCGCACACAACGGTTCTGTTCGCAAAAGATAGCCAAGCGTTTCCTGCTCACAGCTCTCAATAGCAACTCTTGCTCTCTTGCCATCGACTCACATCTTCTTTCCTCCCAGCAGTCCCCCGGGTCCATTTCCCGAAGGATTTCTACAAGAACGATCGCGCTGAGGCCGGATTGACCTGCTGCTTGTTCTGGCTTGGCACAATATTAGAGAATAAATTTGGGAACACATAACAGGGGGAACTCTGATGGGTCGATAAAAATGCATTTACATCAGTGGGGAGAGAGAGATCTGGGGAAAGACAGAGAAAAATGTAGTAGAGAAGTAAAGATCGTTTGAGACGCGGTGGGATCAGATGGAGTGAGGATGCGGTGGTTGGCTGGGTCTGACGCGTATAGACTAGATTTAGTGAATAATTTATACTGTCGTCAAACCGTGACAGCGACAGTCGTGGCAATGATGAGACGACTACCCACCGAACGATAAAAACGCTCAGTATCAAATATTGCTCGCTGAAATTAATAGTTACTCCGAATAAGCTTGAACACATATTCAAATCTATCATGGGTGTGCGAGGCCACTTCAATATTTCTGAATGTAGGTAAGCGGAATCTTTTAGCTAATGTAAGAATATCTAGACACAACAGGCCAGGGTTGTAGCCTAGTGGTTAGAGCGTCGCGGTCTCACGACTTGAAGGTCGGGGGTTTGATTCCTGATACCATGGATTGGATTTGATTTCCATGAATTGGAAAAATTTGTCTTGAGCAAGTAAGACACCTAACCCTGCATCGCTTCAGTTCATACAGAATTAGTTGGGGCAATTCAATTGAGGCGACTCCACAAGGCTGTAAAGGCCTTGTGTGGGGAGTGGGGAGCCCCCTCAGTCCTTGGACTGAACAGCCAGCAGCCTTCAGATGTGCCGCGCAATAGCTGCAGCTTAGCTGTCGGTTGTACATGAGCCCATTAGGGCCGGTGTAATAAATTATTACTATTACTAATAGGCCTATATGGAAAATAAGCCAACTGCCTAGTTTTCTTCAGCAGTGCCTCAAAAAAATACAATAAGCACAAAATTACAATTTGCTGATCGCACATAACAATTTCAAACAACCATCAGAGTGAAATACAAGAGTCCATATACTAAAAAAATTGTTTAACCTTTCTTTAAGTATGTTTACAAATCTTGATTTGCAACTAAATACGGCTGAAACTATCCCATTATCAAGTCTGAATTAACTAACATAATTTCCCCTAACACTCCAAAATTAATTACAATGTTTCTATGACACAATTAAGAGCCTGCTTTTCAGTGTTTGTCATCATAATTGTTTGCTAGTCATGACAAGTTTTATAATTACTTTAAAAGTAAGTAGTCACTTGCCGATTAATATGACCTGGAGATGAGACCAATGGAATTGTTTTTGAAAAGCCGATTAGTTAGCTTGATTCTCTTTAAACTGTTTACTTTAAGTAGTATTGAATTCAATACATCCAGATTGATCAAATTTCGATAAATAAAAGCTAATATAAAGTAGATAATGCGCAAATATATCAGTAAATTTGTACTTAAGCTGTTAAAATTAATTTGGCAGAAATAAAGACAAATGAGGCAAGTATTACGTGTTTCTGTTCTTATACTTTTAAGTGCAATATTTAACTTGCTTTTCAAAGAAACTAAAGCATTAATCTAGTATTTACCCTTGTGTCATCACCGTTAAAACATTTCTTGTAAATATATCCGAATTTTAAGTTGGTGTCGTTTCTATTTGTGTTAGCGCAAATTTTCCAATTTTCTATTTTAAAGTCTTATAGTTTCCTTTAGAGTCATTGTCATAATGAAAGAGATTATTTTCCAATGAGTTGTTGATTGCACTGTGTAGGGTAGTGCATGTAAACAGGAAGTTGTGAGCTTGGCTTGTGTTGTTGCATTTGTGTCTAATCCTGATCCCTTATTGTTAAATTTCAGAAAAAAATTATTCAACGTAGTAAAGTGATCCGTTAAATTTAGAGCAAGTATAAGTTTTTTGCAATGCAAAATAACTTTATTGCACTTTGTCGCAATGGCACTTCTTTCCAAAAATTTTATGATCAACTTCAAAAACGTGATCGACTAGAAAGACGAAGAATTGTTAATATGATTATTGAAGGGGCCACCTGTTTGATCAACTCATCACGTTATGGTTTGTATAAATTTGTTTACAATATGCAATATATTTTATATTAATTTATATGACTAGGGGCCTACGTCTACCACCAAATTCAAGACACTTATAGCCTATTTTTATTATGAAAAGGACTTATTTAGGCCTACTTTGTCCTTTTATTTATTTATTTATTTCCTTATATAACTTTTATTTTTAACTAGTTAAATTTTAATAACTTATAACCTGGACTAGGCCCTACCCTTAGGCCTAGGCTAGGCTATTATTTTTAGTAGTATTGTGGTTAGGCCTATTTGTATTATATTATAACCTGGGTCAGTTTGAGTGCCTAGTCCCAAGTACAATATAGGTTAGATGTTAATATAACATGTGTAATGATGCTCTATCTAGTACTTATATGGATATAAGCAAGCATGATGATGCTCTGCAATAATAGGTTACTCTGTTTAGTATTGTGACATTCAGAGTTTGCGCTGCGGCTTGGGGTATAATGACAATCTTAAGTGCTTATATAGTGGGTATACAATATAAGTAGAGATATAGTCTGGTACAAGCTATATGCTCTCTCAGCATTATGGTTATGACCCTTTGGCAAGAACTCCCTATAGCCTAACAAGCTTCCACTGTAGTAGTGCTTCAATACTGTACAAATTTTGAGCAATAAAGGTATGTTTTCTTAGAAACCAAACTCATACAAAATACTAGATAAATATTTTGTTTTAATGCATCAAATGTATTTGTTTTACCATACCAAATATTTTGTTTTACTATGCAAAATAAATTAGGGAATTATTTTTTTGTTTTAATCATATGGGGGGGAACCACTATATATAGGAGTGATTTTGTAGCAAATAAATCAACTGTCTGATACTTGTAAGCAAATATTGTGAGCAAAATAGCAGTTCAATCTATATATTTCAGTCTTTCGAGTTAAATAGCAATTTATTCATTTGCAAAACCTGAGAAACAATTCCAAGAAATTTGCTAAGAGAAGGAATTAGGACTAATTCTTGGAGATATATTAAGAGAGGCGCCGTGACCCTCTAGTCTCAGTGAACGCCCAATTAGGACTATCTACTAATTCATGTACCAGTACTAGACCACTCATGCCATAAGCTACCAGAACATTACCAGAATGCTACTAGAAACACTACCAGAAATGCTACTAAGAATGCTACCCAGAAATATTCAAATGAAATTCTAAGAAACAGTTAGAAACATTAAGGCAAGATTTAGTGTCAGCAATAGAAATTTAAGAGAGGAAATTAAAAACCTGTCACAGCTTGTGGCAATTAGTGGGATATTCGGAGGACAGAAGTAAGCCCTACAACACCCTTAGGAAAATATTTTAGAACATATGAGTAGTTTTTTAGATTTGCCAAGATTTAAAGTGCATTTAAGTTTTGTAACTTTTGCATAAAATAAAGAGGCCTAGTATGGCCTACTACATAATGTAAGTTACATTAAATGTAACAACAGAAAAAGGTTTTATTATCATATTAGAAAAGTAAAGTTGCATAATTTTGAAATTCTGGTATACATTATAGTCATTTCCAAATTTTTGGCATATACCTAAAACTTTGCCCAAAAAATTCTAGCATACACTTAACACCTTCCTTAACAAAGGTATGCATTGGCTTTGTATGCCAAAAGTTTGCCATGCATATACCTGGCACAGTAGTATGTACTTTATACAATCATATAAAAGAGTTTATTAAGTGGAAAAATATTAATAAGTTCATTTTTCTAGGTTGAATAATATTATGATTAAACTTTTGTCTAAGATCCTAGGATTGCAAGATTATCAAATTAGGATTAGGAATCAATTATTAAGTATATATCAAGGTCCATAGTCAAGAAAAAGGCATGTATGCTAGAAATTTCTAGGGTAGAATCAATAAATTTGGCATATATGTTGGCATACAAAAAGTGATTCTGGTCTTTTGGTATACACACTTAATATTTTAATGTTTGATATGCACCAAAAGTTTAAAGAATTACATTATCAATAATACTTGCAATAGTTGTCATGAATTAAAATTTTAACAAAGATGTACAAAATTAGTTTTTGTTTGTTATATATATATTCAAAATGGAAATATAAATATAATAGTTATTTTTACTTTTTTATTTTATCTACAGCTCGTAATTGATGTTAAATATCCAAATTGCTAGTCTAATAGTAACATTGCAAAATTGATAATTTGAAGCTTTGCATATTTGGTATACATTGGCATATACTAAAAAAATGGTTGTTTTGTTTCTGGGATATATAAAGAGTGTTCCAAACTATAGATCAAGGTTAGAAAAGGATAAGATTTTTGCAATTGGATAAAATTAATTCAACTGTTATTAACAACTATTATTTAGTAGTATTTATTGTATGAATGGCAAAACCAAATTTAGAAATAGAATTGTAAGTTCAAAAATAATAAAGTGTCAAGAAGACAAACTTCCTATGTGCAAAAACTTTTTATAGCTCCAAATATGACTATGGGAAGTTATTGATCAGAGGTTTTTAAGCACAAATCAATGATTGTTACCTTTTTAGTAGTGACTTGAAAAGTTATGGCTACTGTCATCGATAGCAAGTTTATACAATCCCATAAGCCTAATCCTAATCCCATTCAAAACCCAGGTCACCTGGACTTTGTTCGCTATCTTGTCGAAGAGTGCGAGGCCGAACTCGAACTCACTGGCTCCGTGTCCTTCGATGGCGAAGTCATTGAGGGCGCCTCCCCACTGTGGTGCGCCGCCGCGGCTGGCCAGCTGGAGGTTGTGAAATTCCTCATCGCCAAGGGCGCCAACGTCAACAAGACCACCTGCACGAACTCCACGCCGCTTCGAGCCGCCTGCTTTGATGGCCACCTGAACATTGTGCAGCTGCTTGTGGACAGCAAGGCGGACATCGAGATCGCCAACCGGCATGGCCACACCTGCCTCATGATCAGCTGCTACAAGGGGCACTACGACATTGTCAGGTGATTGAAGAGCAATTCTTGCTTGCCTGATTGCTTGGCTTCGTTTGACCTTAATTTACCCCTGCAGTTTTGTGGGCTCACTTCATTTGACCCCAGTTATTCTCATGCCTCTCACCTTAATTGACCTCTGTTATTCCTATGCCTCTCACCTTAATTGACCCCGGTTATTCCCATGCCTCTCACCTTAATCGACCCCGATTATCCCCATGCCTCTCACCTTAATTGACCCCAGTTATTCTCATGGCTCTCACCTTAATTGACCCCAGTTATTCTCATGCCTCTCACCTTAATCGACCCCGATTATCCCCATGTCTCTCACTTTAATTGACCCCGATTATCCCCATGCCTCTCACCTTAATTGACCCCAGTTGTTCCCATGCCTCTCACCGAGCGCCAACCGCCCACGCCAGGTACCTGCTAGACGTCGGCGCCGACCACCAGCGCCAGAGCACGAAGGGCAACACGGCGCTGCACGACGCCGCCGAGAGCGGCAACCTGCGCATCCTCAAGCTGCTCCTTGACCGCGGCGCCCAGCTTCGGCCGGACATTCACGGCGTCTCCCCGCTGCTCGGCGCCGCCAATTCCGGCCACGCCAACATCGTGGACTACCTGGCCGGCCACCCGGAGCTCGTGCCCGACCCTGCGGAGCGAGTGCACGCTATGGAGCTGCTCGGCTGCACCCTGGTTGACAAGCGGCGCGACTGGGTGAGTCGGGGAATTCCCGTTTTTGAGGAGCTTTGAGAAAGTTCAATTGGAATTTTTGCGCTTGAAAATATTTGGGAAATAATTGAGTTGATACCCTTTGTTCAAAAGGGAATTCTCGGTGCCATGGTAGCTTTTATTCTATATGCGGAGATATAGGTTTCGAGACCTGGGGGAATTTGAGCGGGAATTCTCTTACTAAAATACCCCTCCCCTCTCAAATTGAAGGTGAGCGGCCTCCGCCGCTGGCGCAAAGCGCTGCGCCTTCGCGAGGGCCTCCGGCTGCCAAAGGCGGCGGCGCCGCGGCACGAGGCGGCCTTCGCCGGCGCCAAGGAGTTTCAATCTGCAGCTGAGCTGGACGAAGTTGCCGCCGACCCGGAGGCTGTCCGATTGCAGGCCCTGATGGTGCGAGAGCGGATTCTGGGCTCCGAGCACCCCGACACAGCCTACTATATGCGCTACAGGGGCGCCGTGTACGCCGACCAGGTTTGGCCACGGAAATTCTGCTTTGTTTTGCTGCCTCAATCTGATAACTGCTGCGATTGGGTCACTCTGGGTCAGTTTGGGTCATAAAGGTCAACTTTAAGTAATGCTAAACTCAAAAGGTCAGTTGGGGTCATGTTACGAGCTAAACTCAAATGAGCCATTGCTAAAGGTCAGTTGGGGTCATGCTAGACTCAGATGAGTCATTGTTAAAGGTCAGTTGGGGTCGGTCTAGACTCAGATGAGTCATTATCAAAGGTCAGTTGGGGTAATGCTAGACTCAGATGAGTCATTGCTAAAGGTCAGTTGGGGTCAGGCTAGACTTAGATGAGTCATTGCTAAAGGTCAGCTTGGGTCATGCTAGACTCAGATGAGTCATCGTCAAAGGTCAGTTAGGGTCATGCTGGACTCAGATGAGTCATTGCTAAAGGTCAGCTTGGGTCATGCTAGACTCAGATAAGTCATTGTCAAAGTTCAGTTGGGGTCAGGCTAGACTCAGATGAGTCATTGCTAAAGGTCAGCTTGGGTCATGCTAGACTCAGATAAGTCATTGTCAAAGTTCAGTTGGGGTCAGGCTAGACTCAGATGAGTCATTGCTAAAGGTCAGTTAGGGTCAGGCTAGACTCACAAGTCAGTCATAAATTTACAATGTCGGCCTAAGTAAGCCCTGCAGGCTCTCAAGAACCGAACAAACCAGTGAATTGCAATCTCTGATTTTGCCACATCAACCAGGGCCAATTCGAGAGCTGCCTTCGCCTGTGGCTGTACGCCCTGGAGCTGCAGCTGCGGCACGCCAGCCCCTTCTTTCCCGCTAGCCTGGCCTCCTTCAACAACTTCATCGAACTGTTCGCCTTCATGCTGAGCTCCAATGCCAGGCCGCTGGCAGCTCAGTGGACCGAAGTGCTCGGGCAGGTGAGCAGTTCAGTTGAAGTTATGCTAATTGCCAATATTTGAAGTAAAAAACGCTCTCTTGCTACTGCCGAGAGCCAGTAGTACAATAAGGAAACAAATCAAACTGTCTCCAATCCCCCAAGGTCCTCTGCCGTTGCGTGTTGGAACTCGCCAAGTCTTTCAAGGCTCTCGGCCTGCCGTTCCGGACCGCCGTCGCTGCAGACGGCACTGCCGCGGCCGCTTCTGCTGGAGACTCCGCTGCTGCTGCTGCAGTTGCCAGCGAAGCACCTTCGACTAATTCAGCAGCCACCGCCACGGCCGCAGCCGCCGCGGCCACCGTTGCGTCGCCGGAGGAGCGGCCGCTGCAGTACGCCGACCGCCTGCTTGAGTGCCTGGCCACCCTCACCGCCCTGCTCGTGCGGGCCGCCGCTGCCGCCTCTTCCGCCTCCTCGGCTGCCTCTGCTGACGTCGCTGATGATCCACCGGACGTCGCCCTGCCACTCGCAGTCAGGCAGGCCCTGTTCGACGTGCGCTGCGTTGCCAGCCCGTTGTCTGGCAATCGCCTCATTCACTTCGCTTGTCAGGTAATTCTGCAGTTTTTGTATGACCGCGTGGAACTGTATGGTGCATTTGTATGACCCGGAACTGTATGAGTACACCGAAACTGTTTGAGCACACCGGAACTGTTTGAGCACACCCGGAACTGTTTGAGCACACCCGGAACTGTATGAGCAGATCCGGAACTGAATGAGCACACTCGGAACTGTATGAGCACATCCGGAACTGTATGAGCAGATCCGGAACTGTATGAGCACACGCGGAACTGTATGAGCACACTCGGAACTGTATGAGCACACCCGGAACTGTATGAGCACACGCGGAACTGTATGAGCACACCCGGAACTGTATGAGCACACTCGGAACTGTATGAGCACACCCGGAACTGCATGGCCTCCCCGCAGTCGAGCCGCCGGTCGCGCATCACGGAGCGCTACCCGGCCACTCAGCTGCCGTGTCCGGCCACTGTCCGACTGTTGCTCCGGCTTGGTGCCGGCGCCGACTCCGTCAATCGCGACGGCGACACGCCGCTTCACTTGGCGACCCGCGCCCGCAGCGTGGATTCGGTTGGCGCCCTCCTGAGCGCCGGCGCGCACTCTGACTTGCCCAACTCTGCCGGCAAGTCGCCGCTGGGCGAGCTGCTCCTGGTGTCGGCCGCCGCCGGCAGCAACGAGGTCGCTTCGGACACCGGCGACGCCGACGACTCGACGGCCACCAGCTCGATCGTCTGCCTGCTGCGCTCGGCCCGGTTCACCCGCCTGTCCTGCCTGTGCGCCACCGCATTCGCCAAGTCCGGCCAGCCGCTGCCGCCCGGCTGCTCCGGCTGGGTGCGCGACACCCTGCTGGCCCACTGCCCGCCTCAGCGGCAGGCCGGCGCCGCTTCCACTCTAACGGCGACTTCGTCTCTGTCGAACTCGAGCTTGTCGAGCGGAGCGTCGCCGCCTTCGCCGCCGAGCGCCGGCGCGGGTCCATCGATGTCCTACCAGCAGCAGCAGCAGCAGCACCAGCAGTCGACGGCCTCTTCCCCTGATCAGCGCGACCGCCAGCAGCAGCAGTCTGTCTGAAAGCGAATTTTTTAGAGATTTTGCTCCATATTTCTCTTCCCTCTTTTAATAAATTGACTGCCACGTGATTTGGTTGCGTCATAAACAGTCATCATCAGTTTAGAGCATGTTCATATGTCATACACTCGGTCAATTGGGGTCATGCTAAATTAAATGAGTCATGGCGTGTTATTTAGGGTCATGAAAATTCATAAATGTCAGTTAGGGTCGAACTAACTGACTGCTAGATTCGAATAGGTCATTTAAGGTCGTGCTAGACAAGTGAGTCATAGAAGGTCGTATTAGACTCCTGAGTCGTTCCTCAGTCAAGGTCACACTGGACTGAAACGAGGCATACAATGTCATTTAAGGTCACGCTGCAGTTACCAGTCTGTGTTTGCAGACAAAATGAGTGATTTTATATGAGAATATTACAATAAGATTCCAAGACTAATTTGCTTGGTTTGCCTTTCCAATCCATAATTGATAACTTTGCTAATACAAACCATATTTTCCTTGCTTAATTTATGCCTGAAGACCCAATATTTCTAGGTTCAGGTAGATTCACTGGATTTGTTTAACTTTTTAATAAGATTTGTAATTTTGTGTCTACTTTTTTTGTCTTGTCAATGCTTCGTGTGAATATCAGTTCGGCTTGCTCAGTGCTATCTCTGTGTTTCAATCACTTCGAGTTTTAATTAAATTGCTCCAAATTTGAAGGATTTTTTAGTTCTCTTAAATATGCCAGTTCTTTATATGGATATCATCACTAACTGCTTTAATTGTGTTTTAGTTCGAGCTTTAGGAGGTTGAACCCTGTTCATGCCCTCCCTGTAGTGAACTGTTTACCCTCCTCAGAAAGCTGCTACCCTCCTCAGAGAGCTGCTACCCTCCTCAGAAAGCTGCTACCCTCCTCAGAAAGCTGCTACCCTCATCAGAAAGCTTCTACCCTCCTCAAAGAGCTGCTACCCTCCTCAGAAAGCTGCTACTCTCCTCAGAAAGCTGCTACCCTCCTCAGAGAGCTGCTACCCTCCTCAGAAAGTTTCTACCCTCCTCAGAGAGCTGCTACTCTCCTCAGAAAGCTGTTTGCCCTCCTCAGAGAGCTGCTACTCTCCTCAGAAAGCTGCTACCCTCCTCAGAAAGCTGCTACCCTCCTCAGAGAGCTGTTACCCTCCTCAGAAAGCTGCTACCCTCCTCAGAGAGCTGCTACCCTTCTCAGAAAGCTGCTACTTTCCTCAGAAAGCTGTTTGCCCTCCTCAGAAAGCTGTTTGCCCTCCTCAGAAAGCTGTTTGCCCTCCTCAGAAAGCTGTTTGCCCTCCTCAGAAAGCTGTTTGCCCTCGTCAGAAAGCTGTTTGCCCTCGTCAGAAAGCTGTTTGCCCTCGTCAGAAAGCTGTTTGCCCTCGTCAGAAAGCTGTTTGCCCTCCTCAGAAAGCTGTTTGCCCTCCTCAGAAAGCTGTTTGCCCTCCTCAGAAAGCTGTTTGCCCTCCTCAGAAAGCTGTTTGCCCTCCTCAGAAAGCTGTTTGCCCTCCTCAGAAAGCTGTTTGCCCTCCTCAGAAAGCTGTTTGCCCTCCTCAGAAAGCTGTTTGCCCTCCTCAGAGAGCTGCTACCCTCAGAGTTTCCAAAGTTTGTTATAGTTTTTTTCCTAAAACTCACTCTGCCCTGTCCCTATATTCACTTGATTTGATGCCAATGTTAAAAATCTATTTTGTTTCCTAATGTACATGATTCGTTTTTGCTGTTAAATGCTGGTTCGTGATGCTCCATCGTATCCCAGCTTCCCGCAATTGTACAATTTTTTACCCCAAAAATTGGTCATTTTTTCCTTCCGATAAAAATCGCTTAGTTTTACTCACTTTCCCCGTTTCAGTCAGTAGTATTAGTGGCGCGCGTGAATTATTTCTCTCCAAATTTGGTTATATTAAACCCCACCCTCTTCCGCGCAAAAATTACAAGATTTCGTTCATTCAAGTTGTTCTCAAAAGTTCTGCTGCTACTATAAGATTTTTCCTATTTTTTTTCTTTTACACATTCTATTACTGAGCTAGTAGTAACTGTAGATTATTGCTTGGCACCTACCTAATTACTGTGAATAGTTGGTTGCGAACTAAAGATTATCTGCACCAGCTGTTGATTGCTTATCTATATATATTAATATAATAATCAGTGATGGATCTGGCTTAACTACCCCTGTCATTCATGCATGAGCTCATGCTAATGCCCCAACTGTCTGCTTCAGTACAATCTCCCTGCAGCTTCTTTGTTATTTTTTATATTCAAATGATAATTCAAGCACTGATTACCTTGAGGGTGAGATTTTGAAATTAGTCAGGATTGAGGGGTGAGATTTTGAAATTAGTCTGTTGTGAGGGGTGAGATTTTGGAGTTAGTCAGTTGTGAGGGATGAGATTTTGGAGTTCGTCAGTTTTGAGGTTTTGGAACTAGTCAGTTGTGAGGTGTGAGATTTTTGAATTAATCGGTTGTGAGGGATGAGATTTTGAAATTATCGGTTGTGAGGGGTGAGATTTTGGAATTATCGGTTGTGAGGGGTGAGATTTTGGAATTATCGGTTGTGAGGGGTGAGAGTTTGGAATTATCGGTTGTGAGGGGTGAGATTTTGGAATTATCGGTTGTGAGGGGTGAGATTTTGAAATTATCGGTTGTGAGGGGTGAGAGTTTGGAATTATCGGTTGTGAGGGGTGAGATTTTGAAATTATCGGTTGTGAGGGGTGAGATTTTGGAATTATCGGTTGTGAGGGGTGAGATTTTGGAATTATCGGTTGTGAGGGGTGAGAGTTTGGAATTATCGGTTGTGAGGGGTGAGATTTTGGAATTATCGGTTGTGAGGGGTGAGATTTTGAAATTATCGGTTGTGAGGGGTGAGAGTTTGGAATTATCGGTTGTGAGGGGTGAGATTTTGGAATTATCGGTTGTGAGGGGTGAGATTTTGGAATTATCGGTTGTGAGGAGTGAGATTTTGGAATTAGTCAGTTGTGAGGGGTGAGAGTTTGGAATTAATCGGTTGTGAGGGGTGAGATTTTGGAATTAGTCAGTTGTGAGGGGTGAGAGTTTGGAATTAATCGGTTGTGAGGGGTGAGATTTTGGAATTAGTCAGTTGTGAGGGGTGAGATTTTGGAATTAGTCAGTTGTGAGGGGTGAGATTTTGGAATTAGTCAGTTGTGAGGGGTGATATTTTGGAATTATCGGTTGTGAGGGGTGAGATTTTGGAATTAATCGGTTGTGAGGAATGAGATTTTGGAATTAGTCAGTTGTGAGGGGTGAGATTTTGGAATTAATTGGTTGTGAGGGGTGAGATTTTTTAATTAATCGGTTGTGAGGGGTGAGAGTTTGGAATTATCGGTTGTGAGGGGTGAGATTTTGGAATTATCGGTTGTGAGGGGTGAGATTTTGGAATTAGTCAGTTGTGAGGGGTGAGAGTTTGGAATTAATCGGTTGTGAGGGGTGAGATTTTGGAATTAGTCAGTTGTGAGGGGTGAGATTTTTGAATTAATCGGTTGTGAGGGGTGAGATTTTTTAATTAATCAGTTGTGAGGGGTGAGATTTTTGAATTAATCGGTTGTGAGGGGTGAGATTTTGGAATTAGTCAGTTGTGAGGGGTGAGATTTTTGAATTAATCGGTTGTGAGGGGTGAGATTTTTTCATTAATCAGTTGTGAGGGGTGAGATTTTTGAATTAATCGGTTGTGAGGGGTGAGATTTTTTAATTAATCGGTTGTGAGGGGTGAGATTTTGGAATTAATTGGTTGTGAGGGGTGAGATTTTTTAATTAATCGGTTGTGAGGGGTGAGAGTTTGGAATTATCGGTTGTGAGAGGTGAGATTTTGGAATTATCGGTTGTGAGGGGTGAGATTTTGGAATTAGTCAGTTGTGAGGGGTGAGAGTTTGGAATTAATCGGTTGTGAGGGGTGAAATTTTGGAATTAGTCAGTTGTGAGGGGTGAGAGTTTGGAATTAATCGGTTGTGAGGGGTGAGATTTTGGAATTAGTCAGTTGTGAGGGGTGAGATTTTGGAATTAGTCAGTTGTGAGGGGTGAGATTTTGGAATTATCGGTTGTGAGGAGTGAGATTTTTTAATTAATCGGTTGTGAGGGGTGAGAGTTTGGAATTAATCGGTTGTGAGGGGTGAGATTTTTTAATTAATCGGTTGTGAGGGGTGAGATTTTGGAATTAATCGGTTGTGAGAGATGAGATTTTGGAATTAATCGGTTGTGAGGGATGAGATTTTGGAATTAGTCAGTTGTGAGGGGTGAGATTTTGGAATTATCGGTTGTGAGGGGTGAGATTTTGGAATTAATCGGTTGTGAGGGATGAGATTTTGGAATTAGTCAGTTGTGAGGGGTGAGATTTTGGAATTAATCGGTTGTGAGGGATGAGATTTTGGAATTAATCCGTTGTGAGGGATGAGATTTTGGAATTAGTCAGTTGTGAGGGGTGAGATTTTGCAATTATCGGTTGTGAGGGGTGAGATTTTTTAATTAATCGGTTGTGAGGGGTGAGATTTTGGAATTAATCGGTTGTGAGGGGTGAGATTTTTTAATTATTCGGTTGTGAGGGATGAGATTTTGGAATTAATCGGTTGTGAGGGATGAGATTTTGGAATTAATCGGTTGTGAGGAGTGAGAGTTTGGAATTAATCGGTTGTGAGGGGTGTGATATTGAGCTGTTTACATAGAAATGAAAAGTCGAATCGTTTTAAAAGATCTATTTTGTGCAGAAGAATTTTGTAAAATATTCCTTTGTATTCTCATATGTGATTTATTTTAGGATAAATATTTTATCGAATAACATCAGAGCAGTTCTTTGCTCTATAGCCGTGATGGCCTTGTGGGAATCGCGGTTATGATACTCGGCTTGATTTCTGAGCTGCTCATCACTGGGTGCTTGGAGCCGCCGGTGACGGAGCCACTTTGCCCAATTTGCCTGACTTTGGAGATCTCAGAATTATGGCAGCTCCCAGCACCAGCAACAGCTGAAAATGGCAGGCGAAAACTCGATCATTTTGTTCGAAATTTGATCCTTGGGTAGAGGGTCAGAGGCTGTGTACATTGGGGTAGAGGGTCAGAGGCTCTCTACATTGGGGTAAGAGGGTTAGAGGCTGTGTACATTGGGGTAGAGGGTCAGAGGCTGTGTAAATTGGGGTAAGAGGGTTAGAGGCTGTGTAAATTGGGGTAAGAGGGTTAGAGGCTGTGTACATTGGGGTAAGAGGGTTAGAGGCTGTGTACATTGGGGTAGAGGGTCAGAGGCTGTGTAAATTGGGGTAAGAGGGTTAGAGGCTGTGTACATTGGGGTAAGAGGGTTAGAGGCTGTGTACATTGGGGTAAGAGGGTTAGAGGCTGTGTAAATTGGGGTAAGAGGGTTAGAGGCTGTGTACATTGGGGTAAGAGGGTTAGAGGCTGTGTACATTGGGGTAAGAGGGTTAGAGGCTGTGTACATTGGGGTAAGAGGGTTAGAGGCTGTGTACATTGGGGTAGAGGGTCAGAGGCTGTGTACAGTGGGATAAAGGGTCAGAGGCTGTACATTGGCGCAGGGGGTCAGACGCAATGTCTATGGATATATGTACTCAACTATAATAAAATGATAAAATGTCACCTCCGTGAGCAGAATGCACACAATGCCGATGACAAAAGCCTTGAAGTTCAGCATTGATTCCAGCTTAGTGATTAATTTGTCATGGCAACCAGTCTGATACCAGCTGGTCACGGAGTTGGTGTTATTATAACTGCAATAGTTGTCAATCTGCTCCATGCTGGTCAGGTTGAACTTGCAGCAGGTGATCGGGTAGGTTATGTCTGCGGGTGATGGAAATTCAGGCAGAATCGAGTGGCAGATTCAAGAGCGACAGATTCAGACGTGGCAGATTCAGAAGTGGCAGATTCAATGAGTGGCAGATTCAATGAGTGGCAGATTCAATGAGTGGCAGATTCAGGAGCGACAGATTCATATTCATAAGTGGCAGATTCAGGAGCGACAGATTCATATTCATAAGTGGCAGATTCGGGAGTGGCAGATTCAGGAGTGGCAGATTCAGGAGAGGCAGATTCAATGAGTGGCAGAATCAGGAGTGGCAGATTCAGGAGTGGCAGATTCATGAGCGACAGATTCATAAGTGGCAGATTCAGGAGTGGCAGATTCGGGAGTGGCAGATTCAGGAGTGGCAGATTCAGGAGAGGCAGATTCAATGAGTGGCAGAATCAGGAGTGGCAGATTCAGGAGTGGCAGATTCATGAGCGACAGATTCAGAAGTGGCAGATTCAGGAGAGGCAGATTCAATGAGTGGCAGAATCAGGAGTGGCAGATTCAGGAGTGGCAGATTCATGAGCGACAGATTCAGAAGTGGCAGATTCAGAAGTGGCAGATACAGAAGTGGCAGATTCACGAGCGGCAGATTCCGATCTCACTGTAGGTGAAGTTCCCCGAGCTGGTCTTCAGCGTGTACTCTCTGTTCCAGTTGGAACTCAGCGAGTAGAAGTCGGTCCCGTTGGTGACCCCGCAGCAGCCGACAAAGATCTGCATCAGGTTTATGAGCAGCGACTCCAGATTTGAGCAGTCGATGCCGGTGAATTTGGTCAGAGTGTACTCCATTCCGGCCTTTGCCCACTGCCTCACCTGCGGGTGCGTAGGGCGTGAGGCTGTAAATGGTGTCTCTGTGAAGGTGTACATGGTGTCTCTGTGAAGGTGTACATGGTGTCTATGAGGGTGTACAGGGTGTCTCTGTGAGGGCGTACATGGTGTCTATGAGGGTGTACAGGGTGACTCTGTGAGGGTGTACACGGTGTCTCTGTGAGGGTGTACAGGGTGTCTCTGTGAGGGTGTACATGGTGTCTCTGTGAGGGTGTACATGGTGTCTCTGTGAGGGTGTACAGGGTGTCTCTGTGAGGGTGTACAGGGTGTCTCTGTGAGGGTGTACATGGTGTCTCTGTGAGGGTGTACAGGGTGTCTCTGTGAGGGTGTACATGGTGTCTATGAGGGTGTACAGGGTGTCTCTGTGAGGGTGTACATGATGTCTCTGTGAGGGTGTACATGGTGTCTCTGTGAGGGTGTACAGGGTGTCTCTGTGAGGGTGTACAGGGTGTCTCTGTGAGGGTGTACAGGGTGTCTCTGTGAGGGTGTACAGGGTGTCTCTGAGGGTGCAGAGGGTGTCTCTGAGGTTACTTGGTGTAAGCGAAAGCTTTGAGGTGGGCATGCTCGTGTTGCAAAATAGTTTAATTATTACGGAAAAAGTCTGAGCAGTTGTTACCTGAGCACCATTTGTAAATGAATACAGCAGAGCCACGTTTTGAACGGTGAATATGAGGACCACCAGGAAAATGTACTGCGAGTGCAAGTGCGTTGGTTCGACACTAAATATAGAATCTAACTACTTTAAATCAAGGGATTAACACAGGTCAACAAGGATCAACAGAGGTTAACCGGTATCGATACAGGTCAACAGGGATCAACAGAGGTCAACGGGGATCAACAGAGATCAACGGGGATCAAAACAGGTGTCAACGGGGATCAAAACAGGTGTCAACGGGGATCAAAACAGGTGTCAACGGGGATCAACAGAGGTCAACAGGGATCAACAGAGGTCAACGGGGGTCACCAGAGGTCAATAGGGATCAGCAGAGGTCAACCGGTATCGATACAGGTCAACAGGGATCAACAGAGATCAACAAGGATCAACAAAGATCAACGGGGATCAACAGAGGTCAACGGGGATCAACAGAGATCAACGGGGATCAACAGAGGACAATAGGGATCCACAGAGGTCAACCGGTATCGATACAGGTCAACAGGGATCAACAGAGATCAACGGGGATCAACAGAGATCAACGGGGATCAACAGAGGTCAACGGGGATCAACAGAGATCAACGGGGATCAACAGAGGACAATAGGGATCCACAGAGGTCAACCGGTATCGATACAGGCAACAGGGATCAACAGAGGTCAACGGGGATCAACAGAGGTCAACAGGGATCAACAGAGGTCAACAGGGATCAACAGAGATCAACAGAGGTCAACAGGGATCAACAGAGGTCAACCGGTATCGATACAGGTCAACAGGGATCAACAGAGGTCAACGGGGGTCACCAGAGGTCGCCGCAGCCTCACCGCAATCAGCGGCTTCTTTCGCTTCTTCCTGCAGCAGCAGACCGGGCAGCAGCCGAAGCAGGCGGTCACCATGGCAACCAGACCCAGGGCCAGGCAAGCCGCCCCAGCCGGCATCGTCAAGGACGCCAGGTTGCTAAGGAGTTGCCGGGCGTCAATGTCGGACGAGCCGAGAGCGGAGTTGAGCTGCTGGCTGAGGCCGTCCGCGACCGACAGAGCTGGCGGGTACAGGGCGACCAGCAGCTGGTAGCCCCACACAAGCAGAACGCCAAGCAGGAGCAGCAATAGGGAGAGCATCTGGTGCGATGGAATTTGATTTTCCAACTAACGTAAAGTTCACGTTTTCTCCGCTGTTCACATTCACCGATTTTGCGATTTCTCGAATTTCACAATTCTCAGATATCACCTCCCCCGAATAGCACATTACCCAAATAGTACATTTCCCCAATGTCCCATTCCCCGAATAGCACATTCCCCCAATGCCCCATTCCCCGAATAGCACATTCCCAAAATAGCACATTACCCGAATATCCCATTTCCCAAGTATTAGATGCCCTAAATATCCCATTCCCCAAGTATCAGATTCCTTAAATATCCCGTTCCCCAAGTATCAGATTCCCTAAATATCCCATTCCCCAAGTATCAGATTCCCCAAATATCCCATTCCCTAAATATCCCATTCCCCAAATATCCCATTCCCTAAATATCCTATTCCCTAATATCACATTCCCCAAATATCCCATTCCCTAAATATCCCATTCCCTAATATCAAATTCCCTAAATATCTCATTCCCCAATATCAAATTCCCCAAATATCCCATTTCCTAAATATCCCATTCCCTAATATCACATTCCCCAAATATCCCATTCCCTAAGTATCCCATTCCCCAAGTATCCCATTCCTCAAGTATCAGATTCCCCAAAATATCCCATTCCTGTAGTAGCACATTCCCTAAATCCCTAAATTCCCTAAAGATGCTAGAATCCAGCCCCAAGCTGCGCATTCACGATGATTCAAAGCTGTTGATGAAGCTGCTGACTCACCATCGCCAGCACGTTGACGACAACCAGAAATACGGTGCAGACATTGTTGCTGCAGATCAGAAGGCTCGATGGCATTACGTGTGCCTTTGATTAACAATTTTTTAAGATGTCAATATATAAAATATAAGTTTGATTCTGAAATCCGTGCGAGAGTCTCTGAGATTTGCATGGAGAAGCTGATCCGGGAGCTGATGAATTACCTATAAAGGCATTGTGCTTTAAATCATTCATGACGCGCATCCTGAGCATACGGGATCCGATCCCTGAGCCAGTGCGCCATGGCTATGGACAGTCCGAGAGGCCTCAACGTCACCATGGCAACTGCAGCACTGGTCTAACAATCCACTCACGCATTCAAACAAAATTTATTCACCAATCTGTGAAGCTTCTAAAGTTTCCGTGAACTTTTCTGAGCATTTTCATGGCTATATTATCTAAATAATAGAGAGCCAAAAATAGTTCTTTTTAATCACCATTACGGATACTATACGGTTATATTTATTACACTATACATCTATTTCAGGCAAGTGAAAAAGCTTTGATACACAACTTTGAAAAAACCTTCAATTTCAACCATCCAATTTCCCACACAAAGCCTTTCGAAAGCATACTATTTCAGCAGAACTTTAAACGGCAAAACAAAGAAAAATAACTTTTCGCAACCAAAATGCGATTTTTACTACTGCTATTGATTAAAAAAATAAGTAGCATGCTTAGGACATGTTATTTTTCTATTCTATAGAAAAGCGTCTCAGAAACCGCACGAGTTGCCGACATCTACTGTGGTGTCGTCGCAGGACGGAGTTTCTGCCGGGCTGCCGGGCAGGTCGCAGCTGGGAGGCTGCGGATGCTGGAAGTAGCGGTGCTGATGAGGCTGCTGCTGCTGATGCTGGTAGGGGTAGTGCGGGTAGCCGACGTGTTGAGGCGGCAGCAGCCACCACGGAGCGGCGGCGGTGGCGGCGGCGGCGGCGGCAGCGGCCACGCTGGGCCAGGGATACGCGGCCACCGGCTGCTGCTGGCTGGGCGTCAGGCCGCCGCCCTGCTGGTAACCATGGCAACAGCCGTAGCCGCCAGTCGAGTAATAGCCCGAATGGAAGCCAAACTGAGGCGGTGACTCCGGCGATGCCTCCACGGAGGCGGCCGGCGGCTGCGGATGCGGCGACTGCCAGGTCGGCGGCGGCGGCGGCGGCGGTGGCGGATGAGCTGCCGGGAGCTCCGTTGAGGCCGGCGCTGTCTGCTGAACCGCCTTCTCGACTCGGAACTTCCTGGTGCGCCGGCGCGGCGAGCCCGTGCCGAACATGTCGCCAGCCTGAGGGTGCAGGCGCCAGTAGTGGCCCTTGCTGCCCGCCGGAGCCTTGCCGGCCTTCTGGAAGCAGTCGTTCAGGCTGAGGTTGTGCCTGACGGAGTTCTGCCAGCGGCGCTGGCTCGCTGTGTCCCAGAAGTAGGCCCAGCGGCTGCGCATGAAGGCGTAGATCTCGCTGAGGGTCAGCCGGCCTGGGGGAAGATGGCAGGTTGGAGATTGGGCATTTTTTATTATAGGCGGTCGCTGCGACATGCTACTTGAGTGAAGTAGTGAAGTGTGAACTTATGCGCTTATGTGTAAATTTTCCATTGTTGATTTGCATTTTTCCTCAACCACCCTCTCTCTATCTACTATCTCAATCTACCAATCTACCGATCCACCATCTCAACCTACCAATCTACCATCTCAATCTATCAATCTACCATATCTATCCATCTACTATCTCTATCTACCCATCTATCTCATTCTACCGATCCACCATCTCAATCTACTGATCTACCATCTAAATTTACTGATGTACCAACCGATCTATCATTTCAATCTACCCATCTACCATGTCAATCTACCTACACAGGTAATATCATCTACCAGATAGATACCATCTACCATCAAGCTACCACCCCAATCTACCCATCTACTAACCTATCTACCACATTAATCAACCTACCTATCTAATTTCAATCTACCCATCTACCATCTCAATCTACCCTTCTACCATCCCCATCTACCAGCCCAATCTACCATCTACCATCTTAATTTACCCATCTACCATTTCTGTCTGCCGGCCAATCTATGAAAAAGAAGTCAAAATGTCAAAAGCGCCCCCAACTCACCTTCAGGGGAACTCTTGATCGCCATGCTGATGATTGCCACATAGGACAGGTCGGGCCGTTGCAGATGCTCCATCAGAGGCTGCTGCAGCTGGGCCTGATTCAGCATTTCAGGATACTGTGGCTGCTGCTGCTGCTCCAACATTGCTGCTTCGGCCGACGATGGAGCTACTCCGGCGAAGCTGCGAAAGAAAGGGGAAGGTTTGAGAATCAGTTTGCTCAAATTTATAATTGCTCAGATTATGAGCAAGATCGAGCTTGAGTAGAGTTTGAGCTCGCTGTTAACCGTATATAAAAGGTGAGAGAGGGCGAGAGGGACTGAGAGAGGGTGAGAGGGACTGAGAGAGGGTGGAAGGAACTGAGAGAGGGTGAGAGGAACTGAGAGAGGGTGAGAGGGACTGAGAGAGGGTGGAAGGAACTGAGAGAGGGTGAGAGGAACTGAGAAAGGGTGAGAGGGACTGAGAGAGGGTGGAAGGAACTGAGAGAGGGTGAGAGGAACTGAGAGATGGTGAGAGGAACTGAGAGAGGGTGAGAGGAACTGAGAGATGGTGAGAGGAACTGAGAGAGGGTAAGAGGAACTGAGAGAGGGTGAGAGGAACTGAGAGAGGGTGAGAGGAACTGAGAGACAGTGAGAGGAACTGAGAGACAGTGAGAGGATCTGAGAGACAGTGAGAGGAACTGAGAGAGGGTGAGAGGAACTGAGAGAGGGTGAGAGGAACTGAGAGAGACAGTGAGAGGAACTGAGAGACAGTGAGAGGATCTGAGAGAGGGTGAGAGGAACTGAGAGAGGGTGAGAGGATCTGAGAGAGGGTGAGAGGAACTGAGAGAGGGTGAGGGGAACTGAGAGATGGTGAGAGGAACTGAGAGACAGTGAGAGGAACTGAGAGAGACAGTGAGAGGAACTGAGAGACAGTGAGAGGAACTGAGAGACAGTGAGAGGATCTGAGAGAGGGTGAGAGGAACTGAGAGAGGGTGAGAGGAACTGAGAGAGGGTGAGAGGAACTGAGAGAGGGTGAGAGGAACTGAGAGAGGGTGAGAGGAACTGAGAGAGGGTGAGAGGAAATGAGAGAGGGTGAGAGGATCTGAGAGAGGGTGAGAGGATCTGAGAGAGAGTGAGAGGGACTGAGAGAGGGTGAGAGGATCTGAGAGAGGGTGAGAGGATCTGAGAGAGGGTGAGAGGGACTGAGAGAGGGTGAGAGGATCTGAGAGAGGGTGAGAGGGACTGACAGAGGGTGAGAGGATCTGAGAGAGGGTGAGAGGGACTGACAGAGGGTGAGAGGAACTGAGAGAGGGTGAGAGGATCTGAGAGAGGGTGAGAGGAACTGAGAGAGGGTGAGAGGAACTGAGAGAGGGTGAGAGGAACTGAGAGAGGGTGAGAGGAACTGAGAGAGGGTGAGAGGAACTGAGAGAGGGTGAGAGGAACTGAGAGAGGGTGAGAGGAACTGAGAGAGGGTGAGAGGAACTGAGAGAGGGTGAGAGGATCTGAGAGAGGGTGAGAGGATCTGAGAGAGGGTGAGAGGATCTGAGAGAGGGTGAGAGGATCTGAGAGAGGGTGAGAGGGACTGACAGAGGGTGAGAGGATCTGAGAGAGGGTGAGAGGGACTGACAGAGGGTGAGAGGATCTGAGAGAGGGTGAGAGGAACTGAGAGAGGGTGAGGGGAACTGAGAGATGGTGAGAGGAACTGAGAGACAGTGAGAGGAACTGAGAGAGACAGTGAGAGGAACTGAGAGACAGTGAGAGGAACTGAGAGACAGTGAGAGGATCTGAGAGAGGGTGAGAGGAACTGAGAGAGGGTGAGAGGAACTGAGAGAGGGTGAGAGGAACTGAGAGACAGTGAGAGGAACTGAGAGAGACAGTGAGAGGAACTGAGAGTGGGTGAGAGGAACTGAGAGACAGTGAGAGGAACTGAGAGAGGGTGAGAGGAACTGAGAGAGGGTGAGAGGAACTGAGAGACAGTGAGAGGATCTGAGAGACAGTGAGAGGATCTGAGAGAGAGTGAGAGGATCTGAGAGAGGGTGAGAGGAACTGAGAGAGGGTGAGAGGAACTGAGAGAGGGTGAGAGGAACTGAGAGACAGTGAGAGGAACTGAGAGAGACAGTGAGAGGAACTGAGAGTGGGTGAGAGGAACTGAGAGACAGTGAGAGGAACTGAGAGAGGGTGAGAGGAACTGAGAGAGGGTGAGAGGAACTGAGAGAGGGTGAGAGGAACTGAGAGACAGTGAGAGGAACTGAGAGAGACAGTGAGAGGAACTGAGAGTGGGTGAGAGGAACTGAGAGACAGTGAGAGGAACTGAGAGAGGGTGAGAGGAACTGAGAGAGGGTGAGAGGAACTGAGAGAGGGTGAGAGGATCTGAGAGAGGGTGAGAGGATCTGAGAGAGGGTGAGAGGGACTGAGAGAGGGTGAGAGGATCTGAGAGAGGGTGAGAGGGACTGACAGAGGGTGAGAGGATCTGAGAGAGGGTGAGAGGGACTGACAGAGGGTGAGAGGATCTGAGAGAGGGTGAGAGGGACTGACAGAGGGTGAGAGGAACTGAGAGAGGGTGAGAGGATCTGAGAGAGGGTGAGAGGGACTGACAGAGGGTGAGAGGAACTGAGAGAGGGTGAGAGGAACTGAGAGAGGGTGAGAGGATCTGAGAGAGAGTGAGAGGATCTGAGAGAGAGTGAGAGGATCTGAGAGAGGGTGAGAGGATCTGAGAGAGGGTGAGAGGAACTGAGAGAGGGTGAGAGGAACTGAGAGAGGGTGAGAGGATCTGAGAGAGAGTGAGAGGAACTGAGAGAGGGTGAGAGGAACTGAGAGAGGGTGAGAGAGGGTGAGAGGATCTGAGAGAGAGTGAGAGGAACTGAGAGAGGGTGAGAGGAACTGAGAGAGGGTGAGAGGAACTGAGAGAGGGTGAGAGGAACTGAGGAGAGAAGGCACATATAGACCGGGGGCACATTTAAGAATTATTTCGAGACCAGCATGTCATTGAAAAAGTACATGCCTGCAAATAATATTTAAATAAAATCTGTCACAGAGCAGGCAACTCACTTGTGATAGAAGGCTCCGTTGTCCATTCGGTGAGTGAGCTGAGTGCGAGATCCTCAGTAGCTGGAGTAAATCAATGAATACAAAAATTTGCGCGCAGCTCAGTAAAAAATCCTTGGCAAGCATGCGCTGCTGCCCGTCGAGTTTTATAAGACCGGAGGCACCAGCGTTTGCTCAGCAGCCAATGGGGGCAGTTGGGGCGAGGCGATTGGCTGAGGGAGGGCTGCCGGGGGCTGCTCCATGCCTCGGTCGCAGGGGGGGGGGGGGCGGCGCTAAGTCCCGGGGGCGATTGCTCGAGCTCGGCTTTGAGTCCGAGTTTAATTCCGTAACAATAGAAGCTCGAGGCAGGGGCGATTTGCAGCAGAATTAAGTGAACAATCGGGCCGAGAGAGAGAGGGTTTGGGTAGTCATATCCAGGGGGATCTCTGCGAGGGAATGGCTGGGATGACGTAATCCAGTGGCAAAATGTGCGAATACTGTTGGCTTTGAGACTGCCAGTGAGTCAGGACCGACTTGGAGAGAACGCGCGGGATTGGGAAAGTCACTGCGAACTCCTGAAGGTGCCAATCGCCTCTCTGCAACTCGGATCGTGCTGCTTCGGAAAGACTGAACACATTGGATGAGATGGAATGAGCTGGGTTGACGATTTTAGATTGTTGTTTTGGATGCGAATTGGATGTTTGGAGATTCTAATAGCTCCTAAGTTTGGTTAAAAATGTAATTTGATTCTGTAAGTGGCGCCAGATAGTTCTTGGGTTTAGCGCCAGATAGATCTGTGTTTAGCGCCATGATAGATCTGTGTTTAGCGCCATGATAGATCTGTGTTTAGCGCCATGATAGATCTGTGTTTAGCGCCATGATAGATCTGTGTTTAGCGCCATGATAGATCTGTGTTTAGCGCCAGATAGATCTTGCGTTTAGCGCCATGATAGATCTGTGTTTAGCGCCATGATAGATCTGTGTTTAGCGCCATGATAGATCTGTGTTTAGCGCCATGATAGATCTGTGTTTAGCGCCTGATAGATCTTGCGTTTAGCGCCATGATAGATCTGTGTTTAGCGCCATGATAGATCTGTGTTTAGCGCCATGATAGATCTTGCGTTTAGCGCCATGATAGATCTGTGTTTAGCGCCATGATAGATCTGTGTTTAGCGCCATGATAGATCTGTGTTTAGCGCCATGATAGATCTTGCGTTTAGCGCCATGATAGATCCTGTGTTTAGTGCCAGATAGTTCTTGTGTTTAGCGCCAGATAATTCTTGCGTTTAGCGCCACGATGGATCTGTGTTTAGCGCCATATAGTTCTTGTGTTTAGTACCAGAAAGATCTTGTGTTTAGCGCCAGATAGTTCTTGTGTTTAGCGCCAGATAGTTCTTGTGTTTAGCGCCAGATAATTCTTGCGTTTAGCGCCACGATGGATCTGTGTTTAGCGCCATATAGTTCTTGTGTTTAGTACCAGATAGATCTTGTGTTTAGCGCCAGATTTTTTAGGTGGCGCCAGAATTCCAGATAGATCCTGTGTTTAGCGCCAGACTTTGTAGGTGGCCTCAGAATGCCAGTTAGATCTTGAGAGATGCGCCAGGCAGATCCTACAGGGATCCTACAGGCCCTCCAGGGTCACAAATTGCTGTAGGCTTCAGAGTCCAACATGGGATGAGCAGAGCCG
>NIVC01001487.1:110000-112500 GCA_002269645.1 Macrostomum lignano
AAGAACTTCGTTTGCGGCCTGTTGGGGTTCGGCACGGGCGCCCTGGCGTCGAGGCCGCTGTTGCTGTAGACGATGATGGGCTTCACCCAGGCGTGCTGCCGCTGCTGGCACTGGCTGGGCTTATTGGGGTCGCGCGGCGATCGGCACTTGAAGCAGACGGCTTTGAGCAGCTGCTGCTGTGGCTGCGGATTCGCTGCTGAAGGCGCTGAGGCCGCGGCAGCTGCTGACTGGGCGCCGCTGCTTCCAACAGTTCCAGTCGAGGAGGCTGCGGCAGCGGCTGAGTTCGATGAGGCCGGAACTGTCGAGGCAGCGGCTGTGGATTTGCGAAGCCTGCAGACAACAGAAACATTTTGGGAGATGGGGATTTAGCCTGCAACTGATTGTAAGTGGCTGGAAATTTCCGTGGTATTGAGACCGGGTTTCTTGGAATTAGTATTTCGATTTCTAGAAATTTGAATTCTGATTAAATTTCGGATTCATTTTTTGAAAATTCGGATTGCGCTTCCTAAAAACCAAATTAGGATTCCTAAAATTCAGTTTGTGTTTCTTAGAAACGAAATTAGGATTCCCAAAATTCGGATTGTGTTTCTTAGAAGCGTAATTAGGATTCCCAAAATTCGGATTGTGTTTCTTAGAAGCGTAATTAGGATTCCCAAAATTCGGATTGTGTTTCTTAGAAACGAAATTAGGATTCCCAAAATTTGGATTGTGTTTCTTAGAAACAAAATTAGGATTCCCAAAATTCGGATTGTGTTTCTTAGAAACAAAATTAGGATTCCCAAAATTCGGATTGTGTTTCTTAGAAGCGTAATTAGGATTCCCAAAATTCGGATTGTGTTTCTTAGAAACGAAATTAGGATTCCCAAAATTCGGATTGTGTTTCTTAGAAGCGTAATTAGGATTCCCAAAATTCGGATTGTGTTTCTTAGAAACGAAATTAGGATTCCCAAAATTTGGATTGTGTTTCTTAGAAACAAAATTAGGATTCCCAAAATTCGGATTGTGTTTCTTAGAAACGAAATTAGGATTCACAAAATTTGGATTGTGTTTCTTAAAAACAAAATTAGGATTCCCAAAATTCGGATTGTGTTTCTTAGAAGCGTAATTAGGATTCCCAAAATTCGGATTGTGTTTCTTAGAAGCGTAATTAGGATTCCCAAAATTCGGATTGTGTTTCTTAGAAGCGTAATTAGGATTCCCAGAATTCGGGTTGCGTTTCTTAGAAACGAAATTTGGGTTTTAAGAATACAGATCAAGTTTCATGAAATTCATACTGGGATTCTTAGAATTTAGACTTAATTTCTCGGATTGCGCTGCTTAGAATCGATATCGGGGATATCTTACACTTTTGATTCATAAAGACTTAACATTGAGATTAATATTTTAAGAATTAAGACTCAAAAAGTGTTAATCAAAAACAGCACACAGCTCTCACCTGCGCACAGCGGCGTCCCAGGACCAGCGGCCCACCCGCTCCAGATTCCACAGCTGGCATTCCACTTCGCCGTGCGCGTAGTCGCAGTCGGACCTGAGGCACTTGTCCTCCACGTACAGGCGGCAGTTGTAGTACTCCCTGACCGGCTTGCTGCCTGACCGCAGCTGCCGCACCTGGCACCAGTGAGAGGCGCCGGGCGCCCGGACCAGCAGGCGGGTCTCGGCGCAGGAGTGCCCGGTCGCTGGGTCGTACTTGAACCGGGTGCAGATCACGTCCAGCGGCGTGGAGCACTGGTCGCAGGCCAGAACCATGGAGTAGTCCGGGACCGACGGGAATTCTAGCGTGGATGCGGCGGCTTGGCCGGCCGTCCGAGACTGAGGGAGACGCGGGGGGGACCCCAAAATCTTTAAACAATCTCTCCCTGCAGAATGATGGAATAAAAAAACGATCAGAATCCAAATCTACTAAATCTCACCCCTTAGAATCCAAATCTACTAAATCTCACCCCTCAGAATCCAAATCTACTAAATCTCACCCCTCAGAACCCAAATCTAATAAATCTCACCCCTTAGAATCCATCCAAATCTACTAAATCTCACCCCTCAGAATCTAAATCTACTAAATCTCACCCTGGAGAATCCAAACCTACTAAATCTCACCCTGGAGAATCCAAATCTACTAAATCTCACCCTGGAGAATCCAAATCTACTAAATCTTAACCCTCAGAATCCAAATACACTAAATCTCACACTATACTCCAAAACAACAAAATCTCATTCTAGAAGACACCCAACCCACAAAATCTCAGTCTAGAAGACACCCAACCCACAAAATCTCAGCCTAAAGACACCCAACCCACAAAATCTCATTCTAGAAGACACCCAACCCACAAAATCTCAGTCTAGAAGACACCCAACCCACAAAATCTCAGTCTAGAAGACACCCAACCCACAAAATCTCAGTCTAGAAGACACCCAACCCACAAAATCTCAGTCTAGAAGACACCCAACCCACAAAATCTCAGTCTAGAAGACACCCAACTCACAAAATCTCAGTCTAGAAGAC